>BSBK01006760.1:2500-325000 GCA_027943335.1 Chamaecyparis obtusa | reverse complement strand
CAATTGAGAACGTAGGAGAAAGAATGCCACATTAGGCCAAGATCCCACTAAATGAAAAAGCCCTAGGACAAGGTGGACCTAAGTCAACCTAGTCTAGGTAGAATTTTTTAATGTTAGCTCATGACCTAAGGTTGTGTGCTAAGAGGGGGATATGAAAGCCTTAGTTTGTTTGGAAATTGGAGAAAGTCCCAAAATGTAAAATGCATATAAAAGGACCTAACAGGGAAATAAATTATGAATGGAAAAAAAAAAAGGAAAATATGCATATAAATTAGAGACAAGCTCAAGTTTGAAGGAGGAGGACCCATATTGGAATTAAGTATGCTTTATGAGGTCCTACAATAAGAAACACACTAAATTAGGCCAAAAATTATCCCAAAATGTACACAAATTAAGTGCTTACTTTTTAGGAATGTATAATTCCAACAAGAGTTATGTTAGGTTTATGTCTAGCATCTAGATATCTGATATAAAAAATCATTCAAAGAGTCATGAAATAAAAGAAAAAACCTAGATTACAATAGAGGCAAGCAGTAAAAATTTTCCTTTTATTATCTATATTTATTCAACTTCATATTGTGTCTTAACAACTAGATGATATCAAAATTATATTTTATAGATGACATATGTTATGAGCTGCCCATGGAGATAAAGAATATCCAAATGGGAGGCATGAAACTTTATTTAAATATTTAGACAAGATATAAACACTTAGATTCTATTGGAGGAAATCTATAAGTAAGCCTTAAAAATTCAAAAATATAAAGATTTTTATGTTGTTTTTTGAGAAAAGAGGTAAAACTTTGTTAAAATGGAAAGAGAAGAACAATTACAAGAAACAATAGCTAATAGGTGACCCAAAATGCCACAACCTACTCTAACATATCATCCCTAACTAAATTACCAAGAGTTTGAGCACATTCCAAAGGTAAATACCTCTTCCACCTATATTCTAACCAAGCATCTTCTTAGAAGCCCACATAGCCAAATAATTTTCTTCCTTATTTCACTCCCTAAGAATATAGGAAAAATAAATTGACTCCAAAGAGTCTACCCTACTTAAAATTTGTCTACCAAATATTTCTAGATTCCAATAATAAACCTCCAATCTATATTTATTTAGGATATCCATCGTGCAATCTAAGAGTTAGACTCATAGATAACCTTTCACCAACCAAGAGCACAACCTTGTTCAAGAGTATAAAGAAAAACCAAAGCCTCTATAATATTATTAGCTTGGTTTACCTTATAAGTAGAGAATAAGGTAACATATCCAAGAGTGTCTCTACCAATACTCCACAATTCCCACATGTCATATATTTCCTCAAGAAACATTAGTATTAATCTTAAGAAACCCCATTAGTGGATTAGACTCATTTCAAATAGTGATCTATCAACTCCTCCAAGAAAAGGGGTCACTTGTAACTCCTCCTCCTCCCAAAATATTTAAATTATAAAGAAAATCAATATCACTTGAAATTACATCTATTGAGAGAAATATTTTTCAACCAAAGTTTCATGTAGCATAATAATTATTATTTTCCATATTTGCATACCCAACATCCTTTTATCCTAAAAAATCCTAGAACTCCTTTCCAACCACAATCTCCAAATAATAAAGGATGTTCCAATGTCTTGAGAAACCTCGAGGAAGGAAATTTTAGCTATTTGTGGGGTTTACCAATACTATTATAGGACTCCTAGAGTACTGGCATGAACACAAGTATGTTTACAAGCATCCCACCAAAAATTCCAAATTTCCCTAGAAAAGGCACACTAGAAAAAGAGATAAGGAGTACTTTCTTCACTGTAGTTACACAAGAAACATATAGAAGGTCCTTGAAATCCCATTTTCTAAAAATATTCCTAGGTAAGACATCTATTTTGAACCACCAGTCACATGAAGAAATTTCACTTAGGCCAAGAGAACCTAATCCAAATTTCTTACACCAAGGACTAATCACATGTCCATGAGTCAATCTATCCAATTTGAAGTATCCTAATAATAGTAAAAAAAATCATTTCCTGTATGGAACCAAAGAAAGGACATCATGTACCCCTTCAGGGAACTACACATTCTTCTTACTATAATCCTACCCAACTTATCTCAAGCCTCATTTAATCCTCTAATAGACCATTCCTATGGTTCTATTTTTCTAGCCACTTACCCTAATCCTAGAAATGTTCAAACACTTTAAAACCCTCAATTGTATTCCAACTGGTGATTTCATTAATCTATCATAAAGAAACTGAAGTTGTAGGAACTATGAAGAATAAGAGGGAATCTTCTTATAAGAGTGTTGTGATTTATAGAAAAACTTCTTTAAGAATTTTTTATGAATTTCTAACCCCCTCTAAAGCTCCTGTGACTTCCTCACCTATAAAGTGCTAGCACTTCTAAAAGAAAATGGCTGAGAATCTGTCTGGTCCTGGAGATTTATTTGGATTCATTTGCATTAAGGCTGAATGTATTTCATTCATTGTAAATTTTCCTATAAGCATTTGGTTATGTTATTTAGTTATGACTTTAGGTATATTTCTGAGTAGTTTTCTTTGACATCCTAGATTTGATGTATCCCTATGATTTAAAATGTTATCAAAGTAGTTTACTGCTTCATTTTCTATGTCTTTGGGACCTTCTATAATTTTACCCTCCTCATTCTTGATACAGGAAATCCTATTAGCAATTCTTCTCTGTTTGGTGCTATTGTGGAAAAATTTAGTATTTTTATCCCCTACTTCCAACCAAGTTTCTCTTCATTTCTATTTCCAAAAAAATTCTTCTCTAGCTTGGATTTCCTCATAATTTTTTAGTAAACCCTTCTCCTTATGGTATAGATTATCATTCATCCCTTCCTTAATAACCTAAGAGTTTACTTTTCCTAGTTTAGATTCAAGTTCTAATTTCTTTTCAAAGATGTTATCAAACTTAGACATGAATTCCATTCTAGTAGGTTTTTTTTAATCTATTTGAGTTTGTTTACTAATCTATACATCTTAGAACCCTCAATCTAAGGTTCTAACCACCAAGTCTCAATGAGTTTTAGAAGTTCAGGGTCCCTTTGCCATACTTGTTCAAATTTAAAGGCACTTTTTTTTGGTCTAGTTTGTGTTAAGATATTAAGGATAAGTGGGTAATGGTCTGATCAAGATAAAGGAATGATGTTAGTCATAAGTGAAATATCAAAGCTGGATAAGCTCCCTTTAAAGAAGAATCTATCTAATTTCTCTGCAATGTTGTAGAAGCCTAGTCTTCTTTTATTCCATGTGAAGGAATTATCTTTTGTTGGAATTTCGAGGAGGGAGTTGCTATCTCTCCATTGTATGAAGTCCCTAGCTTCTAATGGAAGGGAATTCGCTCCTCTTTTCTCATAAATCTTAGTAATTACATTAAAGTCCCCTCCTAGAAAGAAAAGTCTATCCTTTGTTTGATCCAAGTATGAGCCTATCTCGTTCCAAACTATAAGTTTATCTCTATTTTGAATAGATCCATACACATTTATTAAATTAAAAGTTAGATTAAGTCTAAAGTTTCTGATTATTCCACTCATCCAATATTGTCGTCTTTCTAAAATATTTATTGAAATGTTTTGAGGATCCCAAATAACTGCCAAGTCCCCTAATTCTCCTTTAGCCGGCGAGGCTTCAATTTCCCTTATTCCTAATTTCTTTTTAAAATTTTCTATTTCCAAATTATCTAGCTTAGTTTCTTGAATTAACATAATCTCTGGGTTGTGAATTTTGATGCAACATTTACTTAAACATTTCTTGTTAGGGGCGTTCATGCCCCTAAAATTCCATGAAAGGACATTCATGGTGCTTTGGGAAGGCTCTTCCCCTTCCCAGCATTCAGAATAGAAGTTATCTTAATCTGTCCAATGGCTTCCCCTGCCAAGCCTCTTAATTCTGCATTAGGTCTTTTTCCTCTTTTCTTTTTTTTTTTTGCATAATCTAGGGAATTATTAGTTTCAATAGTTTGAGCTATGCCTAGAGAAACCTGCTCCTTCATTTCTTTTTCTTCCAAATTAATTAATAATTCTTCTATAGAAATTTCTGAGTTGACATTATTCAAATTGATATCCTCAACAAGGAGTTTCCTTTGGTGCTCATCATCTTTTGGGTCTGAAATCTCATCCAACAATTCTTCCATCAGTTCCTCTGGTAATGTTTCCCTTATATAATTTTCTATTATATTAACTTCTTCTTCACTTTTTTCTTTTTCAGATTTTGAGTTTTCTGAATTTTCTATCTGCTCCTCATTGTGGATGTTCCTAGTATTTGGAGATAAGCAATCACTGACCACTATCATGCTCATAGAGGGGATTTTTGTGGGGACTTCATCTGACTCCTTAGCTTTTGTGCCATTGGTTTGAGGAATCTCTCTTTCCATGCACCCATAGTTTATGTCTATGGTTTCCTCCTACCTCTCAGAATTTCCTACGTTAAAACCCAAAAAATCCTTGAGTTCATCTTCCTCCTCATAGCTAATGCTTACTTTGTGTCAATTCTTGAACTCTTCTAAGTTTGGTTTTATGACCTTCAAGGTTATTGGATTGAAAATCAGGTCTTGGTGTTCATTGGACCATGCTTCATCTATGTCATAATATTCAGTAACTACATCACATCCTTTTTCTGGGGATATTGCTTCTTTTCTAAGATATCAGAGAGTGATAAGGATGTATCCTCTTTCATTATTTCTTTAATTAGTATACCTTTCCTTCTATTGGTTTCTTCAGGATCGCTGGACTCATCATCTGATGAGAGTGAGAAATCAATGTTTTCCTAGACCAAATTGGAGCTCGATTTCTTTTTTCCTTGGTTATATGTTTATGAGAACCTATTAGCTTTTGATAACCTCCCTAAAGATCTTTCTTTTGAGCCTCTATTGATTTTGGATCCCTTTCTTATGACCCGATCTTCTTGCAAAGAAACACTTCCTCCTAATACTAACTCTTTATTTTTTTTGTTGATTGTAGATAAACTGTCTTGATTAATTGTTCTATGTTGGCAATTTATTTTTATAGGGGAACATCTTACATTTAAATGTTCCTTAACCTGTTTACTGGTGGGGTCGATAAAGAAGAAACCTCCCAAGACCTTATTAAACATTATTTTGGGTAGCTCTACTGTAGATATTGGGAACCTAGGGTAGCCCTTATCTTCTTCTATATTTAATATCAAAGCCTTGCCCATTTTGAAAGATTTTATTGGTTTCTATTCTAGAATTTCTTTAAGGTTTGATGTGTTTAAGAATTTCTTCTGATTTAATTCCTTATGTGAGAAGAAGGGAATGTTTTCTGTAATATCTTCTCCAAAATGTTCTGCTAGTAGATGATAAGAAGTTTTATTGCTAATGAAGTTTATAGATTTTGGGTTTTGAAATAAGTCTGAGGTTTTGACCATGATTTTAAACTCAGAGGAATCCATATAGTTCTCCTTCAGACCTATAACTTCACCAAATATTTCCCCAATTTGATAAATAATTCTACTATGTAATAACTCTACCGACATATTTGGAATCTTAACCCATTTTGGAGTAACAATGTTCTTGAAGATATTCTCTGTAAAATTGGGTACCCATTTTAAAAATTTGACTTCCTGCCCTAGATAGAAAATTTGTGCTTCATTTAAAAGTTTATGTCTAATGAATAAATCCTCGCATTCAAGATAGAAACAATAATTCGAGATAAAAGTTATACTTACATGTGATTTGTTGGCCACTTGAAGCCAATCTTTAATACCTGTGAAAGCTTTCCCAGAGCTGAACCATTTACCAAAAAGCCCAAAAGTCTTGCATTGATTCCATAGACCTTCTGTAAATATTTGAAGCCCTTTAATGGTTTTTACTCCTTCATTGTGATAAGGATTAGGTCTTTGATGTGGCAGTGGATATTTATCTAATGATTCCTTAAAGCGTAATGGGCTTCGAATTTTGTTGATCTCATTTTGATTTCTCTTGTGAGGAAGTATAAGGCTGAGTGACGTGAATGGGATTCATTTTTAACCTATTCTCATTCTTAAACCCTAGATAGTTTGGGTGCTGATGCGAAGGAGAATATAAGGGATTGTTCTGGCAATTGGCACTCTACTCCAGGTCATTAGTTTGAAGATGATCAAAATGATTCCTAAGAGGGATCTGGAATAGATGGGCATTACTAGAGGGAAAATGGATTTGATGATTTTTCTTGTTCCTTTCTCTTCTAGCATTTTGAAGAAATGTAGGTTTCTATTCATCTGAGATGGGAATTTTTTGAAAACTATGATTGTTCTGAGAAGAAAAACTAGGGCTCCGTAGATTACTAAGCCTTTCTCTACTACCATATTGTTTCGATGCTGGATATTTTGTTTACCGAAAGAAGTATAGTTGCATGTCCAATGATTCTACATTATAGATATAATTCTTGTTGACATCCAAAAACCTTCAAATGTGATCCTACTTTTTCACAGGCAAAGCCTGCTTTTTCGCGAGCAGAGCCATCTAAAGTCTAATGATGTATAGACAATTCAACACCTATTGACTAATTGTTATTGCTTGTCACAACATATTGATATTGGAGTGAAAAACCATTTCTTGTGGGGAGTGAAATGGAAATTTTTTATTTCAAAATTAAGTATATTAGGATTTGAGAATATTCATCTTAATGGATATCTTATGTTGATGTTGCTTCTAGTCGTGTAGGATGAAAAAATGTTTACAAATGATCTACACTAGAAAAAAACATCAACATTGATTGTAGATTTTATTAAATTAATCTCTTTAAAGGATATCCTATGTTTCCAAGTATATGTTAATCTTTATTAAAGGCCTCATATTATTTTTTAAGAAAATGAAGAAGACAATATGGATATTTTATTTTATTTTAAATTCTAGCGATGTGTTTTTCTGAACTATATGTTTCTAATATTTGTACTTTGAGACTTTGAAGATAAAAAATGACAATTTTTCTTCCCTACAAAATTATTAAAAAAACCATAAGAACCATGTGTTGGATTTATGTCTAGCATCTAAGATTATTTTTAGGAAAGAATATCATTAGGCTAAAGTATCTAGATATCTAATGAAAGCACATGAAAATATCAATGAACTAAAAGACAAATCCTAGACTTTAGCAGACTATTTTGTTATAATTATTCAATTTCATATTGTCTATTAATAACCAAATGACATAATAGGGTAAGTGCACCAAATTTTTGGTCAAAAAAAGTTGACCACAAGAAAAAAAAACTCAAGCTTTTACAAAACCCATGCAATTTTTTTGAAAGTCAAAATATTCAAGGTTAGAAAAACCAAGCCATTCCAAGCCTAAAAAAAATAATTAAAAAAACTTATAGTTCTTCATAACTCTTGTGGGTTATGAAGAACTAAAAAAAGTTCATCATAACCTGCCTAGATTATGAAGAACTAAAAAAAGTTCTTCATAACCCGCATAGGTTACAAAGAACTATAAGGTTTTTTAAAACTTTACCAAAAAATCAACAAATTATCATTATTTTGTTATAATCAAAAGTAATAACAATAAAATAACTTCAATAAAAATCCAAAAAATAAGAGAAATCAATCATTTGAAATCAAATGTGACAAAAAAACATGAAAACCTCTACGATACTATCACAAAAACAAATGAAAAATAGTAGTGGCCCTTGGAACAAGTTGCAAAGCTATTTGTATGCCTATTGGGAATAATATATTTATCTCAATAGAACACGTACATGCTCAAGCTAAAAAGGTTAACATTCATATTTCCTCAGAACGTTTGCAGGTTCTATAGAGCTAAAACTCTTGCAAACTTTTAGTTCTACATAATCCGCACATGGGTTATGTATAACGATGAGAGTGAGAAATAGGAGGACAAGTAAAACAACATACAAGTTTCTATGACAATGATGATAGATAAGTTGCATCCATTTCTTAACAATAAAATTGATCTAATTGACTTCAAGTCACAAAGATATATTTCTCTTATAATAGTAGCACAAATAATAAACACACGAGTGTAAACAAATGACAAAAAAATGTTTAGATAAAAATAGATATATATCCTTGAAGAAATGACACACAAATACTCATAGGTGATGAAAATGAAAGAAGAAAACTAATAATATCTTTGAAGGCTTCTAAAAAGGCGAGATGTGGGTTTGGTGAATTGCAGGGTGACGACAGAAAGCTAGGATAGCAATTAATATCAACAAGTCATCAAAACCATCAATTATACAAGACCATGAAACGGTTCTTGCTCAATGGCAGTCGGGCTAGCACGACCATCGCCAATGGCGAAAAAATACAATAAGACACTAATCCGATTGAGCCATGGAATAAATGAAGCATCAAAGGTACCATACAATTACAAGAATGTTTTTTGTTTCTTCCCTAGACAGATGTGTATTACAGCTATACCCAAATTGAGTTGATGCCTCACATATAAATAGGCAAATTCAAGGACCGTAGGAAGACCTGTTAAATATGGATGAGAAAAATTGCGTCCCAAGTGAAGGGGGTGATTAAATAACACAACAACAATTACATATAGTCATAAAATGTTTCCATAAGACCAATCACATCGGATTAATGCCGCCGAGAGAAATATTATAATGTAGATAGAATAAAGATATTTACAGAACAATAATATTGATGCAATGGTTAGACACAAAGGAGATGGCATGATAGATGCCCCAACCTAAATAACAACTGCATTAAAATTTAATAAAACAGGGTTGCAAGGCAATTAAAAAAGATCATCCAAATAGAAATGCATTCCCCCAACCATAATTTTGATGAAGCGGTTATAAAAGAAAACTAGATATTAACTTCTAAAGTACTAGGAAGAAAGAAATCAATTCATATATGCACATAATAATAGAGGCAGTCCCTAACGACATTAACATTTTATTTACATATTACACTTTTTATATAAATTTACAAGAGAAATTGGTGAAGGAAGTTTGTAGACCAACAAAGACTCATGCTATAATCTTCAAGCTCTAGAGATGGTGTTGTTAAAAGTAAAAGAGACAAAGACTTCAAGGTAGAGTAAAACTTTGGAAATATGTATAGGGATTAAGATAAATAATCAAGTTAGACTATAGATTAAATGCAATAAATTGGCAAAGAAGAGTTAGCCTACAGGAGTTCAACAAGATACATTTGTGGAAAGAAACATAGTCTAGAGTTCATATGACAAAAGATAAAGATAGAGTAATATTTTAATTAAAAATTGAATAAAAAAATAATGAAAGTACAATCTCATACCTTAACTATACAAGAGGAATCCAAGAAGACAATGGATAAAATATCTCATTCTATGACAAAATTTTACATTCCACAATTTGAATCCTCACTCAAAAATTTTACAGATTTCAATTTGCTAAAATATTTACCTACAAAAAAATCCCTTAACAAAATCATCACTCTCCATTTTAGTGACTTCTCCCTCACTACTCTACTTAGCTCCCAAAAAACAAATTAACAAAAATGAATCCCCCAAATAGCACAAATCAAGAACCTTTCAACTGCTTAGAGAGATGATGAAAATCTATCAAAGATCACCCCAAAAGGCAACAACCTATTCAAATATCCTCAAATAAAAAAGGATATTAAAGTTATAATATTTACACACAATGTGATTAAATATTCATATTACATTTAAGTTCATTAATTAGAATTAGTATCAAATCGATACAAATTAACATCTTCTCAAAACTTATATATTAATTATTATATTATTAATAAGAATTGATGATATTTAGAGTTATCTTTATTCTATTTCAATGGTCAAGGAGTTAAAAAAGATCATTAGAATAGTAAATTAAATCTAAATTTTTTGAAGAATCATAAGTACATGAAACAAAAATGTAGAAAAAGGAAGGATATTGCATCCTCCCCCCTTGAAGTGGACTTACTCCTGAAATTGATATATCTCCCAATCATGAATATTTAGGTAGTAATATTTTAATAGTCTATAACTAAACATCATATCATGATGAAAATATCAAATGAAAGAGATCAAAAGATGTCAAGAAGGCATCAAAAGAAAACACGAGTGCAATGGACCAACTGGCACGATGAGAGAAAACACAAACTCAATCCAACCTCAAACAAAAGGGGTAAAGAGAATTCACAATTATCTACCTGACAACTTGAATAGAAAATGCAAACGTGGAATGATGACAAGGTGGGTCTTGAAGATTGGGCCTTGGTGTTATCTCTATCAGCAACATCCATTGAGTAAATTCATGCTCAATATTGCCAATTTAGGGAAGTTGATACCTAGTACCTACAAACATGCATCACAACAATGAGATATAGATGTATACATATACCATGAAAAATATTAGACAAAAATGATGGGGAGTGATACATCGTGTAGATCTCACGAAGAAGTAATTGTGACTTTGTCTCTCATCCTACAAGGACATCAAACAAGATCCAATCATAAAGAAATAATCAAGGCATCCATATTATGAGTACAATAATATAATCATATAGTCATAATTAGAACATGTAAATAATCACATAAATGAATCATAAATATGTCTATCACATCACATAACATCAATGTCATCATCAACATTCTGAACACATCATCATGGGTAAATTAAAATCAAATCATTATAACAACACACCAACCAAAGATCATAAAAACTTGAAAAAAATAGAGTCATATCACATATTATGCTCAATATCATGAATAAGATAGCATAATATCCTCAAAAAGACTAGTTAAAACATATTTATATATACATCTCTAAAGTACATCCTTATCACTAGAAAATTTTAACTTTATCCTACATTAGCATTTGAAGACTCTTATCTTTCTAAGAAAGGAAAATTTAAGTAAGTTAATATATTCAATAATGTAACATATTTTATTCAAATACTTTATTCATCAACATACTATATAACCAATCATCTTTCTCAAACTAATAAAGTAATATACTTGAAATTTCACATAAATTACATTTTGAGATCACAAAATCCAAGCATGAAACTATGAAATGCCTCTTCCTTCCACAATTTTTTGTATGGTAAGTACTCACACAACAATAAATAGCTATATACTTTTTTTTTTATCGATGAAGGGCCGAAGCTGAGATTTTTATATATATAAATACAAACATAAATTAACGAAGTATCTATCATCAGTTCAAGCCCATTGTTGCAGGGCCTAATGTTCAGAATGAAATCATTTCAACTTTCAGCAACTGTAATCGGCTGATACCGATATTTACTTCTAAAACCCTCAATTTTGGTACTTCCTGTTGCAAAAACCATCTGCAAATTTAAAATTAAAAAACAACAGTCATATCTTGGTGCTTGTAGGGAATCGATGGCTCATATTCAAACTGAGACCAACTTTAAGTCCTGACCGTAGACCCTCTTATTTTTCCCAGGCTTCGCAACTTAACCTTTATCTTTAGTCAGGCAACTGCGATCACAACCCACTCAGAAGTCTCCGGCCACATCACTAGTCAGCATCCAACCAGAATCGAGCAACATGACAACACTAGCTCCGTGGACCTGCCTTAACTCCGCAACGATGACATTCAACAATTGTCGCATGATCGCATAGCCAGGAAATGGGCTATGCGAACATGTGACACACCTCCATGTCACCCTTCTACCTTTCTGCATAATCACCACCGCTAACACACAGGGTTTGTCGCATGATCGCATAGCATGAAACTGGCTCATGCGAACATGTGACAAACTGTCAGTACTTGCCACCATCAACTTCCAACCAGGAACCACCATGTCAGCAAGATCTAACAACTGGTGCCACATCAAACACGTTACAACCTCAGCTCTGCTAACAACCTTCCAGAATACCGCTCCCTGACCAATGAAAATCATGCACACCAGCATCTCCATAGCACGTTGGACCCACTAAAAACAAGCCCCTTTAATTAGATGATCGGCGTATGATCTCAAGGGGGAAGAATATTCCTTGAGATCATATGCTAGCTGTAAATCTTGAGACACATTGGCCAACCCGTAAACCCCTCTGATAATGGCCCCATCGATAACTTCCATAACGGGTGTCAACCAGTCACATGATTGCATGTCAAAAAACTCTAACATGCAATCATGTGACAACCAACCACAGGATGCAACATAACCACCAGCGGGACCACTGCCCTCCCCTCCAATGGGCCCAGCACAAGAAGTAACTGGTCGCATGGTCGCATGTCAGAAATTTTAGACATGCGATCATGCGACAACTAATCATTTTAAAGCCCTTGAAGACCCCGGCCCACCAACTGGTTGGACTTGCGCAGTTAGGGAATGCCAACAAATAGAACAGACAGGGATAGCCATGAAAGCCAGTACAAATCACCACCTACCAAAAGCATCTTGAGCTCAACAACCTACTCCACTAGGTACAAAACATCACTACAAATGGTCACTGAGCCCCTCAAATCAGTCGGTAATAACTACATCACCAAACCAGTTGAAAACCACTACTAAAGCCATCAATTCTGGTACTTCCTGACGTGAAACTCTTTTGCAAATTTGAACTTGAAATGCAACGGTCATCCTCAGGGTGCCAACAGTCTATCAACGGTCATCATCTAAACTGAGATCTACTTTATATTACCACCATTAGATCATCATGTTTCGTAGGCTTGGCAACTTTTACTCTACAACACCGACATTCCCTTAATGGTTGTCGCATGATTGTATAGTTTGAAAATGGCTTATGTGAACATGCGACACCCCATAAACCTTCACCACCATTACCTGCCCTTGGCTATGGGACCCATGATGCATATCCATCTCAATGCTTGCTAGTCAATTAGAAAGGGACACGTCGGCAAGACCCGACATATTGACCCACCTTTAATTCCACAATAGCGTCTTTCAACAGTTGTCACATGATCGCATAGCCAAGAAAAGGGCTATGTGAACATGTGACACACTGTAGCCCTTTACCACCGTTAACCACCGTCACATAAAGTTACCACAAAGGGCTTGTCACATGATTGCATAACTCAAAACTGGCTCATGTGAACATACGACAAGCCTCCAGCCCTCACCACAAACCTTAGTGCCCACTTTATTCGTGAACTGGCGAGAATTTTGACTAGGCCTGCATTCGAAAGATCGACGGTCATCACATCTTTGCGTATACCTCCAAGACTCGACTAGAACATGCACCCACTATCAGATCATCCATGCTATGACCCCACTGAAAAGTCTAGGCCCCCTGATGTGTCAACATTCCCTTACCAACTCAGCTAATCCCAACCTGACACCTCGACGGTGAATCATCACGTGGTCCCACTGCAGACAAACCAATGGCATCTAATCGGATGGTGGGCACATGATCGCATGGGGAGAGAATATTCTATGCAATCACATGCTGACCATCGATCAAAATCTCTAGCCCCAACCCTGCTGACAACACTCCACCTCATATTTTCCTTATCGGAGAGTGGGCACGACATTCCCTTACCAGCTCAGCCAATCCCAACCTAACACCTCCACAGTGAATCATCACATGGTCCCACTACAAACAAACCAACGGCATCTAATCAAATGGTGGGTGCATGATCGCATGGGGAGAGAATATTCCATGTGATCACACGCCAACTATCGATCAAAATTTCTAACACAAGCCCCATTGACAACGCTCCACCTCTTTATTTCCTTCAGCCAATAGGGGGTGCCATTTATGCATACATGTCACCAAGGACCCACAGTTTGAAACCCTACACCGCAAAGAAGAATCAATGGCCGGCATGATTTCGCATAGCTCTAACAAATCCCTTACACTTTAGCGACCACCGTTGATGCTCTGACATATGAAGACCGTCTGACTTATTTGAAAACCAGGCCCCACCCTTGAGCTTTAGCAGTAAAGGAAAACTCCCATTTGCTGGATAGACTTTCTTCATTCCCTGACCTAGCAACGACTAACATGATAAAAAATTGGGCCCCACACAATTGCAGCAGTGCATATAGGAATTGCTGGTGTCAGAGATTTAATTGCGCAGAGGTGAACGACCAAAAACAACCAAGGTTTTCAATGCTAGAAGATAACTCATGTCCAGATGCCATCACTCTTCGATGTACAATAGGTATCTACTCCTCTTCTCCTAATCCAACTCCTCATTTAATGTTCTAAACTCCTACACTCGCTATGCGCTATGAGAGAAGACATCCGTCTTATCACCACAAGGAGCCGTTCTATCAACTTCTGAGGCAGAAATATATCAGGACCTAATTTGACCATTTTGATTTAGTGGTTAGATTCAATGAGCTCTGTTGAAACTCCGCTAATGTCGGATAGAATTTTCAAATTTGTTCCTCTAGTTGCCAAGTCAGCCAGCTCATCCGCTTCAATGTTTCCTTCTCTGAAAGTATGGTTAATGGTTTTCGATTCAAAATTATCCATTAACTGTAAGATTACCTCTAAAACTTCCATAAGATGCCAATTTGGGATTGATCTGACTTTGATTGCATTGATGGTAATCAGTGAGTCTCCCTCAATTTCAAGCTTTGAGATCCCTACTTCCCGAGCTAGTATCAGTCCAAACAATAGTGCTTTAAATTCTGCCATATTGTTGGTATCTTTGGGTAATGGTAGGGCTTGTTTGGCAATCACATTCCCAGTTGTAGAGCATATGATGCATCCCGCTCCTAAGGGGCTTGGGTTACCTTTAGAATCTCCATCAAAATTTAATTTGTACCATCCAATTGGGGGGGTTTCCAGACACATGCCTTCCTTAGTTCTTGATTTCTTCTATTTCCTCTGCCTATGGTGATTGGAGTTTTTAACCCAAACCAATTTTTTGTCATCTGATCATCCCAATTGGTAAAGAATTTGTGTTGTGCTAATAGAGTTTAGATCCTGGAATTCATTACCTCAACTATGGCTGCCTCCAATTTGTTAAATATAGTTTCAAATTTCAAAAATTTATCCTGGAATAATCTTCTATTCCTTTCTTTCCAAATCTCCCAAATTAGAATTGATGGAGAGATCATCCATAGATTACTGAATAAACTTCCTCCCATGATTTGTGGCCATGATATCAAAAGCTAGAATAAATTATTTGGGGGGGGGCTAATGACCATCCTAATCTTGAATAAAGCTAGTACCAACAATCTTTAGCAAAGGGACAAGATAATAATAGATGATTTACATCCTCTTCATTCTTAAAACACATAATGCATCTGGATGGACCCTGATATCCCATCTTAATAAATTTATCTGTAGTTAAAATTCTACCCTGGGATGCCACTCACATAAATAACCCATCTTTTGGGAGTCCAACCTTGTTCCAACATAATTGTGCTGGGATCTCTTCTATTTTGGATGTGGATGATTTGGCTATAAGATTGTAACCCTCTTTGACACTGTAGGATCCTGATTTTGCCCCATTCCAAATGATTTCATCTTTTCCTTGTTTGAGAAGAAAGGGCCTATCTTTGATCAATGTTTTGAGCTTATCTACCTCTCTTGTATCTAATTGAAGTGATGAGAAATCTTTCCACTCCCAAGAACCATCTATAGTAGCAGAGGACGAAGGGATGATATAGTCACTGAGATATGGTCCCTAGGATGAAGTACAAATATGACTGATCTGATTGGGGCCTAACTATGAATTGATGGTTGGATGTCCATCCCAAGAGTCTTCCCAGAATCTTGCTTCCTTTCCATCTTTGATATTCCAAGATATGTTATTGTCAATAATATGTCTTGACTTAGCTATGAAGTTCCATATTCTCGAGTGTTTTGGGAACTCTTTAATTCTGACTATATCTTCCTTATTAAAGTTGCCTAAATATTTAGCTCTAAGAATTCTAATCCATTTGAAATCCTAATTATTCACTATTTTCCAATAAAGCTTTGCACCTAGAGCTTGGTTTTGCCATAATTGATTTTTAATGCCAGTGCCACTAGAAGATTTCAGTTTACATATTTTATCCCATGAGATTAATGCAAATTTCCTCTTAGTATCTGTACCCTGCCAAAATAATTTCCTAAGTTTCTTCACCATATCCATATATCCCTCTATGGTAAGTGAAAGGAAAGACATTAGGTATATTGGTATTGCTGATAATGTTGCTTTGATCATGACTAATCTCCCAGTCCAAGATAGCCATCTGGTTTTCCAATTATCCATCTTCCTGTCCATCTTTTCATTGAGAGGTTTCCATATTGATGTTGTTCTGAGGGATTTGTCAATCGGGATGCTCAGGTATGGACATGGGAGAGAGCCTGATTTACATTCCAGAATTTTTACAATTTTCTGTTGGATTTCTTTTTTTGTGTGGAATAAGAAGACCACTGATTTCTCTTTATTGACTAGTTTCCCTGAAGCTTGTCCATAGTGATCTAGTATCTTGGAAATATGCTTAGCTTCGTGATACTCCCCTGATCCATGAGAATAATGTCATCTACAAATTATTGATGAGT
Organism: Chamaecyparis obtusa; assembly: GCA_027943335.1. Classification (NCBI taxonomy): domain Eukaryota; kingdom Viridiplantae; phylum Streptophyta; class Pinopsida; order Cupressales; family Cupressaceae; genus Chamaecyparis; species Chamaecyparis obtusa. Next base: position 308,582 of record BSBK01006760.1, on the reverse strand, counting down.
AACTTGTTGAATGGATGAGGATATTATAATGCCATTGATTAGTTTTTGATCCTGCATATTGATCATACTTCTCCCTAATGCCTCAGCCATAATTATGTATAAAAATGGCGATAATGGATCTCCTTGTCGGATGCCATTAGAGCCTTCGAAGAAGCCTTGTGGTGATCCATTCACCAAGAAAGAGAATTTAGGAGTTGAAATACAATAAAATATCAAATTGATCCATGCTTTAGAAAACCCAAATCACTCCATGCATTTAATCAAGAATCTCCAATTGACCTTGTCATAGGCTTTCTTGATATCCAATTTTATAATCATGCTCGATTGCTTATTATGCTGGATAGAATGTATCGCTTCTTGGGCTATGATTATCCCATCTAGAATTGATCTACCCGAGACAAAACCGGTCTATTCCTCCCCAATTAGTTTAACTAAGACCTTTTTTAGTCTATTTGCTAGAGCTTTAGAGAGAATTTTGTAAATTGTGTTACAGAGAGCAATTGGTCTGAATTCATCCAAATTAATGACTTGTTCTTTTTTAGGTATTAACACTATGAAAGTATTGTTGATTTCAGTTAGAAATCTACCTGAAGCTCTTGCGGCCTCCATAGCATCAGTGAGGTCTTTGCCCAAAATGCTCCAGCAATGAAGGAAGAAGCTTGGAGGAAAGCCATCTGGTCCTGGAACTTTGTCTAGAGCCATTTGGGAGATAGTATGCCAGATTTCTTCTTCCTAAAAGGGTTTGGATAGCATCTGATTATCTACATCAGTAATGATATTTGGGATGTTTTCCAATAACCCTTGTTGAATCCTCAAGGGAGATGAGATAGAACAATTGAGAAGCTGAGAGTGATATCTGGTGATTTCTTTGATGATCTTCTTCTAATCCTCCAATATAGAGCTAACAACATCCTTGAGTTGACAAATCCTATTAATGCCTCTCCTTTGTTTTGTACTTGAGTGAAAAAATTTTGTATTCTAGTCTCCTTCAGCTAGCCAAGACTCTCTAGATTTTTGTTTCCAGTATATTTCTTCTTTAGCTAGGATATCTTCCCAATCCCTTAAGAGAGATTTTTCTTCTAAGTAACTGTCATGGTCCAATCCTGATTGCATTATTTTTAGATTCAGATTCTCCAATTTTTGTTCAATCTCCAATTTTGATGCAAAGATGTTGTTAAAATGAGTTCTATTCCATATGAGAAGGTTTTGCTTGATGTATTTCAGTTTGGAGACAAAGAAGAATAACTTAGAACCTTCAACTTTGAAATCCTTCCACCATTCATCCATGAGCTCCAAGAAATTCTCCTCTTTAAGCCACATATTTTCAAAATTAAAAGGACATCCCAAGGGTCTGTTGGCCTCGAGAATGTTAAGCTGAATAGGGAAGTGATCAGATCCTAAAATTGGAGTGATAGAGGCTTTTAAGTCAAAAGGGAATTCTGTAAGGTCTCCTTTAAATAGAAAATGATCCAATTTTTCTGAGATGTTGCATATGCCTATTCTTCGGTTTGACCATGTGAAGGAGCCATTTTGCAGCTCCACCTCCATAAGACTCACTTTTTGTAACCAATCCCTGAAAGCATTCTGTGACTGAGAGGTGCTTAGAGATCTCCCTAATTTATCTGATGCATGAACCATAGCATTGAAATCACCCCCCACTATAAAGTTGTCCTCTAGCCATTGAGCAAAGCAATTAAAGATTTCTATCCATAATTCTACCTTCTTCTTGTGTGAGATGGGGCCATATACATTCACTGTATGAATATTTAAATTGGATTTGGTGCTAATTAGGTTCCCAGCTATCCAATTTGGTCCATGATCCATTGGAATGAAAGAAGAAAACCTAGGGTTCCATAGAACCGATAAGCCACCTGAGGATCCTATTGCATCAACACTATGAACCTTCCAATCTCCTAAATTCTTGGTGAAGATTTCCAATTGCTCTTTATCCATCTTTGTTTCCTGTAGTAGAACTAATTCTTCTTTAGATGTTATGATACAGTGTTTGACCAAACACTATTTATTAGGGGCATTGAGGCCCCTAACATTCTAGGAGATGATTCTCATTACAACTTGGGAAGGAACTTCCCCTTCCCTACATTAATGTATGATGTTATTTTGGTTTGATCTGGTTCCTCACCAACTTCCTTCCTGAGTGATGCATTAGATTTCCTTCCTCTCCCCTGCCTTTTGATCTTTCCACAATCCATGTGACAATCTAGAATAGATTGCACTAGACCTAGGCTGTTGCATTTTGGTGAAAAATCTTGTTGGTGATCTTCCTTTGATTCTTCTTGGGTGAGCACTGAGATGTCTATTAGTCTTTCTTCATCCTCAATAAAATCCTCATCTAGAAGCCTTTCCACATATGGTAACTTCTGAGTATCCTCGGTTGGTTGTTCTAATGTTGTATCACCAAAAAGATCATAAATTTCTTGAAGTTTTGGGGAGATCTGTGTTTCCTCATACTCTTGAGAAAGTACACCTCTGTCTGATTGTAGATTATTAATTTTGAGGTGATCCATATGTGCTTCTAATGGTTTGAGATTAATTAACCCTCCTTTGACTCTAAATGTGGATGAGGTTTTCTCCATTTGAGGGGCTAGCAACTTAGTCATCTATTTTTGTTCTTTGAGTCTCAGTCTGTAAGATGTTCTCCATCCTGAGTAAGAAGAAGACAGTGAATCAGGAGTTTGAAGGTTAACCCCTTGAAAGGTTGGTGAAGAAGATGTTGTGGCCAGACTTTTTGTTTTGGTTGAGGCTTTGAGGTCACATAACTTAATCTTAAGAATGTCATCTTCTTCTATTGCTTCTTCTGCATTTAATTTTTCCTTTTCCAAATCAATTAAGGATGTCGGCTTCTCCAACAACATCTCCATTGGTTGCAGGGGTCAATCTGAAGATTCCTCCTCACTCATTACTTGATCTGCTATTTCCTCTATCAAATCCAATTGGACTTCTGATACCCATTGAAGAATGATTTGTTGTAAAGTTAAAGGATTGAACCTGAAGGGCTTTAAGAAAATGGTCTTATGCAAGGGAAAAAGTGAAGATGCTTCAAGAAAACATCGAAAACCTAGAATCAAGGGAGAAATATGAGGCAGCACTGATTCCTGAAGACTCTTGAATGAAAGAGTATCCTGGCAACTATTGGAAGCCTTGTCTGGGTAAGTTATTGCAAGACCATGTTGATGGGGTTGTTTTACAAACCTGTGCATGACCCAACCTAACACTCAGATAAAAGACTCTGAGACCGTTGACTCTTCCCAGCTTCAATGGCCTCCTCGAACATTGTGGTTCCGTGACTGTTCTAAAACTTTTGTAACTTCTGAATGTAAGTCTCCGGCCATCTCCATTTCTTGATGAGAAAATGAGAGATTGGTATAAGCTTCTTGATCTCTTGCCAAACCTGAATGGAGCTCCTTGATTATTTTATCCACCTCCATCTCCTGGTGTCTTTTCTCACATATGGGAAGATTCTCAATCCCTTGGGTAATGAGTTGAATCCAATTGCCTTGTTTTGAAATAATTTTAATTGAAGTAGGGAATTCCCGTTCTAGACTTGCAAGTAAACATATCTTCATAGAAGCAGAAGAGCAGTCTATGTGATGGTCGAGATAAATTCCTATTTTATTAGCCAAAATATGAATGATCTCTTTCCCTCTGTATTCCATAGGTAAGTTTTGTAGTGTGATCCACTTGGTTATGAACCTGATGACATTATCCTTGCTATTGAAGTTGGGCATCCATTATTGCATATGTAGACCCTACAATTTGTAGAACCATTTTTTGTTTCAGAAAACCTTGTCTCGAGACAATTTATCCTAAAAAATAACTAGAAAATATCCTAGTTCATTATCTAAAGAGTAAATCTGGATAGAATTCGACCAGTTTGTAGATACCCAACTATGGAATACACCATATTCCATGTTGATTTCCAAATGATTGCATATTTGAAGAGGTATGCCTTCCTCTTAGCTAGCATTTCCTCCAGAAAGGTGATCGAAGGAGTTTGGTCCCTTGTTGATACTGGCTTCTCCATTGCAATATGTAAAGAATCTACCTTATTGCCTTCCCCATCCTGGTCCAATGGACCTTCGTTGAATCCCTTTTGGGTATCTTCCTTGTGGATTGGTCTCCAAATCTGAAACCATTTTTAAGAAGTTCCCCAACTCTGAGGATTCCGGTTCAGGTTCCCTAATAGGGCAAGTCTTCTTCTATGAATCTTCCAATAAGTGTCCGTCCAATATTTTTTTGGTAGAGGAGGATTGATTGGAATTCCCCTTGAAGATGTTGGGAATATGGGTATTAAGTTGGGATTCAGAGTATTGTCTCTCCCTGATGTAGGGTTGAACCCATTTTTTGAAAACTTAAAAAAAGACCCATTTTTATTATGGGATCCCCTATGCAGATGGAACTTTGTTTTATTACGTTGGAGCCGTTGAGTTCTGATGTATTGATGAGAGTGACATACCTGGGAGATTCCCTGCTTGTCACGGTCTGCATTCCAATTCTTCTCCCGGATGTGAGGCCATCAAATTCTCTGGTCTATTTCCTTCTTCCTTTCTGAGGGCCATTTTCCCTTCCATCTCTGGTATCTTTTCTCCTCATGGAAACCATTAGTGTATTTGTGGAAGCTTGTAATGGTCGCCATTCTTTATATACGTATCCCTACTCAAAGTGATGGTCTAAATTATTTCCATTCTCAATAGCTATATGCTTATTAAACATTAATTTTTAAGTAAAATAACAACATAATTAATTTTCCTAGAATGACACTCACTATTTAAAAATTTTCTTGCAAGAGGCATTTATTCCTACAACAATTCTCATAACCTAATAAGAAACCATTATCCTAACTTGATGTAACACTTTCTGAATATATCAAGGTATAAGGAACTCTATATTACAAAACACAACAATCAATCCTAACTCTGATATGTGAGAATGAACAAGAAATATATTCCTTCTACAATAGATGCCAAAATAGAACATAGGGATAACAAATCACAAGACTCGAAAGTGGCATGCCACGTGCACTCATAGCTCCCTTCATAGCTTCTTCGCATACACTCACCAAGTCTTCCTTGTATGTCCTTGGTAAGGAAACACAATACAACATAAGATCAGTTTTCAAATATATATATATATATATATATATATATATATATATATATATATATATATATATATATATATATATATATATATATATATATATATATATATATATATATATATATATATATATATATATATATATATATATATATATATATATATATATATATATATATATATATATATATATATATATATATATATATATATTAGTCTAGCAACAAAAATTTAAGATAAGAGAAATCAAGTTATCAAATTCAACAATAAATTAGAAAAATTCAATGAGTCAATATAAAAAACATAAAATGAATCTCATGAGTTGTGGCTAAACCATCATAGACAAAGATGAACAAAATTCTAGTCCACACAATCAAAGATAAGAATCATCATAAATGGAATATTACATCACCGTGTGGATAGAAGCTAGCCACACTATGAGGAAGAGGGAATATTTGTCTAGCTACATAAATAACTAGTTTGCACAACACTTAGGACATATTAAGGCTATTAAGAAATATTCACCACAAAGGATATAAATATCTTAGAATATAATCAAATTTTACATTTGATAATAATCCTCATCACCTGCACATACAATTGTGTACACAGAACTAATACATGACAAGATGATAAAAATAAAAATAAACAAGGTATTAAGGGTAAAGAAGATACTTTTAACAATTTTTGCAACCATGCAACAAAATGGTTAGTCACTCTAAGGAAAATTAAGAGACTAAGAGGGTACTCAATAAAACACCTAATAGGTGCATCAAGTTCCCATCGTAGAAGTAACTCTTTGATACACGATATAATGCCCCGCCAAGGAACCCAAGAGAACAAGATGAATTTTCTATAAACATGGAACAATGTTTTTTAACCTAACTATACATCTAATATTAACATTAAATCATGATAGATCATAATAGAACATTGTAATAGGAACACAATGTCCTCTTAGTTTCCACAATGTCGTGACTTTTCAACTCATAAATAAATAAACACCTTAAACATAAAATATAATATTTAGATTAATAATGCTACATCTATTTGCTAAACCCATAAATTCATTAGAGACTAATATGTTAAGTAATGGTAATAATCAAATACATTATTAATCCATCCAATATTACATCTCAATGGTCATCAATACACATGTATGGAAAGTTTACAATCATTTACAAGAGCATATGTTTACAATGATCAAATCCTTTCTACATCATATGGTATAGATTAACACAATGATCATCTATCAAGAAGCTATTATAAAGATACAATAAAGTTGTTTGATGCTACAAAGTCTATCCATAAAGCCACCGACCATCAACTAACCTCGATGGAGAAATATATGATAGCCAACCATGTGGAAACCTAAGGCCCACTCCCCTAAGCTAGGGGATAACAAAAGGCCTCACACCATACAAGAAAGCACAAAAAAAATGCAACATAGGATATAAAAAAGGTCCAACATGACATGACATAAACCCAAATAATACAAGCAACATTTCAAAAGATACATATGGGATACCACAAGACTCTACATTATACCAATGAAAGATACCAAAGATCAACCACAAGAAAAACTAAAGGGAATCTTAAGACACATGTAGGAGAGTGTAATCAGATAGTAATCTACTATGCTAGGTTATCCTGGCCTGTCTCTTTAGACCTCGGCCCTTGAGTGAGAACTCATGTGGAACCAACAACCTTCTCTAAGGAAAAGGAGGTGGATTTTCTAATCAGTACCACATAGGAGATTGGGCCTTCTCCAACCCATCCATGCTCTACATAGAATCACTCATGACAATGGTTGAGGAAAATTAATTATCAAAATTAATTTGTAACCAAACCTAGTTCATTTTAAATATAGTTTTACTTGATTAAAGCTCCACATTGGGTTGCCTTGGAGACCAATTTTGACCCTAAACCCTATTATGAGCCAGTCTCCAAGAAACGCTCTTAGAAAAAACTCCCCTATGCTCCTAATAAAAAACCAAAAGAGAAAATTAAAATACAAATAACAATAAAGAAAATTACCAAGGTTCATCAAATTCAAAGAATCAAAAAATAGAGTTTGGAGCATTCGATCTCAAGATCAATGGAATCCATAAATGCTATCATAATGAAGATGAAATCAAAACAAAAATAATAAAATCATCATAATAAGAATCTCATAGGAACTCTTATAGGTTCCAAAAGATAACTATAATATCAATACATCATAATTCAAGAACATGTCCTCTTTTAGATCCATTTTATCATTTTTGATACATAAGATCTTCTTGATCTATCAAATGCATATATAGGCTCCAAGAGAACCCAATAAGACATAATACAATAAGATTCCATAAAATAACATGTAATGAATCAAATAGATTTTCTTGATCTATCAAATGCATATATAGGCTCCAAGAGAACCCAATAAGACATAATACAATAAAATTCCACAAAATAGCATAATGAATAAAATAGATCCTTGTTCAACCTTGTAGTCCAGCCAGTTCCTTGCTACACTGAATTGAATTACTTTGCTTGGTTTTCTTGCTTTCCTTTTGTTCATACACTATTATGGGTGTCAGGGTCCTTGTCAAACCTATTTTACTTAATCAAAAACATAATGAATCAAATAGATCACACTCATCAAGAATTTGACATTTAAATAGACTGTCAAAAAAATACCAAGTAACAAAAGTAGGACCTCATGTGACCTCTATTACAAAATTCGGTCCAACAAGCATATAAAAATAAAAAATTTATAAGATATTAATGGCGTCATGAAGAAATCAATAAGACATAATAAGATGTGAAAAATGATACCTCGAGCCTCAGATATACACAAGGAAAACCCTTGAACACAAATACTCGTATTTCAACATATTGCAAAATCAATAGAAATGTTAGAATTCCAAACGTCACTAATGAACTCAATAGGAAACTAGGACCCTGTACAACTAGAATCTTGCTATTCTTGTCCACATATGAAATAAATATATAATTATTCAAATGGTCATACAAGACCAAGGAACATGATCTTAAGAAATAAAGAAGGAAATGGAACATAACAACTTCCCAAGCCTCCCATATTAAAATGAAATCTCTTCTATTAATTAACACAACATAGCACTAAAAAACTATAACATAGCTCATAATTGTGATATTGCAACAAAATATGTCTTCTACTTATCAATATCTCATAATGTCGTACTATATTATTAATTTTTATCGTATAGTTCATTTTAATTCTTTCAATCATAAAAATTAATATACAACATATTCAACCTCCTACAAGGATACTTTAAAACTTTTCTTTGCAAAGATCAATATCTACAAGTAGTGATATTAAGTAATTAAATAAATCATATATTGAGCCTTAAAAGAGAGATAATAACTTTTATATAATAAAGAAATCGAAAAGGATTTTATGAGAATAGCTAAAATTCCAATTTGACCAATATATGACCATACAATTGAACTACCTTATAAAGACACTTATTTTATATTTAAAATAAGATAATTAAAAGAAGGTAAATCAAATAGGATTCTATGAAAATGATGACAAATATGTTTCATACATTTCCTAGTAATAGCATTGATCTAATTGAGTTCAAGGAATAAAGATACATTTCACTTATAATAGTAGTACAAAGTATAATACGAAGGAGTGTAAAAAGATGATAAAAAATGTTTCCAAGTTATGTGGCAAGTTTGAAGGTAATGACAGAAAACAAGATACATTTCCTTGAAGAATTGGCACATAGATACTCAAGGGTGACAAAGATGATAGAAGAAAACTAATAATATGTTTGAACACTACTAAAAAGGGGAGATTTGGGTGAGGTGATCTCCAGGAAGGCATGTAGAAATTCTAGCTAGCAATGAATATCAATGATGCATCACAACCATTAATTATACAAGACTATGAAATGGTTCTTGGTTCAAGGCTACCATGCAAGCACAATCATCACCCAATAGAGACAAAATAGAACAAATGCTAATCTAGTTGAGGTGTTGAATAAATAAAACATTAAAAGTACCATACAAATACAAGAATGATTGTTGTGTCTTTCCTAGAAAAAAGTGTGTTATAGCTACACCCAAATTGAGTCAATGTCTCATATATAAATAGGAAAATTCAAGGATAGAAGGAACAATTAAACATGGGTGGAAAATATTATGTCCCAAATGAAGGGGGTGAATAAACAACACAACAATGACAATTACCTATAGTCATAAGATAGTTCAATAAGACCAGTCAAACTGGATCGACACCTTGGAGAGAAATATTATAACACATATATAAGAAATATCTTGACACATGAGAAACATCGATGCAATGGTTAGACATGAGGGAGATGGAATGTTTGTCACCCCCCTAAGAAACACAATTGTGTTAAAAGTCAATAAAATAGGAGTTCAAGGCAATGAAAAGAGATCATCCAAATAGAAATGCATTCCCCCAACCATAAGTTTGATGAAGCAATTATAAAAGAAAACTAGATATTAAACTCTAATATACTAGGCACCAAGGAACTAGTTCATATACACACATAATAGAGTTAGTCCCAAATGGCATTAACATTTCATTTACATATTACACTTGCAAATTTACTTGCCTTAAATTTACTAGGAAAATTTGTGAAGACAATTTGTAGACCAATGAAGAGTCATCTTACAATCTTCAATCTCTAAAGATGGAATTGTTAGAAGGAAAGGAGGAAAAGACTCCATGGAAGGGTACAACTTTGGAAAGATGTATAAGGACAAAGATAATTACCCAAGTCAAACTACAAATTAAAGAGATACAATAAATTGGCAAAGAAGAATCATCATGTAGGAGTTTAGTAAGATAAATTTGTAGAAACAAACACAATCCAGACTTCACTTGACAAGGGATGAAGAGAGCACAATGTTTAAATTTAATCTTGAATCAAAACAAGAATGAAAGTACTATCTCGTACCACAAGTTTGCAAGAGGAATCTATTAAGACAATGGATAAAATTTCTCATTCCATGACAAAATTTTAAATGGCACAATCTTATTCCTCAATTTTTTTCCAAATTCTATTTGATGAAATCTTCACCCAAAGAAAAATTCACAAACAAATCCATCACATTCCATTTCAATGAATTCTCCAAATAAATTCATCACATTCCATTTCAATGACTTCTCCCTTGCTACTATGCTTAGTTCCCCAAAATAAATTAAAAAAAATGAATACCCCAAATAGAACAGATGAAGAACCTTTCAACTTCTTAGAGAGACCATGAAAACCCATCAAAGATCAACCCAAAAGAAACAATCTATTCAATTATCCTCAAATAACAAAAGATATTAAATTAATAATATTTAAACATAATGTGATTAAATTAATTGAATTAGTATCAAATCAATACCAATTAACATCTTCTCATAATTTAAATAACAATTATTATATTATTAATAATAATTAACAATATTTAGAGTTATCTATAATTCTATTAGAACCATCAAGGAATTATAATAAGATAATTAGAATAGTTAGTTAAATCTAAATTTAGTTAAGTATCGCATGCACATGAAACTGAAATATAGAACAAGGAAGGGTATTACAAAAAAGCAGTAAAAGACTCCATCCATTATAACATCTTTCTAGTTGGCCCCTCAATATTTAAGTAACATTTTTTTTTAATTGTCATAAAATCCAAACTTATACACATTGACAACCAACACCTAAACAAGCACCTTATATCTTCTCCCTTTGAAAAATCTATTTCCTCAATACAAAATGGAATATGGACTTCATGCAAAACTTTACTATTCATTCACATAGATTTTATAAACTACGTGAAAATTTGTAAACTTCATCTATACCAATTCCAATATTATTTGTGTCTTCCAACACACATAAATTCATGATGTTTTGAAAAAATCATGCCTCCTTCCTAGTAGCGAAAGTTCCTCTAGACATGGGCGCATCTAAGTTTTTATTACATAACAACTACTACAACAAACTCAAAACACAAAGAGGTTTATTACACCCTGTTCAGGTTTTATATAATGGTAGCTTCATGGATGCTCTTGTTGCTACCTACAATGTTACTCGGTTTTTCTTCTTTAAAGTATTTTCAATGGCTATGGTGATTCTAGCCTCTTATTGTGGCCAATGAAGATATTCACACAGATTGGCATTTTTAGCTAATAAACTCTCCAGATGTCTTACACCAGAGACAACAGTCAGAAAATCATGCCAACTCATAACAAGCACATCGTACATGATCAAATCTGCATGGAGAACCTGTAGACTTTGATAGATGGTACTTTGCATTGTGTAATCAGCAACGATTCCATCAAGCCCAACAATACATTGAGCGCACTATAAATTACTTCTTGGAGGTGAGTGAAAGAAATATGTATGGAAGGCGAAGATGAATCTAGCACTGTGAAGCTTCCATATGAGAAGGATTTCAGCTACTTTTTAAAAAAATGATTTCCTGTCTTTCCTGTGGCAGATAAAATTTGTAAAAAATTATTTGTTCATCTCCAGCCATGAGTAGTGATAGAATACCCTAAGTTCAAAGTCAGAATTTTCCCTAAATCTTATATCTTTCTTTCAAAAAGGTCCATGAATTCAAATTAAATTTGAACCCTAATAAATGAAGGCAGGCTTCCTGACCTCCCTCACAAGCTTCCTATACAAGTTAATCAATTCGTTGTTGCAAAATAACAACGTTTTGTTTGCTGTGAAGAGAAAGTTTTAATCAATTTTTTTGTGTGGGTTCTATCGGTGTGCAGTTTTGATTTGCGATCTTAGTAGCTGCTGATTGAAAAGGAAATTACAAGATTTATAATAAAATCTAAATTTCATTTTGCTATACGAGAGAGATCCATTGCGTGTTCTCCATGGTTGTATTCTGATTAGCTATTGGGTGTGTACATAAGTATGTAAGAAAAGGTTTTCTTCGTATGCCAACTTCCTTAGGATATCTTGTGTTTCAATCATCTTTTCTGCATGTTTTCTATACATGTTAAAATTCTTTAATACACAAAATGACACCATGAAACTGGACAAAACTAAACAACTTGTAAAATAGTAAAAAACTAGTAATTTTTTTAACACAATTGAATCCACAAAAAATATTTTCTTGAGATTTGAATCCACTAAGCATGAAGTACTATAAAGGACTTAAGCTTCTATTTTTAGTAAGAATAGGTTTCATGAAGAAAAAGAAATTGGATAAGGATTATAATAGTTCCTTTTTTCTAGGTTTGTATACTTGAGTATGTGAAAACTGGGTGAGAGTAGAAATTACTCCACTAGCTTTGTGAAGAGGGGAAATAAAATTATAACTTGTTTTTATCATTGCAAATAGTATATAATACAAAGGTATACCTTCATGAGACCACCAACTTTCTTAAATTTGGGAGATCAAAGTTTTAAATTGCACTCCACTACAAAATTAGTGGGACCACTAGCTTTAAAATATTCTTTAAAATCACAATAAAATCTAATTTTTAGGAAGCTCCCCTACTCGACCCCACCCTAACAATTGTCTCCTACTTGGAAGGTTAAACTTTTAAGCTGTACTCCACTACAAAATTCATGGGACCACTAGCTTTAAGATATTCCTTAAAAATGTCAGCAGATTCAACTCTCTTGCAAGGTTAAACTTTTAAGTTGCACTCCACTACAAAATTTGTGGGACCACTAGCTTTAAAATATTGTTAAAAATTTCAGCACATTCAATTCTATTTTTTAGAATGGTCCCCTACCCTATTCCATCCTTTGAATTGTGGCATGCTTGGAATTTACACAAGAATGATTATGAATTGTACATTCTTTTGAAAGTAAAACTGGGCTCCACTTCTTATATGTAAACTAGAAGTGATATTTATTTACAATGTTTATGGTTTAGATTGTGTTTAATTCTTATTCAAAAATTAGACACAATCTAAATTAAAAAAATATTCTAAATAACTATGATAAATTGTAACTTGTAAGGGGTTTCGGGTCCCCCTAAAACCTGTTTTTTCCTACAATAAAAAACTATGATAAATTGTGGAAAATAAATATTATTAATGGAAATGATATGTTAAAATGCATATATAGCATATTTATTTGAAATTGAATAATAGGGAAAAAAAAGCCTCTATATTGATATCTTTGGATATATTATATCATATAAAACCATCTTTATGTATTACAAGAATGAAAATATAAATATATGAAGATTTTAGCAGAACGAGACGGAGTTAATAGAACGTCTGCCATTAGGGAGCTTGCATCTGCTCAGAGGCGCACTAGAATTTTCAATCTTTCATTTTCATACTTTTTGGCCTTTCGCTGGGTGTAGGAAAAGTTGACACGCCTTCCCCGCTAGTTAAGGTATTGTCAAGTAGAAATTGATTATAATTGACTTGGAGTTCTATGATTTGTAACTTGTTCATGGCACATGCTTTCCCTTAAAAAGTGGGACTCACCAGGTGAGAGCAAAGTTAGTTTGTTTGGAGATGATAGCATCAAGTTTATTCTCTTAATTCCTAAATCAACTCTTAGATTACAGTTTCTCTATGCTCTGCTGAATCAAATTTCATGGCATCTACTTGTAACACTGTCAGCCATCCAGGGATCAAAGCATTTACACCATCTCTATTTGCTTGTGGTGGATCCACAATGCCTCTGAAAGAGCGCCGCTATGATGTATTTATTAATCATTTTAAACATCTGATTGGCGGGGCAATTTATGAAGGTCTTGATGAGTTGGGGGTGAAGGTTTTTCTGAATTCAGATGAGCTCGCATTGGGGCATGAAGTAGTAGAAGCAGCAATCAAGAGTGCTTGGTTATATATTCCTATATTTTCAGAGGGCTATGCACAATCCAGCCGGTGTTTGGAAGAGTTGTTATCTATGCATAACAGAAGAAAAGGCACTAAGATTGTTCCCATTTTCTTCTGTGTTAAGACTGATGATGTACGCTATGTAAAAGAAGGGTATGCATTTGACCCAAACAAGCTTGTACTCTGGTCAGAAAGACTGGAGGAGTGGAAGTAAGCGCTTTACAGCGTTTCACATTATTTCGGTCCAGTCGTCGAGAGGCAGGAGTAAGTACCTATCTCTCCATCTAACATATTTGTCATTTTTCTTATCGATGCGTTCTCTGATTTTTTCCTCGCCTAAATTTTAGGCTCAAAGACTTCTTTTATCGATATGATATCTGGCGTTTATTCTGTTTCATTTGTTGTTGAATATGGCATCTCCAACGATGCTCTTGTAGCTATCTACATTGTTCATTGGTTTTCCTTCTTTCAAGTATTTGCAATAGCTATGGTGAGTCAAGCCTCTTACTGGGAGCATTGAAGAGATTCAAAAAGATTGAGTTGCACATCTCGAGCAATCTGGAAAGATTAAGTTGCCACACTAGACGGTGAAATTTTTGCTTTGTGTTGTTCAAAACTTAGCAACCACTACCACAAAAGTGTGGTTTGTTTCCTTCTTTTCATGCAATCATAATGGCTTCAGCCTTCAATGTTTATGCATCCAAAAGCATTTCATCTTGAATATTGTACTTGGTCTTTACATTGGATTCATAGATTGCAATAGCCTAGGGATGGTTAATTTTAGATAGAAGCAGTTAGTAGTGAATATACTTTTTGGTTGAAGAGACTGGGTTTTCATGTTTTGCAGCACCTGATATTAAAATGGTACTAAAAATGCACAACTCAGCCAAGGTGAGGTAATACAACACTTCCTTAGCTCACCATTGTTTATATGCCTTCAAATGAGGTGCCATCTTCAAGCCTGATTTGGATGCCTTATCTCATCAATCTTCAAACACCGCACAAACAGAAAAGAACTGCTCTGATATCAAATGAAGGAGCACAATGGTTAGTATTTAATTATATTATTATTAGGTGGTGCGGATGGCATTTTTATCTAATTGACTTATTATAGGGAAACTTCAGCCCTAATATGTGGATGTCTTACATCAGAGACAATGGTCATAAAATCATGCCAGCTCATAAAAATACAATCACGCATGTTCAAATCTCGCATGGAGAATCTGCAATCTTTGCAGTCTTTGACAGATAGTACTTTGCAACCAGAAACAATTCTATCAAGCCCAACAATATATTGAGAGATTTATAAATCTCTTCTTCGACACGTGGGAGAAAATAAGTATGGATGGCGAAGACGAATCCAGCATTGTGAAGCTTCCATGTGAGATGGATTTTGGCTTCTTTTTAAAAAATTAATTTCCTGCCTTGCATGTGGCAGATAAAATTTGTAAAAAGCTATGTCTTCATCTCCACCCATGACTAGCGACAGAATACCCTGAGTTGGAAGTCAGAATTTTCCCTAAATCTTATATAGTATTCTAGCAGAAAAATCCACGAATTTAAATTAAATTTTAACCCTAATAAATAAGTAGATTCTTTTGTAGCTACCTCACAAGCTTCCTAATCAAGTTAATCAATTTGTCGTTGCAAAATATTGTTTTCTGTAAAGAGAAACTTTTAAGAATTTTTTTGTGGTTTCTGTCTATGTGTAGCTTTGATTTGCGGTCTTAGCAGCTACCAAATGAAAAGGAAATTACAAGATTTATAATAAAACTTAAATTTTCATTTTTTGAAATAGAAAATCTTGCAAATCTAATAGCTAAAAATTATTATGGTATCTGTGTTAGGAAAGAAGAACATAAACTTAGCATAATAAGAATTGTAAATTGATAAGGAGATTTATATTTGAGAAGTGATGATAGTGTAAGCAGACCATGGTTCCAATCACAACCTCCAAGATCAATTGGACATGTTGATTTCTAATTATACATTAATTTTACGTCTTCTAAAATAGTACACCAACAATAAGAACAAAAATGTAATTCTTTCTTTCAAACATCTTCAAAACTAAATCTGAAAAGAATGTTAGAGTGAATATTATTAATTAGAAATGTCCTTGGAACCAACCCAATTTTTTTATTCAGGTTTACTGAGAAGGATTTAGCTTTATGTAATCTTGGGGTAAAGATGAGTAATTAATCTGATATAATAGCCTCTCAAGAAGTTTTGTATGGAATTTGTCTCTTTGTTGTACTACAGGGTAGTAATGTTACACAAAGACTAGTGCAACTGTAAGATTGAAAGTGTTTGGAGAACCACTTGGTCGGAAGGCAATGAATATTTAAAAGTAAATGCACATTTATGATAGCCAATAGTGTTTTATGATTAGAGAACTACCCATATTATCTTCAATTTTATAAAAGGCATTATCTGGTGTATCATCCTTTTGTCCCTTATTTAAATCTGCCAGTTATATAGCCATGGAGTACCATGGCCCTAAGAATGAACCTTAAAGATTGTATGTAAAGTATATCAAGGTAAGTTTCTCATCCTTTAATGGAGGAATCAAGAATGTGTTTCAAAAGAGTTGAAGTAGGGTATATTGCATGGTCAGATTGTTATCCCATGGCTAATTGAAATTTCTTACAATCGTTATAGGAATATGTAATTAAAGCATAACTTTGGCAAGTAATCCAAAGAAATGACATTGGTGAATTAATCTTGATCAAAATCAGGAAATGTTATTTGATCTAACTAAAGGAAGGGGTTTTGTAGAGCTTTCAGATCAAAATTATAGAAAGAATGATGGGTTACTGATAAATATATACTAATCTAGTAGCTACTAATGGTGTGCCTATTTTTTGAAACTTTCCATACTCCGCATTCTCTTAAACCTTTTTCTAAGATTAAGCGTTAGAGCCAAATGATGTAAATACCATGCACTTACAAGGGCCATGTAGGCAAGAACCCATATTGACCACCTTTGTTATCAAGAAAGATGCATCATTCATTTTTCTATAGAGATTGTTGTTTTTGCTTCATCTCCACCTCTTTGCTTCTGAACAGATTCTTTGATTAATGAACCACTTACCACATTTGAGTATCTGACATTGAGCTTAAGTGGGCCTTGAGAAATTAGGAATGCATTACGGAATACTACAACGTTTGGCCATTTAAGTTATCTAATAATTGTTATCATCAATTCAAATAACTTTGTTTAAGGGTCACAGACTACTTTAGGAGGGAACAAGTATGAAGACATGTCTAAATGAGGAAGCCTTCCTATTAGGCATGGAATTGACAAGAACCTATGGAATGATTGTATAAGTGGTAATACACTTCATGAAGATTATAGACATGTTTATGAGAAGTTTATTTAATTTGTTTCAAGAGGAGGAGGAAAAACAAAAGAAGAAGAAGAGGAGAAGGAGGAGAATCATAAGGAGGAGTAGGAGGAGGGGGAGGGGGACAAGGAGAGTGAAAAAGAGAGAAAGAAGAAAATAAGATGAAGAATGAAAAGGTTGAGAAGAAAAGGAGGAGCGGGAGAAGAAGAAGGGGAAGAAGAAGAAAAAGGAGAAGGAGAAAAATAATTTAGAAGTAGTAGTAGAACAAGACGAAGCAGAAGGAGAAGGAGAAGGAGAAGAAGAAAAAGAAGGAGAAGAATAAGAAGAAGAATAAGGAAAAGGATGAGGATGAAGATAAGGACAAGGAGGAGGAGAAATAGAAGAAGGAGGATGAGGATGAGGATGAGAGGGAAGAGGGGGGACAAGGATGTGGATAAAGGGGAGGAGGATGAAGATGAGGATGAGGAGGAAGAGGATGAGGAGGATGGGGAAAAGGATGAGGACAATGACAAGGAAGAGATAGAGGAAGAGGAAGAGGAGGATGAGAAGAGGATGAGGAAAAAGACAAGGAAGAAGACAAGGAGGAAGGAGGAGGAATACAAAGAAGAAGGATGAGGATAAGAAGGAGAAAGAGGAGAAGGTGAAGGAGAAAATAAGGGGAAGGAGAAGGAGAAGGAGAAGGAGAAGGAGAAGGAGAAGTGGGAGAAGGATAAGTAGAAGGATAAGGAGGAGGACAAGGTGACTACACTCAATTATCCTCCCCTTCATCCCCCTAGTATATTAAACAAGGTATACCTTACTATCAACATAACCATTGCACTTTTTTTAGGTGCAAGTGTTGGTATACATTACAAGAAAAAAATTGAAATTAATTGAGCTTTCATTACACTGTAAAAATCAATTTATTGATACTAAAAATTTTTTACTTACAAAACTTTCATAGGTTTAACCCTTGAGTAAGTCACAAGTACACTAAATGTAGCACTTATGTATCTTATGCCTCCTCACAATTTAATATTCTACCATTACCAAAAATTAAATTGGATATAGTAGAGAAAAAATTAATAAATAAAGATGTGTGTAGGATGGAATCCTATGAAATGATCTTTAATAGATCACACACATCTCTCATAGTTGGTTGAGCTTTCAATGAATCACTCAAAAAACACAACTAGGTATATCACTAAAATGAGACTTTATTATTATTATTATTATTATTCTTGTTATTTGTGAATCATTTTCATTATCAAGATAGTATTAATTACATCAAATGCACTATCTAATTGTAGGATTTGAGCAATACAAATCCACAAAACCTGAAGATCACCTGCATACAAAAACCTGGTACAAGGAAGTAGAGACAAGAAGAGGGCAAGGGTTTGACACAAAAATACGAAGAAGAAAATATCCTCAATTAATGAATGAATTAAATGTACAATGGATCATCCTTATAAAGGAGATCAAAAGTCTTAAAAGGAAAACCCTAGTGTATGTAATAATTATTTTAACTATCACATGACTAATGCATGCAAGTTTATACTTAAAACAACTAGTGCATGTGCATTTAAATAAAGAAAAATGAGTTGACAACTTTAGAAGGGAGTAAAGTTAATTAATATGATTAATACTTTACTCTAACACCCCCCCTTAAGATGAGCAACATTGCATCTACAATCAATGTAAGAAGAAAGCAAAGGAAACTATAGTGCTGAAATAAAATGGGCCCCAGCAACAAAAGGACTAATTAGGTACCCATGTACAAAAGAGAGTCTCTATAAAGCGGAGAAATAGAGAAAACCACATGGGAAAAAATCTACTCCAAAAAGAGACAAAGATTAGTTTGAAGGACTAAAGAAGCCCCCAAAACTAGGAATGTTCCAAAAAATAGGAACAAGGATGAACATGCACAACATCACTGAATTATGAAACCGCAAACTCTGTCAAGAAGAAACTGATGATCTGAAGATCCTCCACTGAAATATGACCAGGTAGAGAAGACTGTAATCGGCATGAGTGCTCTCAAATAACACTACTCGAATCAGGAGGTAAAAAAAGGCAAACACTTGAACTTGAAGATACAGATGTCATAAACACCAAAAGCTTGAAGAGTTGATCAATCAAAGCTGGAAGAGTGCATCCAAAAAATAGGAAAGAAAAGAGTGTCCATATGGTAAATGATCCATCTCACTAGAATGCATAGGTACCCAGCCACTACAACTGCCTAGTACATAGGACCAAATACTAAATACATAGCTCAAACTATCAAACCAAGGAAGCATTAGAACCAACAATAGAAACCTCCCCATACTACTGACAAGGGAGTAATGACAGGTACACTGAAAAGATCATCCAATATGAACTGTATGATGAAGATGAATCTCAAACATCAAATGTACAGAGAGAGTACAAACACAAATAAAGATACCTAAGGCTAATGTCATTGGAGGAACGCTCACATGACAAAAGATGGAAAATGTCAAACCCCCCCAACACTTTATAATGAAATGCAAGTACATAAAGCACAAACATGTGAAAGATCCCATACATGCAATAGAATGGCACTTTATCTCAGTGTGTGTGCATAAAAGAATGCTACAAAAAATGAAGTATACACTTCTTAAAGAAGATCGAAGTCTGCTGAAACAAAATAATAGCCTAAGACGAGCGGTACCTCAAATGGAAGAGATCCCAGGACTTGTAACAACCAAGCTATCAACCAGACTGCAAAAATGCAAGAATATGAATAAAATGAACCTAGAGAAGAATCTATAAAAATGACTCCTAGAAATGAAAAGCTCTTTGAACAAGCTTTCCAATGATATATCATTTTTTGAAAACGGAGTCCGAATGCGCAAGATAGAGCTCCTGGAGTGTAGAACTGAAGATCTAGCTTTGACAGAGGAAAACACTAGTAGAAAAATTAATCCAAAAAATATGACCTCTAGATCTGGAAAGAGCTTGGAATCATCTTTCTGATGATATCTCGTTTGCCAAATTTTGACACCATATGCTCAAGATATGAGCAAAAAATCAACAACTATGCTAGGGGGCCCAAAGAAGGTGTCTAGAAGGATGTGAGGATGGGTGACGTCAAAAAGAGGAAAAAAAAATACATGAAACCATCAGATTTGATAAAATCTTAGAAAGAGCTTTTCGGCAATATCTTGTTTGCTGAAAACGGAGCCCGGATGCAAGAGAAACGAATCCCAAAATGTAGGAGGTTTGAAACGCTAAGATTGCAAAGAACATCTGACTTTGACAGGAAAAATAGCATCAAAATGGAAAAATCACAAAACCATACCAAAAAATTCAGATCAGGCTTAGAACCAGCTTTTCGATGATATATCGCATGCCCGATTATGATCCCAGATGCCCAAGATATGGGCAAAAAACCACAGGTAGCTCAAAAAATGGCCCCAAAAAGTGTCCAGATGCGGTGATGTCAGCATTTCACGCTCTAAAAATTGACGGCCAAATGGACGTCACAAAAAAAAAATAATAGGCTCCTGGGGCCAAAAAATTTTGGACCTCCGGTCACCCACGTGACCAGAGGGCTGGCGCTTCAGCCCTAACGGCTGCGAACTGGGCCCCAATACAACCCTGCGATGCTGAAGGGGCCTGGGAATGGGTGCCATCACTGTGGTGACCATGTGACTAGCGGTTATCACCGGTAGTCACATCGGGGACCACACAATTAGCAGTTATTGCTGGTCGTCATGCCAGGAACTATCGGAGGACTGGCGGAGCACGGAATGCACACGAGCGGAGGACTGGCAGAGCATAGGAGGCCCATGGGTGGGGCAATGGTGGACCCCCCCCCAAAAAAAATAAAAAATTATATTCTTTTTTGAAGATCACCGTATAGCATTGGGATGTGTGCCAGGCTGTACGACCTGGTATGCCAAAAAATTTTGCCTCCGAGGCCAACTTGTAAAAAAAAGACAAGTTTTATATGAATTTTGACTATCTTGGGTCGTCCAAACGCAACCGTGAGGTTCATTTGGGCTAGAAGTGCTCCAAAAAATAGTGATCACCTTGAGATCTATGCCAGGGTGGATTGCAAATTTTTTTTGCCACAAATTCTGACTTTGTCCAAATTGGACAAACTTTATATGGATCTTGGGGTTCTTGGACATTCTGATTGCAATTGTGAGGTCCGTTTGAAGCCAAGATGACCAGAAAAATAGGTCCCACCCAGATCTGATAGGAAACCCTCTAAAAATGTAGATTTGATGAACACGGTCAAATCTCTCAGGATTATAACCAAAACCTCTCAAATCAGCAAAAAATTTCCTAATTTGAATCCTTCAAACATGAACAAGTTGTAGCAGATTAGGCTCTGATACCATGTAGGATTTGAGCAATACAAATCCACAAAACCCGAAGATCACCTGCATACAAAAACCTGTTACAAGGAAGCAGAGACAAGAAGAGGGCAAGGGTTTGACTCAAAAATATGAAGAAGAAAATATCCTTAATTAATGAATGAATTAAATGTACAATGGATCATCCTTATAAAGGAGATCAAAAGGTTTGAAAGGAAAACCCTAATGCATGTAATAATTAGTTTAACTATTACATGACTAATGCATGCAAGTTTATATTTAAAACAACTAGGGCATGCCTATTTAACTAAAGAAAAATGAGTTGACATCTTAAGAAGGGAGTAAAGTTAATTAATATAATTAATACTTTACTATAACACTAATAATACCTCTTTTCAGCCAATTATGAAGGTTTACATCACCATCAAATATTTTATCCATTTGTAGCCTTCTCAACATTTCCAAATGAAAAATATAATAGATGTGAACACTTCTTGGGGGTAACATCATGCTAATTAGTTTCCATATCATATAATCAAGTCAATGATTCTAGTTGTTTACTTTATTCTTGCACAAAAACCCATCACTTTTTTTAAAGAAACAAATATTAAATAGAAACCATATTTGATACAATGTAGCCTATTGAATGTTCTAAATCATAATGATGTAAACAAAATTGGCTATTTTAATGCAAAAAATGATAAAGAAACAGGGTTTTATACTAGAGTAAATATGCTCATTGAACCTTCTAAATCTCAGTAATGTAAACACAATTGTCTATTCTAATGAAAAAATAATGAGGAAGATAGGTTTTATAATAGTAAATATTAGAGTTGTTTCTCATTTGCACTAGCTTGAACTTTATCCTCGGAGGTCTTTCATTTCTTTCTAGTGTACTCTACTAATTGAGGTTCTAGTCCCTCTTGGCAAACCCATCCTCAATCTAGATGTGGTTTATTTCAAACATGCAATCAAATGAATATTCAAAATACTACAAAGCAGAAAACTAAGGCACACATGACATGTTAACACCATTATACACATGATATTTGAGAATAACAGATGTATTAAAACCTCAAAGAGGTTCACCATATATACAAAGAAATGCAACCATTACATAATGACCTAGCAAGGGAAATAGAATATAAGAAAATGGAACAATTGTGAAGACTCAAAATAGGACTATAATCATGGAAAAAATAGCACAAAAACCAAATACTAGTGTCAAAATTTTAAATAATAAGTGACGGTTGCATAGGCCACATGTTTTATCACTTTTTTTAATCAAATATCTAACTATCAATTAGTTTTCTTAATATTTATTACAATCATGATGAACATTATTATCTCACTTAAACTGAAGTCTACTCTTTTAAGGATTTGGATCCAATCTTTACATTTCCTAAATTTATTATCCTATCATAGCTTTAAAGTTGATTTTAGGATCACAAGCATGGTTTCAATAATAAATATGAAAATTAAATTTAAATCTATATCCAAGCCAAATTACCCCAATAAAGCTCACCCATTCACCAACTTAAGCATGAAATATTTATATTTTCATACTACTGTGCCATATAAAATGACAAAGCCCTAATACATTTCAAATAATCAAATAATTTGGATCCAATAGTAGCTATAATAAATCATGCACGTCAAATAATATGCATTTTAGTATGTGAAATTGTAAAGAGAATATTAAAATTTACTTTTATTCTTAAAATATCTCGATTTTGTTGAACATCATTAAATTAATCCAAGGAATTTTAAGGTATTCAGTGGGAAGCTAGCAACATTCCTAATATCAAGTCAAAGACCTACTTTTTGAAATTAATGTTTTAATATTGAGAAGGATGCAAGACTAAATAATTAGGAACAACCTATCTTTTATTATTAACTTTATTTTTTATGAATAGTTCCCATTCTATTAATTTATAATATAAAGTACATATTCACAAAAAAGGATAAGGGATATAGGATCACCCCATGAGAGTTCAAACAACCAAGCCATTTAAATAGATACAAAATATCAACTATTTATCAAGAAAAACAAGCTCAAAGCCTAGAGAAAAGCTATCTTAGGCCAATGTAGTGCCAAATGAGGGGGAATGATCTTGATCATCCTTTCTACCCCAAGCACCAGGAACAGGGGTTGGGTCCATGATAGACCAACCATATTCATCTTTTTCTCTTTCTTTGTCTTCTTCTTCTGCCTCCCTCCTAGAGGGAAAAATAGCAAGGGCCAGGCAAGGAAACTACTAGGAAGAAGTGGGCCAGATCCACTCAGAACCAAATGAGTAGGATTAGTCATGAGCCATCATGAGGAAGATCTATGTCACAGAGGAGAAGATGAGTGGTGCTTCCATACGTCACCCATAGGGTGGAGTGCAATCCCTGGAGATAGAATCTAATGATATTATAGAAACCATACATGGGCCACCTCTAATGAAACTTTATTTTCCTACACCTACACATGCATAATCACATTATTACATATGTTTGTGCTTTAGTGTACAAAGAGACATTAATATCCAAAAAGCTATGTATCTTTTTTTCATTAGGACATTTTGTATTTTTTTGTATAAGTTTTCAAAAACTAGCTTTATTCTCATTCTTATTTTTCTTTTAAGGATTCATTTTTATTGTGCATTTAAAATTTATTTTAAATATTTATCTTTTTATAAAATTATAAATAATAATTTTAAAAAATTGACTAATGCAAAAATAAGTTTTGAAGGGGCCCTCGAAACCCTTTACAAATCTAGTGCTTACGATAAAGCATTAACAATCCCCATAAAAACAATATTCTATAGGAACAAAAGGCTAGCCAATAACTTGAACCAAAAGAGCCAGCCAAAAAATAGCAATAGAAGATAAAATAATAAGTGATGAAAAGAAACATAAAATAGAAAATAATCAACCCTACACAAGGTTGTTGAAGGTAGAAGCCACATCCTCCTCCATCTGGCTCATCCATTGAACCAACTTCTTAAGCTCTTCAATATTTGGGGACAGAGCGATTGTAATGTCCCCGCCAGGGAACCCATAAGGAATCAGGTCTTTTGACCTAAAATTATAACCAACAATTTTTTTCTCTAACATTCTAACTTTTCAATAATAACATCCATAAAGTACATTCCTTAAGGTTCCCTTATTGATTTCATTTACCAAAATAAAAGCATTGCATTTCATTACTAATCAAATACAATTCCATTTCTTTTTTTCATTTATTTTGCATTTTAGATTTCAATTCTTTTTTACCTAGACATTGAATAACTACCCTTTTCAATTTCAATTAAACCTTTACATTTGAAATAGTTCTTTTCATTTCAACATAGGAGAGATAGAAGAGATACTACAATATTACACTTTCTATTTCAACTTTTGAACCTTCAAATAACATCCCTTGAAAACCCCTAGAACTATCCCTCCATGATTACATTGCTTTATTCTTTCCTCTTCTAATAATGAATACAATTGCATTAAAATTTACATTGAATCTCCCAAAGGCTTATGAAGAGATCTTCACATATTTCTTTTGAATAATACAATATACAAATTGAGAATTCTTTATCACTGCATGAAATCTGAAACATGTCCAAGCCACGAACCACGAACACTACCTCAAAAGATATTTTCTACCCAACCATATGAAACTAAAGAAGTTCCACCCCCCATGCTAGGAGATAGAACCAAGATACTCACAAGGGTTAAAGAAACCTAAGGCTTTACAAAACAATGACTTGAAAAAAAAGACAAGACATAACAAGATATCATCATACTATAAACATAGGTTAGGTTTCTAGCATACAACCTAGGTGAGTGTCATCACATAGTCTATACATTGGGATCCACCTTGGCAACCATGTAACCTCAGTCCCCCCTTTATAAATAGGGATCCACCCTGGAAGTTACCTATGGTCTTGGTACTCCAAAAGGTCTATGTGGTCTTACATTTATGTGTCTTTCATTATCTTTTGAAACCCCCCTTTCCCAAGTTCATTATTAGGTTATCACTTTTTACCAACTCACCCATAGGATTATCTAGCAACCATTTTGGATTCCAACACCTATGGTGAGACAATCGCCTAGGGTACATAGTCCCCTACCCACACACACAAGCCAAGAAACTATAAAGTAATTTCAACGGTTTACTTACAGTTCTAGGGAACCCTCCTATCCACTCAGGCCACCAAGATGAGTCCTAGCCTCATAATATGAACAAAAGTATATGCTAAGCATTGAAACATCATAATTAACACATTATAATACCAAAAAAACAAGATATGGACATACATAAGTCATACAAGTTGCAATCCAAGGATAAGAAATAGGTTATAGAGGTCTCAAGCCCAAAATCTTCCAAATTTGAGCCCTTAGGACCCTCTAAAACCCATACAACAATCTATAGTTTCCCATAAAGAAATCCAAAAAATCCAATACAAAAATCCACCAAAGCTCATATGGGTAACCATACAAACTTGTATGACATTCTAAGATGCTCATACAAGACTGTACCAAAAAATTCATAGAATTGCCTGAAACTAAGATTTATAGCTATGGAGAGTGCATGTGAAAGGTTCCCTAAGGTATACCTAATTTAGGTACCTTAGTACCCCTTCCATAACACTTCCATAACACAACCTAACACCCAGAACAATCACATTTAAGCAAAACTACATATTTGAAAGAAAAAATACTACATAAGCAAAGAAAGGAAAAACTAAGTGCATCCTTCCCTAATCCATCCTAACCTTCCCTAAACCTTCCTAAACTTCCCTAAACCATAAG
The DNA here is from genome assembly GCA_027943335.1 of Chamaecyparis obtusa. Classification (NCBI taxonomy): domain Eukaryota; kingdom Viridiplantae; phylum Streptophyta; class Pinopsida; order Cupressales; family Cupressaceae; genus Chamaecyparis; species Chamaecyparis obtusa. Next base: position 282,189 of record BSBK01006760.1, on the reverse strand, counting down.
TAAACAATAAAAAACACCAATATATAGTATCACAAGAATTTATAAACTCCCAGGAAGAGTTTTAATTGACAAACCATTACAGATATATACATTTTACTTCCCGAATCCATATCTTTCAAAACATGAAAAACAACCAATTACATTTCCTTATCATATCAATAGTTACTCTCTTTTTTTCATATCAACAATCATAAGATACACATACACATACAAAATTAAGAAAAGAGATTCATCCCGGTTCCAGACCCTACCTGGAGTCCTACGGAGAATTCTTCCTTCTTGATTATCATTTACCTGGTTAACATCTTCCTCAGTTATCAACTTCTCAGTTAATTGTAACTATCCAATATCTTTACTTACCAATAACCATTTCCATCTCAGTAGCATACATTGATTCCTTGTCTTTTTATTTCACAACTTCAATCCTTTATTACCAACAAATATAACTCACTTGTGCATCATTCTCACACTTCAACAAATTGTGTAAAATAATCAAATCACTATTACCTTTTCAAATATTGATTCATCATTTGCCCATTTAAGCTCACATAATTAACATCACTTCTAGATTTCATCTTCTATCTTTACCAACCATTTCTTTACTCAACACCATATATTTCATATTGATTACATATGGCAACTTGCATAAATTTGTAAGTCAATAGGATTGACATCAATGACAATATAACAACTGATCCAATAATTCTACATACCTTTGATTTCTCAGTTACTAACCTTGTACATTATCAGCATGAGTTTGGGTATCAATATCAGTTGGGATAACATGAGGGTCTCCATGATAGAAACAATTCTTCTTTTACTCCAAGCACCCCTATTTTAACAATGTAATATTTTCATGAAATCAATAGGACGAGGACTAAAAAATAGAAATCTCTTAGATAAATAGAGATAAAAGTATGTAGGTAAGGGTAATCATAGATCATTATTAAAGAAAATAATTACTTTCCTAGGGAAATTAAATGCCTCCATTATATAATTTTTTTTATAGATTTTCAAAATACATGCCCAATATATTTTCAGTATTCTTGATGATATAATTGTCATGGGAGACCCATCTATATAAATAGTAATTAAGGGGTTAGGGATGTCTTATATAAACATGTGCATTATTCCATATAATTAGAGCCAAAGAAATAGTAATTTCTTCACAAATGTAGGTACTCTCTTCTTTTTTATTATAATCCCTCTTTGCATCACCATAAACTCCTTTCTTAATCCACTTTAAATAATTAATCTTCTTGTTGTACCTTGGCATATACATCATGTACTAATTAGTCCATCTCATTAAGATAATCCACCTCAATGGGATCATATAAAAAATATTATTTTTTAGTTTTAGTATAATGTTGACCCACTTCATTTGAAAGTATTATTTATATTTGGTGGGACTGAGTCTTTCCTACAATGGCTCTGAATTTGAATCTTAATCCCTTGATTTGCAATATAGTCAGCGACCTTTTTTCCTTCCTTGTATATATTTTTCATTTTAAATTGTGAAAATTATTTAAGAATTTTTAGGATTTCACTCCTTAGGGATATGATTTCCCATGGGCCTATAATTTATTCTTTAAAGATATCAACAATCAAATTTGAATCTCCTCCAACAATAATCTTGTTAAAATCTAATTCTTTTGTAAGATTTATACCCTTCCAAGCTATAGTGGCTTCGAAATAGTCATTGGATTTTATTTTCAAGTACATATCAATGTATTCAATAAGTCTCCCTTTATGGTCTTTGAGAAAAACACTCACACTAGCTTGTCTAGGATTACCCTTGAAACACTTGTAAAAATTACATTTTATCCAATATTGATCAGGGGGTCTCCATTACATTCTCATTCTTTTTAATTTCCTACTCTAGTAAATATTAGTCACATTTTGAGTAAGACCCCCATTTTTTCAAAGTTTGATTTCCCATAGAGTAGGGATACCTTTGAAGGGCCCAAATGAAGTAACATTGAGCCTTTTTTAATTTGATGTTTAATGGTCATGAAGACCTCATTTCTAGGCTTGGACATCTCTCTAAATTTTATATTGTTACTCTCCTTCCATAGGCTTGAAGTGACCATAGGAAGAATATATTTCTATAGTTATCTTATTACAACATGTTTAATGGATAGATTTCCTAAGAATCAATTATTTGAGGGAGGGAAGAAGGGAAGACTCAATCCACAAAGGTGAGAGGCATATAAGATGAAACTAAACCTTAAGGGAAAATGGTAGTGTGGCAATAGCTGATCAATACTTTCACTTTATTTATAACATAGAGAATATCTATTAATAAATTAAAACCCTATTTTGTTCAAGTTGTCCACCGTGAAAAATTATTTCTAAGATGTAATCTAGCAAAAATAATTAATCTTGGGAATTATTTTAGGAATCCAAACCTCCTAATTAAACTGGTAAGGACAATTGGGAGGCTAATCTAATAAAAGATAGGCCAATATGACAGAGAAATCACCCAATGTAGTAAGCCTCCAAACTATAAATCCTACATGCTCTGTTCGAATAGGAAATGGTCCCCCATGGTAGATAAGCTATTCACAATCCTATTGTCCCACTCATGCTACTATCTACTAGAAACCTATTTGGCAGTAAGAATCTTCTCTATAATATTAATCCAAGAAGGAAATCCCTTGTCCCAAGAAATATAATCTTGTACTTTCTCCCCAATCATTTTAATATAACAATTCTTGAGGCCTTCCACATTATCTATTGATGATAGAGGCATATGTACTCGCTAAATCTCATTACAAAAGAGGGTGTCATTGTCATTACCAACAATATTTCCCACACTTCTTCATAATGATTCATTTCATTTCAATAGTTTTTTCCAAATAATTGAACCATTAGGTCAACCATCTGTATAAATAAAAGTAAGAGGGTTATCCCCATTTAGATACTTGGCCTTCGATATGGCCACCCAGTCCTTTAATCCTTTAAGAAACTACCATCCCATCTTAGAGAGGAGGGATTTGTTAAATATTTTTAGTCTTCTAACACCAACACCACATTTATTTTTTGGAAGTTAGACCTTCTCCAAACTAAAGAGAGAGAGAGCTTAGCTTTGTCCTCTTCCCCTATCTAAAGAAATTTCCTTGATTTTCTTAATTAGATTATCCATTGTCACATGAATTTTGAACAAGAAAAAATATTATACATGAATGTTTTGAAGAGAATCTACAATAGCTAATTTTTATTTACTTGAATCAACATTAAATACCCATCCAACCAATAAGTTTTTTGTAAAACCTTTTAATTAAATACCATTCCAAAAGGTATTTCTTGGAGATTTAAATACTAAAGGGATGACAAGATAGGTAACAAGATGAATATTTATTTAACACCCTATGATATGCGTAACTTTTTGGGCTAAGATGGCTTTAGTGTTGAAAATATATAATTTACTTTTAAGTGTAGTTTATAAACTAACTTGAGGCCACAATATAGTCATTAAGGACTCTCTTCCATTGTTGAGATTCAATGATGGAGGTATCCCCAAAGAAAATAGAGTCATTTCTAATTTTTTGATGATTTTTTGTAGGAATGGATGAAGCATCCTTATCTCCTTTTATGAGACCTTGATCACATAGCCTTCTGTAATTTTTACCAAGAGATTCCTCCAGAATAATTAATAGATAGGAAGATAAGAGATCACCTTGTCTTAGGCCTCTACCACAAGAAAAATAACATTCAGGGGATCCATTCACCAAAATAGAACAAGGAGAAGTGAGGCAGACCTCCAAGGTTCAAAAAAATCTCCCTTTAAATCCAAAATTTTTAAGGATCTATATCATTAAATGCCATGAAAATTTATCATAGGCCTTGGAGATATCAACTTTAAAGACCATACCCATTTTTTTTTTATGCATATAATGTATCAATTGATTAGTGATAGAAACATCATCTATAATGTGGCTTCCCTAAACAAATCCATTTTGGTTTTGAGAAAGTATATTATCCAGGACAATTTTGAGTCTAAAAACCACACCCTTGGATAAAATTTTATAAATGGTGTTACAAAGGTTGATTGGATAGAAATCCTGCATTTTTTAGGGATCAAACAAATGATTGTAACATTTATTTGATTGATAATTATTTCTATTCTCATGAAATATTTACCCATATTTAAAATGTCTCCCACTTGAATGTCCTAGGGATCCCAAAAAAAGGTTAGAGGAAAACCATCAATTGTTGTGGTCTTAAAATTGCCAAAGGAGAATACTGCCTTTTTAATTTCTTCCATAGTTATAGGTTTAAGAATCTCTTTCAAGTCTTGTTCAAAGGTAAAGCTAGGTATCACCTCCAAGGCCTTCTCCATTTTAACTCTATCCAAATTTTATTGTTGATGGATTTCGGCAAATAAGGAAAATGGCTCAACTACTATTTCCTCTTACTACTATTTCCTTAGTAAGAAACTTACCATCCTCTCCCACGAGTTTCCTTATTTTACTTCTTTGTCTATGTTTCATCGTAGATTGGTGGAAGAATTTAGTTTTTTTGTGACCTTCCTTAAGCCATTATATCCTAGTCTTTTTCTTCCAAGAGAACCTTTTCTTCTCTAGAGATTTTGAATCATTGAGCTCTTAGCTCTCTTTCCTTGGTGTAGATATTTTTCATCATTTTATCCCATCTCCATTTGATGCTTGATATCCTTCCACTCAAGAGCTAAGGACTTTTTATCTTGGAAAATATTTCCAAAAGAAATTTTATTCCATCCTTCAACCATATCTGTAACTTTTTTAAGATCTTGGGAGACAATAAACATAGGTATACCATTTATGGGAATATTCCACCAACCCAAAGTCATATTTTTACAGTCAAGCTGGAAGGGCCTCACAATTTTACATTTAAATCAGAAACAACTTCTCTTTTATATTATGTTCCCAATTAAGAATAATAATATTGTTCTTTGAACCTATTTTGGGAAGAGCATTAAGAGATGGTTGCAAGAAAGAATTTTCATTATTAAAAAATAGAAGTACTTACGGGAGAAAAATAAAAAACAAGACTATTATTTCAAGTATTATTCTTGAAACCTAACAAATTGCTAAGTTTTTTCTACTTCCCACTTGCCACATCACTATCCACTTATTTTTATCTTAGGTGTTTTTGAGATGGTCTCACAATTTTTCTATCTGATCCCACATTTGTTTTTGGTTTTCTTTTGCTTACTTAAGACAAGATTTCATTCATTATCCTTCTTTCCATTCTTATTAGGGTAATTGAACCCTAGTAAGGATAAATCAACTCATAAACCGTTGCTATCAGTTGACTTGTCAACTATCTTTAGAAATGTTTTCTTCACCTTCAATGATAGGAAAATCTCACCTTCCTCCATGTCTTTTTTCCCAAGTCACAATCGGGGATCTATGTAGAGGTGATTCAAATTCTTGATTTTCCTTGGTGGTGTGAATATTGTTTCCACTATTTCCCTCCTTTTTTGATACCTCCTTGGTGATATGAATATCCCTTTTGGTCTTCAAAAGTCTTGGCACATTGATTATAGATCTATTCTCCTTAATTTTTGTTTGAGAAACTATATTTTTGTCTAGGGGAGGTGCCTTATCCTCTAATGTTATGTGTTCCAAGACCACTTAAATCTCCACCCTTTTATCGTTATTAAGGTTAGGGTTATTGAGAATTGACTTAAAATTCTTTTTCTATAATGATTGGACCTGATTTGTCACAATAGCCAATTCAACCATCTGAGAATTAGAAAACCTAATATCTAGATTAGTAGAAGACTCATTGATTTGATGTGCTAAACCTTCTTTGTGTATTTAAACACTATTGATTTGATCTAAACCTAAAGTAGAATTATTAGGTACATGAGAAGTATTTTGGGAAGAAAGGACTTATTTTCCAACAACCACCAATTTTAAATCTTTTTTTGACTTTTGACATGTGTAACATTCAAGTATCCAAACTTTTTATAGTTCAAATTGTATAATGAGGTATTTTCATATTCCAAAACTTGATTCCATATACCAAACATAGACCTTGGGAAAATCATAATTGGAAGATCAACCACATTCACACAAATTATTTGATATCTCCATGAAGAATTTATCAATTAGAACCATGATCCAAAGGATTCTATAATACCTATGAAGATATTATAATGGAAAAAATCTAAATAGAGACCTGACAGACATATCCAAGTAGGAGTGACAACCCTTAGATCAGTAGAGTGGTTAAATCTAGGTTTCCACTTACAAGGGGAAAGGAAGTTTTTAAATATTTTCTCAAAATCCCAAGCACCCCATGTCAAGACTTTGATTAGATATTTATTGTTAACAAAAATAAATAAAAATGGACTATTTTTCATTCTAGTAATAGTCACACATCCTTCTATTTTCCAAATCTCATTTCCCACCTTCATACCTCATCCACATTTGGTCTAAAGATAATAAACTTACCTATCAAGCAGAGCTTCATGGTTGAACAATATTTTCCATTATTTTGTCAAATGCAATCACTTATAGTCCTTCTTTCAAGTAGATAGCTAAAAAAAGTTTAGAGTTAATCACAAGGTCCTTCTCCCTAGGGGTGTTATTCCCTATTAGTTTGTCCACATATGAATAAGACACCTTATTAGAGAAAAGGAATTCAACTTGAAAGTTAGAGACACAAAAATAACATGGTCAAGCAAGCTGTAAGACCCCACACTTGACACAAAGACTGATAGAGAGGAGGTAGAGGTAGAAGAACTTGAAAGGGGGGCCAATTGCTCCACACCCCTAGCTAAAGAATCTTTTAAACTCTTGCTATCAATTGAATTTTCAACCATCTTTAGAAAAAATTTCTCCAACTTCAATGATAGTGAAATATTACCTTCCTTCATGGCTTTTAAAGAATAGGTCTCTGCATATTTTTTCCAAGCCATAAATCAGGATCTATGTAGAGGTGATTTAGATTCTTCATTTTCCTTGGTGGTGTGAACATTGTTTACACTAATTTCCTCTATGTTTGATACCTATAACTTGGTGTGATTAATATCCCTTGTGGTCTTCAAGAGGCTTAGCATATTCATTATATCTATCTATTTTCATTTTTATGTGTATCTTAAACTAGATTTGTGTCCAGGGGAGGAGCCCAATCCTCTGATACTATGGGTTACAAGACCATCTTAATCTCTGCCTTTTATCCTTATTAGGGCCAGAGTTATTACGCATTGACTCAAAATCCTCGTTCTATAATGATTGGATTTGATTTATCATAATAGCCGACTAAACCATCCCAGAATTAGAAAACTAAATATCTAGATCAGTAGAAGACTAATTAATTTGATGTTCAAAACCTTGTTTGTGTATCTGAACACTATTAATTGTATCTAAACTCAAAGTAGAATTATTAGGTACATAAGAAGTATTTTGGAAAGGAACAAGAGCCTATTTTCCAACAATCACCAAGTTGAAATCATGTTTTGGCTTTTGACATGTGTAGTGTTCAAGTATCCAAACATTTTAAAGTTCAAATAGTAGAATGAGGTATTTTTATATTCTAAATCTCGATCCCATCTACCAAACTTAGACCTTAGGATAATCATAATTGGAAGAACAACCACATTGAGATAAATTATGGAAAAGATCAGTCTTGATCTTTTCATGAAGACTAAGTTATCAATTACAACCATGGTCCAAAGGATTTTTCAATACCTATGAAAATATTATAATCCCAAAACTCCAAAGGGAGACATGGGAGATAAATCCAAGAGGGAGTGACAGCCCCCAGATTAGTAGATCGGTCAAATCTAGGTTTCCACTTAATCTTTTAAATTTTTTATCAAAATCCCAAGTGTCGCCCATGAAGACTTTGATTAAATATTCATTGTTAATAAATATAAATAAAAATAAACTATTTTTCATTGTAGAAATAGTCACACTTCCTTTTATTTTCTAAATCTCATTTTTCCACCTTCATACCCAATCTACATTGGGTCTAAAGACAAGAAACTTACCTATCAAGAAAAGCTTCATGGCTTGAACAATATTTTCTATTATTTTGTCCATCGTGCAATGACTTCTAGTCCTTCTTTCAAGAAGATAGCTAAAAAAATTTAGAGTTGATCACAAGGCCCTTCTCCCTAAGGGTGTTATTCCCCATCATTTTGTCCACATACAAAGCAGAAGCCTCATTGGAAAAAAAAGTAATCTAACCCTAAAGTTAGAGACACAAAAATAACATGGTCAAGCAAGTAAGACCCAACACTTGACACACATACTGCTAGAGAGAAGGCAACGGCAACATAACTTGAAAGGGGCACCAATTTCCCCCACTCCCCTTTTCCCTTCCCCCTCTTGTCCCACTTAGCACACCCATGAGGACAAAGTATAGAAATTTAGAAAATGCAAAGGCAGGAAAGTTGTCGAGAGTGTAGAACTTATTTTGAACTTATTCTAGGTGTTTGATCATTGTCAATGTTGAATGTTCAACTATATGGCTAAATTTCAAGGAAGTAACATAGGTAATGAAACAAATAAACGTCTCTATAGTGCATTACCATATATAGGCTACCACTGCTAACACATTTATAACACTAAACTATTAAAAAATAGATTGACAGATTAGAAGAAAGGTAAAGGAAAACAATATAAATTCCATGTGTATGCTCACTCTAGTCTGATTGAACATTTGATATGTTACATCAATTTATATTCAACACTACTTTTTTAATTGAATAAAAAAGAGTAAAATAAAACTAAGTGAAACAAAACTAGTTACAAGAAAGATGTTCAAAATTGAAATATTAAAGAAATATTGTATTAGAACAATTGAAAAAACTACAACTACAATAGCATAAAAGATAAATCTTATCTTCATAAATAATTGTCTCTTTTTGGTCTTTGTCTTCTACAATAGTTCGAATCATATTCAACGTTATAGATGTGATAATTTCTTCCTTCAAAACTTTCATAATCACTATATGCACAATACTTTTCATTTTGTTAAAAATGTTTAACTCAATTTTATTAAAAATAATAAATGATTATATAACATAAAAATTAAATCAATTACGTAAAAGAAAAATTTAAAAAAAAGTTTAAATTTTAAAAACATATAATATTGATTAAAAATTTAATTAATCACTTAATCTAATATTATAGAAAATAACCACACAAATAATATTTAAAGCTACACAATTAAATAAAATAATAAAAATCTTAATTATATACTCCAAAATCTATTTACATAAAATATATTTCACCGTGCGTAAATCTTAAGCAATCTATGGAACATTCTTTATATCTAAAACGCACATTAACTCTTTAAATAGTTAGATGACCAAAAGAGCCGCAAACCTAAAAGGAATTTATTTTACCCTGTAAAGCTTTTATATATCGAACCTTATACCGAGAGTCCATTCTTCCATTTCTCGAGAGTTTTTGGGTTTAAAATTTCGAGTGCGCTGATGCATGCACACCATTTTCATCTCTCATTCGAAGCTTGAAGAGCAGCGTGCCCTTTCTTGCAGCAGCTGGATTGTGCATAATTAGCAAATAAAAATAACAATATGCACAGATGCTGAGTGAATAGCTTCCTCTATCGATTGAGGTATGTTGTCCCCAACTTGGATTGAATTCTTGTCAAGAAAGACTTTAAATCCCTTGTTCTGAAGATTTTGAAAGATGAGGCTGCCTACACTTTCCTTCACATCTGTCCCACGCTGGTTAAGGAATAGATTATATCTTGGAACCTCTTAAGAATGCACAGATTATAGTAAGCATACGCACAGTATGATTCTTTTGAATGGGAGCAAGACAGATAGTGAAAAAAACAGAGCACATTTGGGATTATTATTAGAATAGATGGAGCAGAGAGGATTTAGTATTGTTTGGGCAACGAACGAGTTTAGATCAGACCAGAATATGTTTGAGGTGTGAAGGGAGTTTTAGAGAGTGGCGGTCATCCGATGTCGAAACCCTAGATCTGGCAAAGAGATGCAACCTTCCAAAGTCGCCGAGCGTTCGGCTGCAGGGAGTTTTGAAGAATGGCGGCTAACCCATGCCGAAACCCTAGATCTGGAAAGGAGATGCGACAATCCAAAAGCCCCAATATTCTGATAAGAGGAGATGCTGAAATTGGTTCAGGTATTTCTTATCATCCAATTGTACCATCTTAACCTGGGATTTTATTTTTTTAACAACAGTTCATGACCTTGCTTTATCAAGGACAATTGATAAAATTTGAGTACATATCCAGATGTGCCGTTGTTGCATGGATTTTCAAATGATTGCGTTGGCAGATGCAGGATTTTATGCAATTGCTTCTGACTCAGAGTCTATGGACTTTGTAATCAGCCTTGCAAAATTGAAATGGTCAGCTGATTGGGCTTCTTGACTCCATTAGTATTCAGAAAGTAAGTACCCGCAATTATCTTGCATCAATTTACAAGGACTTCGTCTTTCTGAATTTACAGGCATTTGTTGTGGGTGATGATTTTGGAGCAGGGGTTGCATATTATTTCTACCTCCTCCGCCCTGATCGAGTGAGAGGCATTGCAACATTGGATGTACCTTGATGATACCGGATCCATAGTGATGGACAAGCTTTTATATCAGACATTGGCAGGTTTCTTTATCATTTCTTTCTGCTACTAACCTACCACTAGACCTGTGTTGACTTGTTTGCTAATGGGAGCCTGGAAGGTGTTTGGCAGATTTTGGGCCTTTTGGTGTAGAAGAGCAAAGGAGGGTAAACTGTAAAGATATCATGGACCTGTACGACCCTGCAACTCCATTGCCTGTTTACAGCCTCTCCCTGACAGCCCAACAGCCATGGAAATAACCAGTCCTCTGTGCATCGTTACAAAAATATTCAACTTGTATTGTCCCTTTCTCTGCCCACCTTTCAATCCATCCATTTTAATGAAAAAATGTGCTCTGCTCGCCTCCATATGTCTTGCTGCCATTCAAAAGAATCTGATCTGTGTGTATGCTTACAACAATCCCAATCCCAACTTTGTACTGCTGTTCTCTTTATGCCCTTCTCGGCCAGAAAATGAGTACGGGCAATCTGTATTGGTTCAAAAGTTATGATGTATTCTTAACCATCATGGGACAGATGTGCAGTAAAGTTTAGCCAGCCTTATCTTCATAATCTTCAGAACAAGAGATTTAAATACTTTCTTGACAAGAACTCAATTCAAGACGAGGACAACATATATCGATCAATAGAGGAAGCTATTCACTAAGCATCTGTGCATATTGCTATATTTTCTGCTAACTATGCACAGCCCATTTGATGCTTAAAAGAGCTCAAGCTGATCCTCAAAATTGAAGCTCCCATCATATCGTATTTTGTGGAGTTTAGCCTTCAATGCTTCAAATAAGAGATGAAGATGGCGTGTATGTTCAGTGCACTGGAAATATTGGAAGAATTCCCTATACAAGGTTTCATATTTAGAAGGGTTTGTATTTGTGTTTAATTTAATTATTGAACTTTTTGTAAGCAAATTGTCCCATCTTCAAAATTGAAGATGATTGAAATAACTGTAGAAAACATCCGCACAAAGCATAAAGAAGCAGTTACTGTATTAGATTCACATAATTATATGAGATCTGACCCTGTTCTTGAACATCAGAATTAGCTAATACCTCTCTGCTTTCCTTTTCATCATCTATTGTAATATAATATTGCTTTTATATTTTAATTTCCGACATCCTTTTGCAAATAGTTTTATTTTACTCTGTTTTGATCATTTTAAAAAGTCTGATGATCAATCAGATTACAAGGAGATTACTCCAAACTTACGTTTGATTTGAGATGGATAACCTGAAAATATAGCTTTAAGTTCACAAAGAATTTGTTGGACTTTAAAAGATGAAGGGTAACGACTATATCAGCCTGGTAACAAGGAGGAAACGAAAGCGGAGACGCATAAGATTATATAATCAAAGCAATTTTTATTTTATCAAAATTGCATCTTATGAAGTGTTTTCATTCAGCAATTTCAAATAAATTAAAAAATAAGGCAGATTTTATAGAATCTGCCATTTTCTGATGGAATTCCTAGGCTTACTATTTGCTAAAATCTACGGTTTTTTTTTGTAATAGTGAGAAAAGTAGATTTGGAGTAAAAATCAACAAATCATTAAATTAAATTTTAGCAAAAATCAACAAGTCATTAAATTAAATTTTAGTTCTTAATTACAGTAGAAAAGGATTGATACTATACATAATAGTCAAGGGGTGCTATATAAAAGAGTATATTAAAATAGGAGAAATATAAATCTTTAAAAATTTTCTGACCGTACAGAAAATAGCTCTTTTTGCTCTCCTTTCTTTCAATTTTATACTCCAACTGGTTCGAGAAGAATATAACAAATTATTGAAAGAAAAATTTACAATTGGAGAAGTAAAGAAGGCTGTCTTTGATATGGCTACTAACAAAGTTCTAGGTTGTGATGGGTTTACTACACTTTTTTAAAGAAATGTTGGGATTTTGTATCTAGCTGTAGATGAGTCTAGAAAAATTAAAACCATTCTAAAGGAACTCAAAGACACTTTGATAGTTGTTATTTTTAAAGTTGAAGCACCAAATAATTTTGTAAAATATCATCTCATTTCATTACGCAACATAGTATAGAAGATATTCACGAAAGCTGTATCCATCAAATTAGCAAAACTTATTCCTTGTGATATCCTTAGAATAGGGAGGTTTCATACCCAAAAGGAAATTGTAGGAGTCATAGGGGCTCATGAGGTGCTCCATTCTATTGCAATTGAAAAAATTCCTTTAATGATTTTAAATTTGGGCATGATGAAGGCTTATGATCATGTAAGTTGAGAGTGTCTTTTTTGTGTTTTAAGAAAACTTGATTTTACTACCAAATGGACTAAATGGATTGCCTCTTGTTTATCAACAACCAAATTTTATATTTTGATAAATGGTACCTCGTGTGTTTTTTTGCTTCCACTAGGGGTATACACCAAGGAGACATTGTCTCTATTTCTTTTTGTTTTAATGGCAGAAGGTCTAAGCATAGCAATTGAGGCATCCAATACGAATCTTCTTTGGTAATGAATCATAATTTTGAATGTGCTTGATTCATTCACTCGTTGCTTATTTATAGGTGACACCCTACTTTTTGGGAGGGTTGTTATGGTTGAAGCTAGCGTTATTAAAAATGTTATTGAGGATTATGTGAATTTATCTAGGCAATCAGTTAATAATGAGTAGTCACATTTTTTCTTTATGAATGTTTCCCCTCTAGTACAAGGTAGATTGTTGATGAAATTTTGGAATTTCAAATTGGGTTCCTTTCCTTACATAATCATAATATGTAAGGATAAATATATGTACAATAAATATATGATATAAGAAATATTTAAAAAATCAAAAAGGATATTTCACATGATGATGATCCTTTTCTATAGCCTCCAATCAAGAATGAAAATCATTTGGACCTCTATGTGGAATCCATGTGAGGAAAGATACATCTTTTGAAAGAAGTCCATCAGTTTATGTTAGTGTGAACATTGGAAAGAATATTAAGGAAATCATGAATTATCATTATTTACTATTGATGTGGATTGTCTCAGAGAGTAATCCTCTCATGGATAGCAAGGCGACTACCTCTGTAAATCAAATTATTGAAAAAATTATTTCCATGACCCAAGAACTTTCCAAGGGGCTTAAAGATGTAAAAGAAGATTATGAAAAACACAATCAAAGATTTGGAGGATGATATTTTCAAAGCTCATGAAAAAATGAGGGCAATGGTTGTAGTTAGGCACATTTCTATGCAAAATAGTTCATACAGACTTAGGAAGCCAAATGCTTAGGTTGAGATTATCCATGGTTTTTCAAAGAGTGTTGTTGATTCCTTGACTAGAAGTGTCAAGTCTGAAAAGAAGATTGTGGACACTGGGGTGGCCTTTTATTCTCTCTAAAAACCTTCCACAAGACTTCAAAGAAAGGATAAGGATGCTACTCTAGAATTGATAGGGTGGTAAATTGGGTGAAAAGTATAAATGATGAAGTGACAAAAAAGAATGAAAGTCTGCTAAAAAAATTGTTAGGTTTATGTAGTCTAGTCCCTTATTTTTTGCACTATTGGTTTGTTGTGGTTCTATGTCTGGTTAACCATTGAGGTTTCTTTTTCTTAGACTATTTTTTTATGTAAGGGTTTAGATCCTTTGAAACATATTTTCTTTTAATAAAAGTAATAGTTTTAAAAAATGAATGCATCTAAATCTAAAAATCAATGCAAATAAAATAGATATGAATCTTAAAAAAAGAAGTTACAAAATTATAAGACACATTGGGTTCACAAAAAATAAATATAGGAAAATGGATTATAGCCTAAGAATGAAAACTAGGAACCATTTACAAAAACAATCATTTGGTAAAAAATAATTAGGCTCAACTTTAGTCTCATAAGAGAGGTAAAAACCATGACTGATTGTTCCCTTTTCAATGCTAATTAGATATGATTAGATTGAATATGCAAGAACTAGGTTAAATGATTTTAAATTAACAATATTAAGTATAAGAAAAAAGATAGAGAACACAAAACCAACTAAGGACTATGAATATGGAAATGATGTACAAAGAGGAACTTGTATATGGAAATTGGAATTTGACTATGGATCTATAATATCACAAATTTACAGCCTTGTGTAATTTTCCATTTAGCAATGCCCCTAAGTTATCCTAAAGACATAAAAATCCACATCACCCTTTGCACCCACTCATTTAGCCGCATCACCACCCATTTGGAATTTTGGCAATGCAGCTTGGTTGACATAGGATGTCCATGTACTACAAAGACATCCACATGAAATGTGCTTGTCTAAGATTCTATATACATGTAGAGTGTTATTGGAGTATTACATATTTTCACCTTATAGCTGCAACACCCAAATCCACGACCTACCAATGCAAAAATTCAAACTCTTTCTTTATAATCCCATTTTGGGACCTTCATTGGGTCTTTTGGACATTTGTTTGAACTCTCTTCAACACATATCCTACATATTTTCTTCTTCTCTAGTTCTCTAAATATATTTCTCATGCTTGGTGGCTCTCATTTCATGTTTTTACACCCATTGTTTAATCAAACCTTTCATCTTGTTGATCTTGGTTTCATAATGGTGAAGATAAGTTCCCTGCATTACCTTTGTATTTTTGATAGCATATCTTCATCTTTGCCTATTTCTATTATTATTTTAATGTCTTCAATTTTACAAGTAGTTATCTATCACCACTTTTTTGTGTCTAGTTGGATGTTATGGATGTGGAAAGACCAAAGTAGGGATCTGACTGAGGAAGGTCTCCAAATAGACACCCAACATTTTCCTTTATTTTTTGTGTTTGTAGGTTCATGGATGTGTGAGTTCTTGGTTGAATATTTCATCAACTTGAGGTTATTGAGATATGATTGTTATTTTCTTCTTTTTATTTCATCTAGAATAATCATATATTTTCTCTTTCTATTATCATACCTAGCTTTCTATACAAGATGTGGGTGCCCTATGCTATAATCCTATACCCATGCCATTGTATGCGACTTGTGCTAGTATCTAGGTCAGTGAACTTGCATAGCTTAGTATTTTTCCTTTGTAGTTAGATCTTTTGTTTTCAATTATAGTCAAAACATTTTTATCTGATAAGTTTCTCAAGTTATTTATATTTATCTTTAATTGGAATTCTAGTTGTCTTAATCATTTAATCCATTTGTATCAAGTACTTCAATGAAAGTTATAACTTTCTTCAATTCTTAAGTGTTTAGATCCCCTAGATCACGAAAGTGAGCTAGTAGAATTGACATGGTGCAAGGGGGAGTTCATCCCTTGACATTTTAACAAGTCTTGACATTGGTGTGCTTTTACTTCTCTGCAAGATCCAATCACCATAGTTTAAATGTGTTTGGGTGCAAACATGTGTTCAATCTAGAATCAAGGACATCCAAACTACAAACCATGTAAAATCTGGCACCATGTATCTTAGCATGCCTTGTACACATTTGCAATGTTGCAAATCTTTGATATCGAATCTATAGCCTACACACAAAATAGACTATAAAATGGTTGTGTTGCATAGGGTTTTATCTAATTGAAACCCTAAATAGCTATTAGGCTTCTCTAAAACTATGGTTGATCAGAAAAGAGTGATTACAACTAGTAGAGCATACACCAATCTAAAATATAATATTGAATTTACAAGATTATACTATTGGACTAACAATTGTGGTGATTGTAGGTTATTTTGATAATTCCTCCAAGTTTTGATGCAATGAAATCCATCATGTAAACATACTTATAGATAATTTTTAAAAAAATTCTAGATCTAATACTTAAATTTGAATAAATTTGATCAATAATGCTTGCTCTGGAATGTATGAGATGTTAAAGAATTTGAATAAATTAGGATGGATGCTTCTATATAGGGTTATCAAGTTACTTTCTTATTTAGGTCAAGTTCCAATAGCCATGTTAAAATACTAGGATCCAATAATGAATGGTAGGAACCAACACACCAATGCATTCAAATCTTAGCCCCTTTTGGATGGATTATGGCACTAGGTGCCCTATTCTACAAAAAATATGGTGTCAAGTACTATAGTCCACCCAAACTAGGGTGTACTAAAGGTGGTTGCAACGTGCACAAGTCAAGGACATTAGATCATGTCACCTGATGAGCATATGAAAGTTTGGATGAGATAGGACCATAATAGGCTAAAAAAAACACACAAGGTAAGTACACTAAAGAAAGGGACAAAAGGGGAATGTGAAGAATTTATAAGGGTTTATATAATTTATGACACTATACCAAGAAATATAATAGTGGGATTATATATAAATAAATAAAATAGATTCAAGAACATTGAGGTTTTAGAGACTAAAAAAATAATCTATTTGCTAAAGAATTGATTTCTTTTACGTTCAATTGAAACTTTTTAGAACTTCTTGAAAGCAATTTGGGGAAGTTTTGAAATTATTAATTTTAATACCCATTATATTTTTCTAGTACAAGATCTTAAGAAGGGATTTATGAAGGGCAAGATTTTCTTCAATAAACAATGTGAGAGTTTTTGGGTCATCAACCCTAGGGCAACATGACTCCATTGGTGTTGAGATATGTTTTATAGATGAGTAATAGAATCCTATTTATTTTTATTTGGCTATTTGGATAATATTTTTCATGCTTTTATTTATCAAGAAGTTATATGCATACTTTCCCCAAAGGTGGTGATCTGATTCTCAAGGTTAATTCTTTGACTCCAACCAAAATTGAGTTTCTCTTTATATTTATTGTAGGGTAAAAGTACAAAGCTGTGTCACACTTTTATAAAGGAAAATGTCAACAACACACAAATTTTTTAACTTTAACGACATAAAAATGACATTTATGTTTAAAATTTGGAGATGATGTAAACTAATGAAATGTGTAAAAGTGGATGAAGTTTATGCCTATAATTTTTTTAATTTTTTTTGAACAAGAATTCACATAGTTTTTAAATTTTTTAAGTCCATTTTTTACTTGCTGAAAAATGCTGAAAAATGAGGGTCTTGTTCGCAACAAAAAAGTATATGCAAATAATCTTTTTTTCCTTTGATTTCAAAATATGTCATAGATAAAATGTATAGCTAGTGCAAAAAAGAAGAAAAATTAGTTTTCAATGTATATTTTCTCTAATATAACTACTCAAAGTCGAAGATACCTGAAATCGACAGTTTTCATCTCACGTCAAATTTCCCCTATCAAATCTACACCATTTAGAAAATAAATTACACACTCTTGAATATAACTCTCTCCTCTAGTGTTAAATATAAATTTTCATTTTTTTTGATAAGCTTTACTATTTTTTTCTATTTTTGAAGCATCTTGTTCTCGAATGTTAAAATACCTACTTGGAGTATTTTGAAATTATAATATATTAAATCTAATTAAAATATTATAAAAATTATATGATGATAATCTTGACTCTGTGCTCTAAAAAAGGATATTTTTATATTTGTAAAAAAATATCATTAAAAAGAGTAAGAGTTATTGAAACATCACTTTTTTGAAATAATTTTATTTCTTTCGTATTTGTTATAAAACATGCTTTTAATAGATATTTCCAATTGGAAAAGGTGAAGAACTTATCTAACTTAGCTAGAATGAATCTAGCTAGACCATATGTTTGATAAATAATAATTTTAGTTAGAAATACTCAAATTCAGCTATGCTGATAAGTTGTCCTGAAACGTGACACAGCTTTGTGCTTTTACCCTATAGCTACCCATATAAAAATACCACCAAAAAGATTTGAACAAGGTTTGATCTTCTCATGGATGACTAGAATGAAACCTTTGGGTGGTCCCACAATAGCGTGTCCCACTTTTTGGCCAACTTTGACACAGAGATCAACATTCTGAGAAAAAACTTCACTTTCAAACACTTGTTGCCACAAAACTATTAGGAATTTGAAGATGATATAAACTAGAGTCTTTTAGAATTTTCTTTCTAGTTTCCAAATATATATATATTTTTTAAAACTAAATTCATTTAAATTCATTTTTCCTTCTCCTTCGAAAAGTGGCTTGTGTGAAAAACTATGTTTTTAAGGAGTTACTGTCACTTGGATCCACATAATTTTTTTTTAAAATTATGGTAACGATGTAATTCTTTTGAGATTATATTTATAACTTCAACATCTAAATGATGCAATTGGTTTCATTCATTTTGGGTCAATATTTCATAGTTTATTAAGTTCTAAAGTGACAATAACTGTAATTTAGACATAAGGTCACTTCAATCGCTCTAACTTGATCTGTGTATATCAAAATTCTTATTTTTTTTTAATAGAAAGTTAACACAAATACTCTTTTCCTACATATTTTTCATAATTTTTTTTTGTAATTTACTATTTTTCCTGAAGTCTTGAAGAGATAGGTTGTTGAATGACCAAACAACCTATGTTTAGTTAAAGTAATATTTAAAAGTGATAATGAACTCAATAGGTATTAAAATTATATTCATTAGAAATCTTGTTAAGAATAGAATCATAATACATAGATGGTTTCTTCAAATGGAGACATTTGATCTGCCAAAACATAAAGTCAAAGTGATTGTTTGTTAGCATTTAAATAGGTGAGAAGGAGACTCCATTGTAGGTATGAATGAGGAGTATACATGTTATATCAATGTTTTTTTAATCTAAGAGGGTTTGAGATAACCATTTGTAATTAATTCCTTCAAATAGAACCTCTCAAGACTTAAATTATCAAATTTTATTAAAATTGTGTTATTTCAGCAAAAATCAGTATGTCTAAAATTGTGGGACACACTATTGTGGGACCACCCCTTTCCCTTTAAATCCCTCAAGGGCATACTATTGTAAATTGGATCCCTTCAACTTTATCAACGGTTGTGATAACTAATTGTTGAACAAGGTATCTAAGAAGAAGCTTGCAAATTATATAAGCTATTGGAAGCCAACTATGTAGGGGAGCTATGAGGAGGATCTCTATGACCCATAACTTCCATTTTTGGGTGGGATGAAAGGGAGAATGTATGCTAGCATTGTCATTACTCTTGGATTTCAATAACAAACTAACTTTGCAATACAAGCTTGAAATGCACAAATATGTATATATGTAATTTTTAATGTTATGGTATGAAGCATGTTAAGTATTATATGTGTGATCCTAATTCCCAAACACATCCTAAAAGATAGGGAAATTTAGTGCCTAATTAGGCTCAGTAAAACTATGTAACCCATAGCTTATGTACTTGCTAGATGATAAAATAAATTATAGACAATGCCTTATAAAGGTTTCTTGAAATGATTCTTATTTTAGACTAACTTCTAACTATAATATAAGAATATATGAATTAGATAAAAAATGATGAAAACTGACACCGCACATGTTTGATTTTATGACCTTTTCTAGGGAGACTATGGTCCTCGACACCCTAGTCCACAAGGCCTATTGTGCTATCTTCCCTAGCCCACTTTGAAAAGGAGAAAATATGAATGGTTGTAGAGTAGAAGGTCCTAGGACATAGGATCTACTTATCAAATAAGCATACCATGACAATTTGGTTGTTACAAGGCCATAAGTATGTTTAAAATGAGCTGTAAAAGAGAACACTAAAGAAAGCTTTGTATAAGGAATGTGAAATTGTAAATGGTTACAATTTATGACAATATATATATATATATATATATATATATATATATATATATATATATATATATATATATATATATATATATACTCTTTTAATTAATTTCAAGTTGATTTTCCATTTTTTTAAAAGTTTTTTAGATCTAAAAACCAATACTGTAGGAGATTATGAAGTCTTATCCCTCTTACCTTAACTGTCTTCCTTGATTACTATGTTAATGTAATCTTTACACTTTATTATGTCTAGTAAATTCCAACAAATTCTTTAGCGATAAAGAAAACCATATTTAACTACTAGCACTTGCACCAATGAGGTGCAATGGTCATGCCGATAGCAACATATGTTGTACAAGTATTTTGACACAATGACATTTCTGACAACATATTTGACAATAGTTCATAAACCTATCATGTGCTGATGCATTTGAGCAGCAAGATGACCCAAGTGCAGTCTTGTCATTAGAAACTTCAAATTTGAACATTCAAGCCATAGGACCTGTTAGAAAATTTGCAAGGTTGATGGAAAACATAATTTTCCTAGAGAAAGATCTGAGGCTTCTATTTTGACATCTTTGTTTTAAGATTCTAACATTACATAAGTTTAAACAATAAAACATAAAAGTCAATGTACCAGTTGGGGAGAAAATTTCTTAAGATTTTTCTATATTAGAAAAATTACAATACCTAGAAAGGCATTCCATTCCTATTTTTTTGTTTCAGCTCTCACAAAATTTGGGATCTTGGCATTACTAATTTATATAATGCATTGAAAACTATCATTTAAAGAATCTATGTCACATTTTGGCTGGGCAACAACTCTTGAGGACCTCTTTGTGGTCGACTTGTTTATATTTTGATGTTTCTGTCGATGTTCTTGATCTTGTTCAAGTTTGAATGTTATCACATTCCATCCTTCATCAGAGAAGTAGTCCACATCGAAGTATTGAAAGGGAGCTACAGTTACTTTAGTCTTTTTCTATACATGAGACACAAAAATAGTAATCATGCATATTTGTTACATGCGCCACAATTTCTTACTTTCTAGCCTTATGCAACATTTTAAGATACCTAACATATACATATCCACCACTTAATTTAGGATCATTTTTACATTATACAAAATTATTATTAGTCTTATATTAGCACTGAAAATTAAATTCGCATTGCAGTGGTTGTAGTTCATCTTCATTCAAGCAATGTAAATTGTCTTGCATGCTTTTTGAAGATGTGTGAAAAAATATTTATCATCATAGTCATGAATCAGGACATCTGCTATTATTTTTAATAAGGCTTACGAATATCTAGATTTCATCATGTATTGTTATTAGCACTCTTAATCTCCAGTTTTATTTGCATGATAAGTCAAAGATAATACATCGTGTAAGAAACCACAAATGTAAAAAAATAAAAAAAAATCTATAAAGAATCACAAGGAACTGCCAGACACTTGATCTTTGTAGGGTGACCCCTATCTATTATCGTCTTTGACACACTTGACAATGGGCTGGAATTATGTGCAAGCTAATTTGATCCATATTGCTGAAGAAAAATACAAAAGAGGCAAATATCTACACCTTCAATTTTCTGAAACAAGAGGAGGGCCTGTAACCACATACCATGGAATAACAATTAGAAAATCTGATTATTGCTAGTAATTGTTTGTCGTAAAAAATTAAAACAACAATGAATAAACATATCATGTTTCTAATGTTTGATTTATATGGAAATATCGATGGAATATCTTTAATTTGTATGAATTGTGAGAATTGCTTCTTTATTTCTAATACTTTATCAATTGATGTTACTGCAAAGAATTTAGAAGAACTCTAAATTTTGGAAATGCACAAAAATGCTCTATTTTAGCAATGGATAAAATTCAAAATCCCCAAAATAGGGCAGACATGAGAGTTGGAGAAATTTATGCAATAATTCACTTGCTTCTATTCAAATTAAAACACTTCTACAATAAGAAATGAAACTTGCAACTGCTGGAGCTACATACAAATTTTCATGAGCTTCAAAAAGCTCTTACAAGATCATCTGAAGTAATCACTGCTTAACAGATAGATCATTCACATCTCTGTCAAAAACAAAGTATTCCAAAAACTAAAACTATCTCTGCTACTGCAAAACAAAATAGAAATTACATTCATGCTTTCATATGAAAGAATAAAGTTATTCTTTCCTTTATAGAGAAATTGCTATCCAAAAGAAGAAGAAAGAAGAAATTAGAAGTCTGTAGAAGAAATCAAATTTCCCCCAATCTGATTTGAACTTATTTTCCAAAAAGTTCATTCAAAAATATCTGAAATCAACTTTATCAAAAGTCAAATATGGAGGCTTTAGACAATCAGGTTTGATTTGAAAATCCAACACTCCCCCATTGTCTTAAGCTGATAAAACAAGATCATGCTTGATCCAAACTAACTACGCCAATATTTCTCCTTAGGCGCTCAAAACTTGCAATGCTCAATGGCTTGGTGAAAATGTCTGCTAGCTGCTACTTAGACCTGCAAAACACTATTTTTATTTCACCATTCTCAACAAGTTCTCTGATAAAATGATATTTGATTTCAATGTTCTTGCTTCTTCCATGAAACACTAGATTCTTTGACAATGCTATTGAGGAAATATTGTCACAAAATATTGTGGTTCCATCCTCTTGTTCTTGCTTCAAATCTACCAAGATCCTTCTTAGCCAAATAGCTTGACATGGTGATGCATTCGCTGCTATATATTCAGCCTTTGCTGTAGATTGAGCAACTATGAGTTGCTTCTTAGAAGCCCGTGAGATTACACCTGAACCCATGTGAAAAACATATCTGGAAGTGCTTTTCCTATCATCCAAACTCCCTGCCCAATCACTGTTTGTGTAGCCAATAAGATCAGAAATATTTGCTGCAGTATACAAAATACCATATCCCTTGGTTCCTTTCACATACCTCAAGATTCTCTTTCCCGCTTGCCAATGGGAGTCCTTTGGAGTTTCCATAAATTTGGAAATCAAACTTACTGCATGCATAGTGTCTGGCCTAGTAGCTATTAAATACATCAAACTTCCAACTAAACTTTTATATAAAGTTGGATCCACATTGCTGCTACAATCTTGCTTGCTTAACTTCAAACCTATTGAAGTTGGTGTTGGAGTAGGCTTGCTACTTTGCATTTTAAATCTCTCCAAAATCTAATTTGCATATATTTCTTGAGAAATAAAAATACCATCATGCATTTGTTTTACTTCTATGCCTAGAAAATATCTCAAGAGACCTAAGTCTGACATTTCAAACTCACTTTTCATGGCCTCTTTAAAATCAGCAATGAGGAAATCATTATCCCCAGTCAAGATTAAATCATCTACATACAAGACAATAATTAAAATATTGCCATTAGTTGCCTTGATGTAAAGAGTGGGCTCACCATCGCTTTTGCTAAAGCCATTGCTCATCAAATATGAGTCAATTCTGCTATACCATGCCCGTGGAGCTTGCTTAAGCCCACAAAGAGCCTTCTTCAACCTATACACTTTACTCTCATGACCCAAAACTTCATAACCAGGTGGCTGCTCCACATAAACCTCTTCTTTCAATACTCCATTTAAGAAGGTGGACTTTACATCCATTTGATAAACCTTCCATTTGTGATGGGCTGCAATTGCTATGACAACACACATGGTTTCCATTCTAGCAACTGATGCATAGGTCTCATCATAATCTGTACCAAACTGCTGTTTGTACCCCTTGACCACCAATCGAGCCCTATGTCTATCTATTTTTCCTTCAGCATTGCTCTTGGTCTTGTAAACCCATTTAACTCCAATAATTTTCTTGTTTGGAGGTAAATTAGTGAGCTCCCAAGTTTCACTTCTTTTTATTGCATCTATTTCCTCATCCATGGCCTTAAACTATTTTTCTTCCTTTTTAGCATCCTCAAAATAAATTGGATCACTATGAGAAAATAATGCAAAAGTGATATTTTCATCAAATTCATTTTCATACCTTTCATTTTGGTATATCTCCCTTAGACTCTTGGTCTTTCTTGGCACTAGGGAGGTGAGAGTGGGATCATAGCTCTCAGTATTGTTGTTGCTGCTCTCTGTGGGACCAATTTGCAGCCTTCTTGAGCCTTCTATATCTGTTGTTATATCATTTTGCTGATCATTAACTTCACCATCTTCATCAATAATAGGCACTTTGCTTGAAGTGCTTGAAGATGTGTCCACCGAGCCATCCCATGACTCATTTTCAATGAACTCCACGTCTCTTGAAGTGATCATCTTCTTACCAATTGGATCATACAATCTGTATGCCTTTGATTCTAGACTATAACTAGTAAACACACACTTCACTCCTTTATCATCAAACTTTTGCCTTTGCTCTTTTGGCACATGTGCATATACTACACACCCAAACACTCTCAAGTGTCCAACCATCCATCTATGCTTTGTCCATGCTTCCATTGGAATTTTTTCATGGACTGCTTTTGTAGGACTTCTATTTATCAAATAGATTGTTGTTGCTACAACTTCTCCCCAATATTCAGTTGGGAGGCCCTTTTTTTCCATCATGCTTGTTGTCATCTCAACAATGGTTCTATTTTTTCTTTCAGCCACTCCATTTTTCTGCGGAGTATAACTGGTTGTAAGATCTTCCTTTATACCATTTTGCCTGCAAAAATTTACAAAAATATTGGAGGTATATTCCCCCCCTCTATTTGATCTTAGGACTTTAAGATTTTTCCCACATTCATTTTCAGCCTGGGCTTTAATTCTAGAAACTTATCAAAAGCTTCAGATTTATTTTTCATAAAGTAGACCCATGTTCTATGACTGAAATCATCTATGAATGTCATAAAATAAGTACTCCCTCCAATGGAAGTGATTTGCACAGGGCCAACTAAATCAGTATGCAGCAACTCTAATGGTGCTCTTGCCCTTCTAGAGTTTCCAGAATTAAAGGGAAGCCTATGTTGCTTACCCAAAATACAAGCCTCACACTTGCTACTGAACTCTTTAATACATGGCAAATCATCTACCATACATTTCTTGGACAATAAATTTAAACCAACATAACCAAGATGTCCATACCTTAAATGCCATAGCTTGGAGGGGTCTTCAATCACACTCTTGAAGACTAATTGTTGTATTGTTGTACATTCTTTTTTGAGAGGTGTTGCTGCTGATTGTGAAGAGAAACTCATCTCCACCTTCAATGGAAACATTCATTTCTTTGTCATTTGAACTGCTGCAGCAATTTTATTACTCCCATCCTTCTCATAAATGACACATTGGTCATTCTCCATCATCACTTTGTAACCATTTTGAGTGAGTTGTCCAACACTCATCAAATTGTGCTTTATTCTTGGGGCAAAATAAATATTCTAAATTTCTTGTTTCTCACCTTGCTTGGTGCAGATCATAATAGATCATTTTCCCACAACTGGAACAACTCCATTGTTCCCCATTCTAATTTCATATTTTACATTCTTATCAATGAAAGAAAAAAGACTTTCATTACCACTCATGTGGTTACTACAACCGCTGTCCAAATACTAGACTTCGGGGCTGCCTTCTTCACCAACGTTGCACATGATGAAGGCTGTGGGATTGTTTCCATCACCCAGTTTTATATCAGCAACATTTGCACTTGGCTTTGACTGATTACTCTACTTTTTCCAGCACTCACTAGCATAATGCCCAAATTTATGACAATAATAACATTCAACATTACTCTTGTTAGATGTATATTTCTTCTTACCTCCTCTAGAATTATTCTGAGAGCTGGTGGCTCCCTCATTTATGGTTGCTCATTCTAAGCTTTCTCCTCCAGCATTTTGTTGTCTGGAGTTACCACGACCTCTGCCTCTTGAACCTCTTTCAGAATTGTTTCTTCATCTTCCCCTGTCTCTTGCATTGGATTGAGCTCTAAAAGCTTGCTCTTGAGAATAATTTGCAGACCTATTAGTGCGATTTTCATGGGTTTGGAAATAACCCATTAACTCATCAATAGTCATAACTGAGAGATCCTTTGCCTCTTAATGGCAATTACAATATTATCAAATTTTGAGGGTAGACTTCTCAAAACCTTCTCCACTATTCTTTTCTCCTTCATAGTTTCACCATTGGTTCTCAACTGGTTTATCAAACCAGAGAGTTTTGAGCTGAAATCTAAAATTGACTCATTCTCCTTCATGAGAAGAGTCTCAAACTCTCTTTGAAGCATTTGGAGCTTCACCAAATGAACTTTCTCAGTCCCTTTAAAACTTGTGTGAAGAATATCCCAAGCTTCTTTGGAATAATCAGCTGCTGCTATTCTGGGAAAGATTGCCTCTGTCAAGGCAGTCTCAATCAAGCTTAAAGCTTTTGCATCTTTCCTCCTTAACTCTTTTTGCTGAGTCTTTTAATTTTTTGTGAGGGCAAAAAACTAAACTGGGTCAATCACATCCATGAATCCATTGACCACAAGCTCCCACAAATCATTTGCTGTCATAACAGTACTCATCTTCTTTGCCCACACATCATAATTTTATCCATTGAAGGACGGTGGTTGCTGCCAACTCTTTCCTACATCTCCAGCCATGTCTCCTTTGCAAGATAAACAAATATCCAAAAAAAACAAATGCCCAAACTCACAAGGAATGAAGGCCAATTAGCTCTGATACCATGTAAAGAATTTAGAAGAACTCTAAATTTTGGAAATGCACAAAAATGCTCTGTTTCAACAATGGATAAAATTCAAAATCCCCAAAATAGGGCAGACATGAGAGTTGGAGAAATTTATGCAAGAATTCACTTGCTTCTATTCAAATTAAAACACTTCTACAATAAGAAATAAAACTTGCAACTGCTGGAGCTACATACAAATTTCCATGAGCTTCACAAAGCTCTTACAAGATCATCTGAAGCAATCACTGCTTAACAGATAGATCATTCACATCCCTGTCAAAAATAGAGTATTACAAAAACTAAAACTATCTCTGCTGCTGCAAAACAAAATAGAAATTACATTCATGCTTTCATATGAAAGAATAAAGTTATTCTTTCCTTTATAGAGAAATTGCTATCCAAAAGAAGAAGAAAGAAGAAATTAGAAGTCTGTAGAAGAAATCAAATTTCCCCCAATCTGATTTGAACTTATCTTCCAAAAAGCTCATTCAAAAATATCTGAAATTAACTTTATCAAAAGTCAAATATGGATGCTTCAGACAATCAGATTTGATTTGAAAATCCAACAGTTACTACTATCATAGCAAGTTCTTCTATGCCTGGTACCTAACAAAGATCAACGAAAAAAATGCATATTTAGTTTGTAATTATGAAATGAAAGCTTATTTAAAGATTAATTAATGTAGTCAAAGATTCATTTGTAGATTTCAAATTTCAGATCAACTTTCAATTCTATTAATCCATTTTGAAGGTTAATAGTATTCAAATCTATTAATCTACTTTGCGTTCTTAAAAAAAATTTGACCTTCATGACCAAGTAAAATAAAAGGTACCTGAGCATCATACATGATAATTCCTGCAATCAAAATCAACAATCCAAACAAAGAATTTGCAAACCCCCTGGATTGGAAAGAACATATATTAGGGACACATAACTTACTACTTTTATTCTGAAACACTAAAATATTTAGATACATAACTTAACTCTCTAGACCAATGGTGTTTGTAGCAGCCACAATACTCTACAATTTCTCAAATAAAAACCTTTTGAAGTAATACAAATTGAAAATCATGCAAAGCAACTTACAACATTCTTAAAGATGAATAATTGTGTTACAAAAGAATGACTGGAAGGTATGCCACCAGAAGTTAAAGCCAACTCCTAATTGAGACCTCTTCCCAACACAATGGGTACAAATAGTTTCAATAGCTGACTACCCAAACCGACCAAAGTTGTAGATACTAATACCTTCAATTACAATATATATTTGCAGTCATTGACCTAGAATACATGAATATCTTCAATCAAGTAACTCAAACAAAACTTAAATAGAATATAATTGAATAAAACAATGGTGGAAAATCATCTATATACAAGTAAGCAAAATTTGAGGTACTGCATGAATTTGGCCTATAGAGGACATTAAAAGCCATCTTATTTATTTGACATCCACCTTCACAAATCTGCAACTTAAATCACTTTTTCGTACCCAAATTTATAGTTTGAATATCCACATGCAAATTTTCGTATTCATATTCACAATTCCAATAGCCACATGAAAAAAAATTAACTACTATTCCCATTTGAAACTTCAAAATTTTGACACCCACATTCACAACTTCGATACCCAGATTCAATATATTGGTACATTTCATACCCGCAACATTGCTACTATAAATTTCATACAATTCATGTAATCAAATTTGTGATAGTCACGTGGTTATGATTTATGAATAATTTCTTCTAGTCCAGCTTTGATTCTTTGTCTTCTTCTTAGAAAAGAATATTTCAGTACATCATTATGTTTTGAGTGGCTAAAGTAAATATTTCAGTACAATTTATTAAGGAACAACATAATGTAAAGATTGGTATCTCAAACACACTATGAGCAACATAAGAAGACCCAAATAAGATTGTGTTCCTTTTGATGAAATTATGCACAAAGGAAAGTTGAGGACCTGATTCGACAGAAAAAACTATGCACAAATGCAAGTTGAGGTCTTCTACAGAGGATTGGAAGTAACCAACCTATAAATAGACAGATAATTTATTAGTTTTTTCTCCACTCTGTGTAGGCCTTTCTTGTCTATTACCAGGGATTAAGAACTTTTCTTGGCCCTTGTGCCTCTAATTTGAGGACTCCCTTAGCATGATTAACTCATTTGTTCAGACAATGTATTCAAATGGAGAGGATAAATGTCCAACATGAGAACCATCTGAAATTGGTCATTATTTGATATCCAATGAATTGCATTGTTCTTTGCAACAAGATTACTGCAATGATGAAGAAAAGTAGGCAAGCAGTGAGACCCATTATTGGAAAAGGCCAGAAAAAATTGATAGGGATACATTTCTAGGGTTAGAAGAATTTCAATGGTCTTGTTCCTCTACATCTAAGACACTGGATCTATTAAGGAAGTTACATTGAATTCTCTAACACTGGTCCATGAAATCAAGAAGTTAAGAGAATTTGCAAGAAGAACTTGGGAATGATGCCAGTAAAGCTTTGGAGGCTCTTAAAAAAGAAGTACAATGCCTTCATCTAAAAGAGTCTGGGACAAACAAGGATGTCGAATCTATCGTAATAGAGTTACGAGGGGAAATTGGAGCCTTGCATTTCAAAGAAGAAAATTAAAAATCACAAGACCAAATCCCTTTGAAAAGCATAAATACAACACTTGGGGAAGAGATTTCAATACTTAATGGCTTGGGAGATATCAAGAAATGTACTGATATAGATGGAATGATTGCTGCACTGGAAAAACAGCTTCAGAATGTGCAAGATTCCTTTAAAAATTGAAAGGCCTGAATGGGAAGGTGCACAAGATATGTCTACTGAGACGTAAACCAGAAATCTATCATTAAAAGACATTAATAGCCATTCCTTGTAAAAAATAAAATACATTTAACAGATTACATCAAGCCGGTAATCGAACGGGGGATTAAAAATGTTAGTTGACATTCTATACTACTAGAAAGACTGGTTCCATGTTTTGTTGATTTTTCTTATTCTACTTTACTCATGAGTCCAAAATATATAGATTTTGACAAACAAAAATATGTTAATCACACAAGATTTTTAATAAAAATAAAATTTTCTCACTTAGCTTTGATTATGAAGTCATATCCCTCTTACCTTAAGTGTCTTCCTTGATTACTATGTTAATGTAATCTTTACACTTTATTATGTCTATGATGCCTTTGACTAATTAGTAAAGTTCAACAAATTCTTTAGCAATAAAGATAACAATGGTTAACTAGTAGAAGTATACTAACATGCCTATCTTTAGCAAAGTCTATGTACAACATACCATAGATATCACTATGGAGGTAAATATTTTAATGATATTTTTATTTATCGTGATATTATTATCATTTTAAATTTTAAAAAAGATTTTTGTGAGACAATTTATCTTATATTTTATTGGAGAAATATTTCTTTTAATAATAATCAAAATTATAAATATATTTCATAACAATAAAAATTACTATAATTTTTATCTTATGACTTATTTTATTTTTCACATGAATATCATTTTTAGTATTTAGGTTAAGATTTACATCTCACATTATCAATTATTAAAATTATATTTATATTTTACATTAATAAAATATTTATGGAAAAAAAGAGTTTTATTTGCTATAGAATAATTTTACAATAAATATATTTACTTAAAATTTATTTTATTTAATATTTAATGTTTTTGTCAAATTTTTAATTATTTTTTTAAACGCACTCATATCTTATTCTTTGCTCCGCTATAATTACTGCTGAACATAAATTTTTTGGGGATTAGAACTAAATTTTCAGATCATCCGTTCCCATCCAAAAGTTTGAAGTATAAAGACTTCACACTTATACAGCAATATTCTGAAATAGAGTGATATTTCGATTTGCAAAACCTAATTCCTATAAGACTTCACACTTATACAGCCATATTCTGAAATAAAGTAATATTTCGATTTGCAAAACCTAATTCCTATCCCTGTTACAACTACTCACAAACGTAGAACACACATACTCAAAGTTTGAATACAAATAATAATAAAATCCAAATAAAATTGGAATTGTGAGTGCTAAATATGACTTGTATGACCAAATTGGAAGGAAATTAACATCGGTAATGCAAGAAAAAGACTAAATATTACCCCGGCCCACTCATTTATAATACTAAATATTTTGAAATATATTGACTTATTACAAGTAAATTACAGTTAAAAACAATATAAATTCCAGCTGTATGCTATCTGGAGCGTTATTGAACATTTCGAGTGATATTTCAATTTTATCTACAAGAATACGTTTTTAATTGATCAAAGCAGAGTAGAAAATAAAAATACACAACGAAACAAAATTAATTAAAAGTTACTACTGATATATAGAAGCAATATTACATCAAGACAGTTTTTTACAAGGGAACTGCAACAGTATCAGCTAATCTTCAAGAACGGGTTCAGATCTCATATAATTCCAGCCTCCTGTTTTATGCATTGCGTTCATGTCTTTTACAGTTGTTCAACGTTATAGATAGGACGATCTCTTTCTTTCAAGTCTGCAGTCCCTGCTCTTGATTGAAATTTGGCCACGTTTCTTGCAATTTGTTCCAACAACTCTCCTTGATCACTGTATGCACGATCATTAGAAAGAAATTATTGATACATAATTTTAATTAAAATAAATGCTCATATATTAGATAAAATTAAAAAAAAATTTAACTAATTTTTAATTTAAAAATAATAAATAAATAATTTTTATTTATTCATATTGAAAATAATACTTAATTAATAGATTGTAAGATAAATTTGAAAATCAACTAATCAATGAATTCAGTGTTATTAAAAATACATCAGCGAAATATTTAAACTATATAAATAAATAATAAATAATAAAATATTTAAATATATACTTCACTAAATCATTTTTCATGAAATATATTTCATTCTATTTAAATCATTAGCAGTCTACTGAACATTCCTTGTACCTAAGACACAAAAATTAATTAAACAATCAAAATAAACACAGATTCAAAAAAAGGATAATGTATATAGTTTACCCTGTAAAAATAAAACCCTTTATATACGAAACTTGATAGAGTGCCTTCTTCCATTCCTCTAGTGTTTGCAGCTCGAAATTTCTAACGCGCGCATGCATACGAAAGGCTTGAGCAAACACCCCATTTTCATCTCTCATTCGAAGCTCTGAAGGCTTAACTCCATAAAATATTGGTATAACGGGGGCTCCAGTTTTGAGGATCAATTCGAGCTCTTTCAAGCACCAAATGGACTGTGCATAGTTAACAGAAAATATAACAACATGCACAGATGCTGAGTGAATAGCTTCCTCGATTGATCGAGTTATGCTGCCCCCAACTTGAATCGACTTCTTGTCAAAAAAGACATTAAATCCCTTGTTTTGAAGATTATGAAATATAAGACTGGCTACGCTTTCTTTCACATCTGTCCCACGATGGTTAAGAAATACATTATATCTTGGAGCCAATAAAGAATGCAGTGCATACTCGTTATTTTCGTGGACGAGAGAAGGGAATAGAGCGGAGTTGGGATTATTGTAAACATACACACATAGCTGAATTTTCTTTTGAATGGCAGCAAGACAGAGAGAGAAATAGAGAGCGAATTTGGGGCAGAGAAAGGGGCAACACACGTTTAACATTATTGTAACAATGCACAGAGGAATCAGTATTTCCATAGCTGGTAGCCAGAAGAACAAAGCACAAAATTAATTGGGACTAGTGATATTTTGTGTTTGGAGGACTCAATTTATTGTAGTGAGGGAGGAGAGGCCGCACAAATCTGAATTTTCTACGTTGTGAGACGGGATTCAGAATGATGAATTGGAATTAAGGGGAAGTCAGCGTTGTTGTCTACGTCCTTAATAGATCAAAAACAATAAAAATTCTAAACACGACATACACAAAAGAATAGATCAAAAATCTTCATTATAAGTTTTCTCTTGTCTCCTTTAAAGTTTGTTTTATTTGAGCCCTTAACATGGCCGCTATGAATTGTTTTACTTGAGCCAAATAATATGAGTTGTCTCATGTGGCCTCGCTTCAAAACGATCGTTTTCATTTTCTTGTCCATTTCCGCTATTATTGCTACGTTTGTCTTATTTATATTTGTGTCTTGGTAAATCCGTCCTGATAAGATAAAACAAATAAGAGAGACGTAATATCCACATCGCACAGTCTAAATAAGCAGTTAAGCATATCCTTTCCTTTGCATCGATGTATCAGGCAAGGTTGTCATTTATACGCTTACAGCTCATACTTTTGCGCTCTCTTTTGCATAAATACAACCACTTTAATTTGATTACGGATATTCCCTTCATTATACCATTCCAAAAGCTGCCTAGTGTGGGCTTCTAAACTCGTTCATTTCCATGTAATTTGTGATTCCCAATAATTATAGGCAATGACATAATTCAATGTAAATAATGGGATGGTGAGATGAGAAGATTGTGAAGAAAATAACTTTCTTTAGGCATTGATGTGGAATATTATTTTTATTATACATGTGTATTATATGAGCCTAAATTAATAGTAAAAAGATTATGTAATGTCAGAATAAATATTCTAGTGTTCTACTTTTTAACTTCTTACAATTTCAAACTCTAATTTTGTTCCCTTGTCTTAGTGTTTCTTTTCATTTCTCTTTGCAAGCATATTCTTGGCCACTTCATTGTCAAGTTGTCATCATATGCTAGTGTGAAGATCAAATCTTGTTTCCTAAGTTGTACATGTTTTATTTGCCATTGTCCTACCCCTTTTTGAATGGACTATGGTGTTAGTCACCAAATTCCAATGGACTATGGTGTTAGGCACCACAATTCCAATGCAATATGGTGTTAGGCACCATAGACCCCCAAATAGGACACATCTTTTCGTACAATAATGTTTGTATCCCTATGAATTGTTATTTGATATTTACACATGACTATTGAAGGTCATCTTAATTTATGAAATACCTTGGGAGCCCTTTATAAGATTATCCTTATTTCATTCATTTTCATCATCTTACATCCTACATCTTCAAGCATCATCCTAGAGAAAGCATTATTGATGAGATTCTTTGGATATGAACATTAAGGAGTGACAAGTTGCAATATTCATCATGTCAAGGAGCTTTCATATGGATCTTATTTTTAGGTGTCATGTTATTCCATTAGTGTACTTGAAGATCCTATTCAAAGAATGTAGCATTCATTAACATTATCAAGCTTGAGATATAATCTTGGAATCTTGAGTATTGTCCTTCAAATTAAGCTTATTTCATAATCATCATTGTTAAATGGAAGGTTAAATCCTCTCAAGGTGGACTATGTAGAGAGGTTCCAATTTGCATGAAAGTACCAATCGAATTGCATATCATTGTTTGAAGGTACCCATGATTTTTTTAGTTAAATAGCTAACCTACTATAAATAGTAGATAACATAATAAATTCAAATAAAATAATTATACAAAATATCAAGATTGATTGTGAGCACCCCTATCCCATTTCTTTTAGATAGTAAAGCATATTTATATTTACTTGAACCATTCCTTGCCTATCTAAATGCTACTTCTAGATTTGATTGTGTAATCATTCCTTTGCATTGAAACGTATCAAATAACACTTCATGATCTCTCATTAGGATGTTAGAGAGAAATAAGATGACGAAGTTTGATCCAAAATGTTGAAGCAAAAAACTACTTAGACAATCAAATCTAGAAGAAGGATTCAGATAACTCATAAACTGTGAAAATCTACTCACTTTCATTTCCTCACCTTTTATTTTTATTCATTCTACACTTCCTCCTTTAACTTTTCATATCATATATATGTTAATTTTATGTTAATAATTTAATCAATTATCAATATTATCATTGAATAAATCCCTAATAGGTATCTCAATAGCACATATAAGTAGCACAATCTACATCACATCCTATGCATACAATTTTAAGTTAATGGTGAAGTCTATAATGCCTAGTTACCAATGAATAAAAAACAAAAATAAATTTCTAAGTACTGAAAAAGAAAAATTTTCTCCTCTAATATTCGTTTATTTATGAGATAAACACATCATTATAGTGCAAGCATATTTTTAAATTAATTCATTTAGTGCCACCAATAATCTCTGCAAAGACACTAATAGAGAAATATGATTTGAATGAGGTTGAGGAACCCTAGGAACAAGGATTGATGAAAGTTAATTTTGATGGAGCATCAAAAGGAAATCTAGGTCAATCTAGATTTAGATTAGTGGGTAGAGACTGGAATGGGAATCCATTTGTAATTATTACTTTAAAATACTACTATGATAGGATGAATAATTAGGTGGAAGTACAATCTATTCTCAATGCAATGTTGATGGCTAAAAAAATAAATATTTCTTGACTACGTCTAGAAGGGGATTTTTTTATCATTGTCAATGTTATCACTAAAGGGAAAATTGGAGTATGATATTTGAATAAAGATATTAAATAAACCATTTCTTTAATTGGAACCTTTGAAAAATTTAAAATATCTCATGTAAAATAAGGAGGGAATGCTGTGGAAAATACATCATCTGAGGTGGGATTAACATTAAATGATTTTGAAAGTGATGAATTGTATGAATATTACAATGACATTAATGGAAATAAGTTGGGTCTAGTGTACAATTATGGTGATCAACATCATCATTAGAGGTGATGGACACTTATTTATAACATAAAATATAGGTTTTATTTCCCATAGAGTCATACTTGAACAAATTTCACTTGGTTTATTGTGTTGTACAAAGTAGAGGTTTTGAAGGGGTCATCGAGGCTAATTTCACACTTTTATATGTTAAATAAAAATAGAGCTTTCGAGGGAAGATAAAGCATAAATGTTTAAAGAGCGTGTTCAAGATCAATGAGCCCAATTTTTTGTAGATTGCAAATTTAATCTTGGGAGAGGAATTCATGAAAATAAGGCACAAGTATCTCTCCAACACATATATTTCTTGCATGGGCATTGGACCTAGGCTCAAAGGAGGAGGTAGAGTATGCAATGAAACTTGTGTGAAGCTAGAGTGGTGTGGAGGACTCACTACCATTTTGGCTATTGCTAAATTGAGTGTGGTCATATAAGTGCACAATGAAAATTAGTGATTAGTTGGTAATGTTGGACCCTTTGGGAGAATTTTCCTAGCTTGGTGTGTCTTAAAAAATAAGGATTCTTGGCACGAGGAAGCCCCTATAGGATGTGAGTCAGTGAGTTCTTAGAGACCAGAGAGCTAGAGTAGACACAAGACAAAATGTAGGACATGAAAAGTAGATAAAAAGGTCCAATATGATTTTTATGATTATTTATTTAATGATGCAATAGGAAAGGTAAGGAAAAATGAATATAATTATTTTTGAAAGCATTTGAATTATATGGGTTCTCTTTTTTTTTCTAGTTGTCATATGCTATGGAGTGGGGGATAGAGTTTGTTCTCTTAGTGGGTATTGGTGCTATAATCATGTAGGCAGTAAATTTGTAATGTTCTATTGACATAATTAAAATGTGAATGGTGCTAGTTTGTATGTTCATTGGCATGGATAGCAGAGTCCAGGATGCTAGTTAGATGGAAGCATGGGTGCTTTTTGGTCATTCATTTCGAGTTTGGACAATTTTAGCTATATTATGATACTTGTAGACGTAATATTTTATATAATTAATGAAAAATATGAGCTATTATTGATAAAAAAATCTTCTTAAAATTTTTATCTATGTTTGAAATCATGGAAGTAATTGAAATATCTCACAAAAAATTCTCTTATTGCAAAATTATGAAGATTAATTTCATTATAGAGTAGAAATCAACACATAATCAAAGGTTCTCCAAAATTCTAATAGTTGTTATTGGAAGGCATAACTAACAAACCAAAAGAAATAGCCAACTTTTTTATTATTATGATACATAAATAATTGTTTCCCCACATTTTTACCTCACTATGTACATGTCTTGAATTTGGCAAATACCTTGCCACCTGCATCTCCTAGGCCAATTTCTCCAACTTTGCGAAAAAAAACTCTACTTCTAGATTTACTTTGTCTCTTATACACAAAATGCTTGTACCATTTTATAACCTCTGATCCAACAACTATATTTAGGTATCTTCTAAATCATTTGATCTTCAATTAAGCTTAGAATCATTTGAACCTCACACCATTCACCAACTTTTGTATAGATAGTTGAGAGAGTCACATAATTCTAAATAGATAAATGAAAACAACAATTGTAGTAAACATTTCTAAGATTTAATTTCATATAGAGGGGATTCAAGAGCTATTTGTATGGAATAGGAGGTTCCATGAGGCCAAAAAATGAGATATGAGTATTTATAATTATTTTTAATCAATATGAGCCCCAACATTTTAGTTTGTGACTTTAAGTGAGGGCATTTGAAGTATGGATAGGAATTTTACCCGCCATCTTAGAAAAGTTGTCATTCAATTGATTAATCATGATTTTTTAAATTTCTATCAATTAAATTATTTATATTTTTTATTTCAATATTATGTTATACAAAATAATAAAATTTATGAATCCAACAGTTTTCTTAAATTTTAAAGTTTAATAATTTCAGTAACCTGATAAAAAATTATAAGAACCTTCCTCGTGAAAACTTTTTGAAGATATTAAAAGAATATGAAAATTTTGAAAGTTTTGAAGTCATTTTTATCAAAATTCATTTTGTGTTGTTAGTGTCTATATATAATTACACTTAGGTTTATTAATCCTACTTAGTCATTCATATATTTTCAACACTTTTTCATAGAAGTTGGACCGTCATTTAGGAGTAATCTAGAGAGGTGTCAATTCTATTTTGACACATCATCCTAGTTTAAAGGGTTGTTATTTGTCACCACTCATATTTGAGGAGTCTATCCATCATTTTGTGGAAGCACTCACACCTATTTGTACTCCTCTTCTTTGCATTATTCAATGGTCAACTTTTCCCATTCTATTTGTATGCATCCTTTTATCTCTTAGATCCTATTGTTTCTTATATGGTAGGAGAGCGAGTGTGAGATATTTTGTATCCTATAATGCATAGTTATAAAGCTTATTTGTGTTGTTGTTGTTCACAGCTATCTATGGTTGATCATCAGTTAGAAAGATTCAATTAAATGTGATCTTCATTATGCAAAACAAGACCTACAAGTTTGACTTAGAGATTGGCCCCTTCTTGTTTTATCTTCCTTCATCTCTCATGCAAGCTTCACCATTGTGACAGCATTTGTGGTAGGCTTAATCTGGCCCTGTGTCGGTGATTGTGAGAGAGTCATGGCAAAGAAAGGCAATCGGGAAGCTATGATTAGTAGCAAGAAATGGTGAGGTTCAAGTCTGAGAAATCTTGTTTCCTCCAAAGAGGCTAGATCCATATTTAAAAGATCCCGCCCATTCAAGGTTTGAAAACAATTTATTTTTAAAATATTTGAAAGCAAAAACATTCAAAGGAAGTGATGTTCATCAATTTATATGAAGTGTTTTATGGCACTATTCATCCCTAAAGGGTGATGACATAAGAAACTAGGGGTTGACACCTTTTTTGAAATTGTAGCCCCTAGTCACATAGTTTTTTAGCCTCTGGTTCTTCCCTACCCCCTGGGGATTAAATTTAAGACTTCTAATTTTATTCTAGAAAATTAATTTTGATAAAAGAAAATTCAGCATAATTTTATTTTTTTATGTTAATGTGGATAATTTTGTGAGGAAAATATTCATTTGCCTATAACTTTTTCTCCTTAGCTCAAAAGTGAGTTCTATTTTTTGCAAAAGTGCATATTTTTTCATCCCAGATCTAATGGACACACTCTCACACTATCATTATAAAGTTCCATTTTGAGTTTTTTTTATGGGTTTGGTTACAAAACACTCCTTCTATAAAGTGCCAAAAATAAGGTGAGGAAAGATAATCAAGGAGGTGTTGTGTGTTTTCTATTTTTCTCACTTCCTCACAAAGTTCTCTTATTTTCTACATTCTACAACCAACTATCTAAGTCTAGTAGTATTGATCCTAATGTGACTATAAAACCTCTAACACCTTTATATTATCATGATTAAAATTTAAAATTCATTCTTGTTTAAAGAATAAAGGCTTGTATAGGGTAATAATTGGGAACAAAAAAAGAACCTATTGTACTTAATGAAGATTTTTTTTTAAAAAGTGTGACCAAGAATTTGTTTTTCTATGTCTAAATTTATCTCTTGAGCTAGTATTTCATGTTGAGAACTTGAAAAAACCCAACCAAGTTTGGGAAGCTATCAAAACACTATTTGGGAGAGTTGATGAACTTAGAAGTCATGATTTGGAAAATCAACTCCTAGGTATTAGTCCTAATTTTTCAACTTTAGAGGACTTCAAGTCACTAAATTTAAATCTTTGAAGTTGTAGTTAAAATATTTTGTGATTGACAAGAAAGAGGATCAATTTATCCTTTATGTACTTTCCAAACTAGGTTCTTAATTATTTGTGTTTGTCTCTACTTTCTATTCTACTAAAAGATCCCTTGATGCCTCATGGTCTATGCCCTCACTTGACAACTTTATTTTTGATCTTACAAGGGAGAAAGAAAACAAATTCAAATGGGTACTTTAAAATCTACTAAGGCACAAGCTCTAATTGTAAAAAATGAAAAGCATCAAAATACTAAAGGAGAGAAAAATAATACTAAAAAGGATAAAGAAGGGTAGAAAGAAGAAAAAATTGATAACTTCAAGAAGGATGACTCATCTCCACAGAGTAAATCAATTACTGAGAGAGTTAAATGTTCCTTTTCTAACAAAACTGGTCATGAAGATAACCATTTCATGAAAAAATAAATTGAGCACCTCACTTTTCTACTAAAAAGGAATAATATTGAGGCATATGATTCTATCAAATCATCTTATTCAAATTTAAAAAGTACTAAGGACAAATAAAACTTGGAAGGATGAATCTTATTTGCTCAAGAATTTATAGATTCTGGTGCTACACACCATGTGGACTCTCATTCAGATCATGATTCTAGTCCTCCTAATTCAAATGATTCAATTGATGAATATTCATGCAGATTCATCAACAACATCAGAATCCTTTGGGAAAGTCTTATAGGATTCTTCTCTTCTTTTCTTCTTATCTCATTTTTGGAGGATAGTTCTGTTCCCATTAGGTTCTCTATTTTTCTCCTTTTATGAGAGATTTCATTGTACATGAGTACATAACATGGCTAGTAGCTGGGACTAATTTTTTCTATCTTTTCCTCCTAAGTTATTCTCAAGGGGGGGTGTTAACGGGTATATATTTAATTACACTTAGTTTTATTAAGCCTGCTTAGTCATTCATATATTTTCAACACTTGTTCATCCAAGTTGTCATCATTTTGGAGTTATCTAGAGAGGTATCGATTCTATTTTGACACCTCATCCTAGTTTAAAGGTTTGTTATTTTCCATCACTCTTGATTGAGTCCATCTCTTACTCTTTGGGAGCACTCACACCTAATTATACTCCTCTTCTTTTCATTATTCAATACTTGAGTTTTCCCTATAATGCAAGAGTATTTTGGGTTCTCAACAATCCTGTATCACCAAAAATATGCTAAAATTTTTAGATGTGCTTGGTAACTTCTTGTGTTCTCTCGGTGAAGTATTCTTATTTTTACCGACAGGGCTTCATTGTTGCTCAGTTTGGTTGTTCACCGAGTTGGTTCAGTTGTTCAACAAGTTGGTTCAGTTGTTCATCGAGTCGATTTATGTTGCTCAATAATCTTTCTCACCGAGTGGATTATTTTGGATTGAAGTGGAGGTCAACTTGTGCAGGTGATTTTGGTCATAGAGTTAATATTAGCATCGATCATTGGAAAGCATGTGGACCTAAATCTGGGTTGCTCCTTCCTCTAATGTTGGATCTAATGGATCTTTAGAGCCGACCTATTTCGATGGCCTCTTGTATAAATAGGATAGCATGTCATAGATCTTAGGAAGTTGGGAGAAATAAGATTCAGAAGATAGAATAGAATATTGGAAGATCCTCCCACGTATGAGGATTGTTTGTAATTGAATTCTGATTGTATTGGCTGTAAATGGGAAGGCCTTACAGACCAACATGTCTAGATTTTATCATGAATAATATATGAGTATTCTACATTCTCTCTCTCCTTGTCTTGTGTTGTTGCTTCTGAGTGTTGATTTTGCAAGGAGGTGAGTAGTTGGGTGTGCCTATGGCCCCGATCCCCTCTTCTCCTTGTGGTAGGTGGTATCAAAGCGTGGTTAGATCTGGTTCATTCTTTTAAGCTAAGGGTTTCAAGATGGTTCATGGGAGGTGAGATACATATCTAGGCTTGACATATATGCTAAGGAAAATTGCTGCTAGATTAGAAGTTGTTGAGATAACCCAATGCCAAGGAAGACATCTTGATGATGTTAGTGATGAAGAAGTCAAAGATGAACAAGATGAAGTAGAACCTGCACTTGTGATGGATCAATGTGAAGAAATAATTTTGAAAGCATTAAAAAATTTGAAGTCTACGCCACATTTTAATCCTCCTGAATACAGTGGAAGGATAGATTCAGATGAGTTAATGGATTGGA
Organism: Chamaecyparis obtusa; assembly: GCA_027943335.1. NCBI lineage: Eukaryota > Viridiplantae > Streptophyta > Pinopsida > Cupressales > Cupressaceae > Chamaecyparis > Chamaecyparis obtusa. Next base: position 240,786 of record BSBK01006760.1, on the reverse strand, counting down.
TAATCAAGATAGATAAGTACTTTGCACATGAAAATATTTCTAAGGAAAATAAGTTGAAAATTACAAGTAGAATTTAATTGAAAATTCGTGCATCCTTCAGGTGGGAGCATCTATAATTGGACCAAAAGAGGAAAGGTAGAGATAAAATCAAGATATGGAATAAGATGGGAAATAAATTGAAATGAAAATTTCTACCTTGTGATTATCAGATTAACCTAGTTAGAAGAATACAAAGTTTGAAGCAGAAAGATAGCTTGACAAAAGATTATAATAAGGAATTATATAGATTAGACATCTGATCTAGATGTATTGAGGATGAGGTAGAAACAATTGCTAGATACCTGAATGGGTTAAGAGTTTCTATTCAAGAGGAAATTAGTTTGATTAAGCTGGAAAGTATTCAAGAAGCTTATCAATTTGCCCAAAAGGTTGAGGAGAAATTTAACAAAAGGCATGAGCAAAGACAAAGAGTAAGAAGTGGTAGATTCCCTAGAGGAAGAGGTAGATGTTATGGTGAAAATAATAGATCTGATCAAGACAAAACAAATCGGGACAAAGGAAAGATCGAGTGGAAAGGTGAATGTTATTCTAGAGGAAGAGGCAGTAATTACTGAGATGGCTATGGTAGAGGTGGACTATGATAAACTCATTACAATTGTGGAGGAGAAGTACATAGGTCATTTGAGTGTACACATGCAAGAAAGAATGTTAGCAGTAGTATAAATGCCTTGGTGCAAGAAGACTCACCGAATGAACCAAGGAAGGAAAATATCTTGATGGCCAGTAGATCATTATGGAGTGAAAGTAATAAGGAAGATCTAGTAAGGGAAAGTTTTTTCAAGACTAGATGCAGAGTTTCTAATAAAGTGTGGAAGGTAATTATTGGTAGTGGAAGCTCGAAGAATCTACAATTTGAGGAGATGATTGCAAAGTTGTAGGCTTTGGAAAGGTTGAAACACTTGAAGCCCTATCAATTTTCATGGATCAAGGATGAGCATACACTAATGGTAAGTGAACAATGTTATGTGATTTTAAAAATTGGCAAGTACTATGATAAGGTGTTGTGTGATATCATGCCTATGGACTGTTGTCATATTTTGTTGGGTAGACCTTGGCAATATGATAGACATGCTATATATGATGGGAGATTGCATAAATGTACAATTTGGACTGATGGGAGAAGACAAATATTTTTACCTTTGATTGAAGAATCTATTGGTAATGTTTATACATCTGTGAAAGTTTGTTTGATGGAAGGAAGAAATTTTGTTAAGGATTTAAAGAAGATTGATGTATTTTTTGTTGTGACTCCTAAAAAATTGAGTGAGAAGATAGTGGATAGTGTCCCTGAAGTGGTTGATAAATTACTCACCGAGTACATAGAGATCATTACTAATATTGTACCTAATGGCTTACGACCAAAGAGAAGCATTGATCATTGTATGGATCTGATTTCTGGAGCTAGTTTACTAAGTAAAGCACCACATCAATTGATACCTACCGAGAATGAGGAACTTAACCAAAAAATCCAAGAGTTTTTGCAAAAAGGTTTGATCAAAAAAAGTTTGATTCCATGTGTAGTATCAGTTGTATTAGCAGCTAAGAAGAATGGAGAGTGGTGAATGTGTACTGATTCTAGAGAAATCAACAAGATAACAGTGAAATAACGGTTTTGTATACCAAGAATGGATGACATAATAGATAGTTTGAGTGGAGAAAAGTATTTTACTAAAATTGATTTGAAGAGTGTATATCATCAGATCAGAATCGGAGAAGGTGGTGAATGGAAGTCTACTTTCAAGACAAGAGAAGGTTTGTATGAGTGGTTGGTCATGCCTTTTGGTTTAACTAATGCACTGGGTACTTTTATGAGATTGATGAATGAGGTTTTGGAGAAATTCTTGGGTAAATTTATTATTGTATATCTGGATGACATTCTGATATTCAGTAAGATGAGAGAAGAATATTTGTTCAATATTAAATAGGTATTATAGAGATTGAAAGAAGAAAAGTCGGTGACTAATTTGAAAAATTGTTATTTGATGAAAGAGAAGATTGTATATTTGGGATTTGTGATTTTAGTTGATAGTTTGAAGATGGATCATAAGAAGATTGAAGCTATTTTGTATTGGCCTACACATGAAAATGATAGTGAGGTAAGATCATTTCTTGGTTTAGCAAGTTTTTACCGAAAATTTATCAAATATTTCAGTGCAATTTGTAATGCTATGGCTTAGACTATGAGAGGAGATAAAAGACAATTCAAGTGGACACATGGAGCTAATACGAGTTGTTAGACTTTGAAGCAGAAGTTTGTTGAATTGTCTTTGTTAGCTTTACTTGATTTCAATCAAGTATTTCAAGTTGAATGTGATGCAAGTGGTAGTGCAAAAGGAGTTGTTTTGAGTCAAGAAGATAAACATGTTGCTTTCTTTAATGAAAAATTGAATAATGCTAAAAGGAAATATTCTATGTATGATCAAGAGTTCTATGTTTTTGTTCAAGCCCTAAAGAAATGGAGACATTATTTGATACCGAGTGAATTTGTGGTGTATACTGATCATAAGGCTTTATAGTATTTGGGTACTTAGAATAAGTTGAATAAGAGACATATGAAATGAGTTGAGCATTTGCAAAGTTATGATGTCCCCAACTTGAATTGACTTCTTGTCAAAAAAAAATAAAAATTAAATCCTTTGTTTTGAAGATTATGAAATATAAGACTGGCTACGCTTTCTTTCACATTTGTCCCACGATGGTTAAGAAATACATTATATCTTGGAACCAATAAAGAATGCAGTGCATACTCATTATTTTCGTGGAAGAGAGAAGGGAGTAGACCAGAGTTGCGATTATTGTAATGATACACACATGGCTGAATATTGTTTTGAATGGCAGCAAGACAGAGATAGGAAAAGAGAGCGAATTTGGGATAATTAGAAGAAGTGATGGAGCAGAGAAAGGGGCAATACACGCTTGACATTATTAATGTAACAATGCACAGAGGACTCAGTATTTGCATAGCACAAAATTAATTGGACTCGTGATATTTTGTGTGCGTAGGAGGACTCAATTTATAGTAGTGAGGGAGGAGAGGCGGCACAAAGTCAACATGGGCAGCATCGTAAGCTTAAGAAGACGAAGTCAACGTGGGCAGCATCGTAAGCTTAAGAAGACGAAGTCAACGTTGTTGTCTACGTCCTTAATAAAGTCGAAATTTTGGAATCTAAACACGACATACGACAAAGAATAGAACAAAAAAATCTTCATTTTTGCTCGTCTCCTTTTATGTTTGTTTTACTTGAGCCACTTTAATCTGCCCGTCGTCCACTTCCTTTCCGCTATAAATTGAATTAGCCCGACAACACGAAATCTCATTCGTTGAAAATGTACGGCTGTGTTTAAACAGCCAAATAATATGACTTGTCTCATGTGGCCTCGCTTCAAAACGATCGTTTTCATTTTCTTGTCCAATTCTGTTATTCACAAATGTATGCGTTATGCGTCGCGCGCTTATTATTGCTACGTTTGTCTTATTTATATTTGTATCTTGGTAAATCCGTCCTGATAAGATAAAACAAATAAGAGGGACGTGAATATTCACACGGTCTAAATACGCAGGTATCGAGGTAACAGGAGTTAAGCATATCCTTTCCTTTGCATCGATGTATCAGGCACGGTTGTCATTTATACGCTTACGGCTCATACTTTTGCGCTATCTTTTGCATGAGTACAACCACTTGAATTTGATTACGGATATTCTGTTCATTATACCAATCTAAAAGCTGACCATTTAGCTGGCTGGTGTGGGCTCCTAAACTCGTTCATTTTCATGTAATTTGTCATGCCCAAAAATTAAGAGAAGATTGTGAAGAAGATAACTTTCTTTAGGTATTGATGTGGAATATTATATTTATTATACATGTGTATTATATGAACCTAATAGAAGCAAGATTATTCAATGTCAGAACTAAAATTGTAGTCTTGTACATTGTAACTCCTTACAATTGAAATACCTTGGGAACCCTATATAATATTATCTGTATTTCAATCTTTTTCATTCTCTTACATCCTACATCTTCAAGCATCATCCTAGAGAAAGCATTATTGGTGAGAATCTTTGGATTTGAACATTAAGGAGAGACAAGTTGCAATATTAATCATGCCAAGGAGCTTTCATATTGATCTTATGTTGAGCTGGCATGTTATTCTATTAGTGTACTTGAAGATCATATTCAAAGAGCATAGAATTCATTAACATTATCAAGCTTGAGGCATAATATCACAATCTTGAGTATTGTACTTCATATTAAACTTATCTCCTAATCATCATTGTTGAATGGAAAGTTGAATCCTCTAGAGGCTTAATTAAGGCAAGCCCCTATACAACACAAACACCATTTCTCTCTCTCTTATGTGTAACTTTTCATAGCTAGGAGCAAGGTGTTGTAGATCTAAGAAGTACATGGGTTGAGAAAATAATAATTGAATCCTCAAAAGTCATTGAGATATTGTCAATTAGCAAAATAGTCTATAGTCAATGAACTAGTTTAACACATTTTCTAGGAAATACTAGAGGGCAGACCAGAGGAGAATCTTGAGTCCCAATCCATGTGTGATATCAACTTAATACACAATTGAGACTATGGCACCAAAAAAAGTAGTTCTACCATTTTGAGCACACGTTCCAATGATAGGTTCCTCTACGATTCCTCTTTACAAATATGTATTCAAATTTGACTTATCAGACCTTTTAACTTGTTGTTTATGCTAATTATAATCAATTTCACACTAGTTTACCTAATTATCGATTCTAATCAACCAGTTTAATTAAATCAACACAAAAGAAGAATGATTACCATCCAATTAGTGACCAACACTTACCAATAGGTCTTGAGTTGAGCCTATTAATCAATCCTTCAATGTGAGATAATATGACTAGGCTTGATTCATATTTTAGACTAGTGTATCCATATTCGACTACATCACATATATTAAACTCATTATTTCTAATGATATTTTAATATTTATTGAATTGGTGAGCCCATAACCTTTAGAGAGGCTTTAGTCAAGTTATTCTTTGTATAATTTATTACTATCCTAGCCTAATTTGAAAAGATAATAAATTTATAGATCATAATAATGCACAATTCTTATCTTTTTATTTCTATTTCACATAGTATGAGTTTATTTATTTTGACTTCAATATGCAATTGGGATATGCCAAGAATGGTTCAACTTCTAGACTATATTCAAATTAGTTTTCAATTTTCCTATAAAGAATATATGGATATTTCTATTGAGGATGAAAAGATACATTATCCTCATGTGAAATAATCGATGGAATAATATTTTAGTTATGTGTTTTTATTTATAATATTATAATGGATGACACTAATTTGGGAAAACTTCTAATTGTGTTATGTAAAATGTACCTGTATACCTGTCTAAAACACACGACATTCATTAGAACATTAGCTTAATTAAAAGTATTAGATTTCCACAATCCATTTCAAATGTCTATGTGTGCTTCTGGATTTGATTGTGTATATTTTTAAGCATCAACATTTTGGATCACACTCCATGATCCATCATCAGGATGAGAAAGTGCAAGGATGTAAAGATAAAGCTCATTTCGGATCACACTCCATGATCCATCATCAGGATGAGAAAGTACAAGGATGTAAAGATAAAGCTTTATCTTTATGTCCTTGCACTTTCTCATCCTGATGATGGATCATAGAGTGTGATCCGAAATGTTGATGCTAAAAAATATACACAATCAAATCCAAAAGCACACATAGACATTAGCTTAATTAGTTAGTGAAATCCAAATATCATCAAAATCAACTTATAACCATTTAAAATCATCCTATTGCTTCCTAGTCATGAGGTTTCCTAATCTAAATCAATCCTCTCAAAATGCAGTTTTGATCTAATATAATGAAAACTCAGGAAATGGAATCTTTTCATGAAAATGCATCTACATATATAAAAATTGGATTTAATTGATGAAGCTAAAGGATGTTCAATTAATAGTAAATTGATAAAATTCAACTAAGATGTAAGATAAACTAGTTAAATTATATAACTACATGATGGAATTTGATAAGAATTGAGCTAAAAATGATGTAATTTTCCTAAAAATGATTTCTCACAATGCAAAATGATTCAAAACTCAAACTAGCATTATGTCCATTTAATTATAGATTATGATATGCAAATGACTTGATGTGACGAATTTTATGGATTCTTAAGGTGGCAAAATGGCTTGATTTGAATTGGATGGTCAAGATTCCTCCAATTTAAATTGAAGAGTGGAGAAAGCAAAGGCATTGTAGTGCCCTTCCATCGTATACTTAGTTACACTATATTTATTTTTATTCTCGGTGTTCTTCAGTTATAGATGTATATACGATTTTGGATATATCCTCCATCTTCCTTTTATTCTATATTTGACTTATTCTCTATTGGTGCATTATGGATATTTATGTTTGTTACCCTCATATTTTTATTTTCTCTTGGGTTCTGTCTTTGTCAGTAAAAAAGGTCTAAGTCGAAGTTGAACTTGAACCTTGTCAGGTTCAAGTTAAAGTTCAAGATTTATTGGAAGTCACTAGTATGTCACCATCTGCAGGGTTGTCAGTTTTCAATTTGTCAGATTTTGAAAGTTGAACGTGAACCTTGAACCTTGTCAAGTTCAAGTTCAAGTTCAAGTTCAAAAGTAAGGTCCAAATTATAAAATATTTTGGATGTATGCTTATTTCTTTTGTAGGAAAGTTCCTTTTAAAAAGCATCATTACCAAAATAGAATTGTTGGAAGTTTCTATGTGAAGGCATTGGATTTGATGGGATAGTACAGGCATGTCGTAATGTGATATATGACAGCTGGTGACATAGTAAAAAAGGAGCCATCATTGTAAAGAGTGTAGTAATCAAGAAACATTATTGGGAACTGGAAGATTCATACCGATTTGACATAAGAATTAATGAGAGGAGCTTAATGTCTCATGTCAATTACCTCTTACATAAATATATTTATTTCTTCCATTCTACATGAATCTATATAAGATCTTCACCAGCCTTGTTAATAAATTGAAGCCTTTATTAGCATTTGATTATCAGTTTCTTTCGAAGGAAGGGAGCAGGGAAATTGTGGTAAGGAAATTACAGAGGGATTGTGCATAGTCAACTAGTGAGTTATCCTCTCTTCTATGGCTTTCAGTTTATAAAGGAAGCTTGTTCCTATATTTTGTTAAGTTTCTCTTATTTTTTTGTTAAGATGCCTCTTTTTTTCCCCAAGCTTCCAAAAGCCAAGAGAAAAACTCGCTTACTAGTATCTCTACCTAAAATTTGTGAGACTTCCTTGGTCAATGTGAATCTAACTGAATTATGTGAGAGGGGTAGTAATGCATTAGAAGGATGTTTTTCTAAAAATTTGGCCAGTAGTAGATTAATGGAAGTTGTTGCATTCCCCCAACCCTAACATGCCCAGATCTAGTGCTAGAATGCATGAACAAATATGACGCTAAGATTAGATGCATTAAGGATGCCTCAAGAGAAATTTTAGTAAGAATTAGTAGAGGAACACTCATAGCGGCTCTAAAAATCCCTCACAAAGAACCCTATGAACCCTGGACTTTCACAGAAGTGACCCGTGTATATGAGGTAGATAAGAAGAAATATAGTTCTCTTATTGCATAAAGATGGTTGTCAAAACTAGCTTGAAGGGTGGCTCGTGGTTGCCAAAACCTTTGACTATTGACTATTTTTGAAAGGAAATTATAGATATTGTTTTCCTTTTAAACAGGGTTAAAGGAAACAAACATGCCTCACACTGGGAGGACTGGATGTATTGCTTCATCCAGAAGATATTAGAAGGGGAGAAGTTTATTGACTGGGCTGAATTGATAGCTGAGAAACTTCACAAAGAGCTCTTAAACCTAACCAATTTGACCCCTTTTTACATGACCTCCTACATAATATATATCTTATCTTGATGTAAAGACTCAGAGGGTCTACCCCATGAGCCTTGGAATAATGATACGAAAATTTATGATTACTACAAACATTTGCAGAGTGAGAGGTTTGTAGAAGAGTTCAAAATATTTAATGATGTATTCCTGGATAAACTAGTCTTTGAGATGCGTGGAAAATAAAATAGTAGACTACTTGAGGAAGCTATGCAAGTAATAAATGTTTATGGGTGTTACTTTATTCAAATTCCTAAGTTTACCTATATTAGAGTTGGGGCATTTGATGAAAAGCCTCTAAAATTGCAAAAAAATTATCTGGACAATGTGATTTTAATGGAAATTTGTAGACAACTAGTTATTGTTGACCAAAAATCAAGGAGTTCTAAAAAGTCCTCAGGTGTTCTATATTTCCCATAGAATTGGGTGATTATAGATGTAAAAGTTTCCAAGATTCTTTGGAAATGGAAGGCAAGCTTCATGCCTTAAACTTAAAATCTTACACCTCTAGAACCAGTTTTAACTACAGAGGTTTTGCCAAAAAAAATTTGAATGTCCTCTCCACGTTCATGCATGTACTAGAACTTGAGGATTATTGGGATAATTGCTCAGATGATCTAGAATTTAGGAGAAGATTGTGGTCCAAGATGACTTTGAGCCAGGTTATTACCTTTAGGGTTAGCTTGGATATAAATGGTGTCAAAGAAGATGAAAATGTAGATGTTCTCGACCATCAATATCTTGAGAAAGTTGAGACTCTTCCTATCCCAGAGATCGATTGGACAAAAGTAGAAGAGGATAACTTATAGTCTAGGACAACCAATGTGATAAGAAGGACAAAAAACTAGCTTCAGGAAAAGAAAGCTCCTAAGATCCTCTCTCAGCCCTTCAAAAAATAAGTAAAATCAAAGAAAAGGAATTCCTTGAGGAAAATGTTTGTTTCAACTAACCTTGTTGTTGGTAAATTTGTTGTAGGTGATCTTGAACTTGAAGTTGAAGCAGTTAGCCTAAAGGTTCAAGTTCAACTTCAAGATGAACCTATCACACAGATGACCCATTTAAGCTGTCGGATAAAGAATAAAGAAAAGGAACCTATAAAAAATCCTAGCATTGTCGTAGATTTTGATTCTCCTGAAACCAAGCAACCAGAAGCGTCAGTTCTTGATTTCAATTTTTCTAGTATGTCTGAAAATCAACAAGTTCAAGGTAATATAGATAGCATTTTAGTGGACTCCCTTTCTCTTCTGAGCAGCTATGAGATGCCTAATAAATCTTCAATAGCTCTGAATGGCTTCAAAATTCTATTGCTAAGATATGGAGTGTTGTGCCATTGCATTTTCCAATTGAAGATGTGGTAAGTAAGTGCTTGGGTAAAACCCCAAAGGTAAAAAAAACCCAAGACTGAATCTAGAATTGAGTTCAATGAGGATACAGGTCATTAGATGGCAGAGATTTCCAAGAAAGTGAATGATAATGGAAACAAAGATATCTCTGCGCAAGATTATCAAGTGTCAAAGGTTGACTTGGGAAGAGATAGCAGAGCTGCAAATATGAAAATCTTTGAAGTTTCTAATAGGAAGATTGCTAACAGGGTGTGGAAGGATGCCAAAGATAAGCAGGAAATGAAGGAAGAAATGAAGAACATGGCTCAATAAATATATTCTATCCAACATCTAGAACCTCTTCCATTAAATGAAATGTCATCTTTAATCGATGTAAAGTCACCAGTCAACCAAAAATTTATGGATCAAGTGCAAAGAAATATGGCAGTTACCAAAGCATACAAAGGCTAGATTGAACATGTCAAGTCTGAAGCTATCAAGCATGTAGGTTGTTTAAATGAATCTCAAAAGGAAGCCACTAGCCTTACCAAAAAGGCTGAATCAAATGTTGAGACCTAGGAAAATGATAAGGTAACTTGGGCTAAAGAAGTCCTTTGGATGGAGGAAATACATAAATACGATTTATAGAAGTTTCTTGTTGAAAGGCTAGTCCCAGGTTTGCATGACAAAACCTTATATGTCCTGGGGGAATGTATTGAATGGAGGAATGAATTCACCGATCAAGGAGTTTCTGAAATCAAAGATTTTCTTAAAGAACTAGCAATAATAAAGGATATAATTCTGGGCGACATTGAATGAATTGACAAGAAATATTCTGAGCCAGAGGAAGAATCAACTAGGCTGAGTGAAGAGCTTATTAAGAACCTGTAGGTGAAATTTGATAAGTTGAAGGAAATTAAAACATTGAATTTGTAAGATTTCTCCATGATTACTCGTATGGAATCAATGCTCATAATCAAGTAGAAACATTTGGAAATGAATGATTATAAAGTTGCAGAAATTCAAAAGGACAAAGAAGTATGGAAGCAAAGAATTACCTATCTCAGGCTGCCACATCAATAGGTCATTTCTGCATTCACTGCTCCTTATGAGAATTAGAAAGCTTCTCGACTACTCTGAACTCCGTCGTCTTAGGCCTTGCAAACACTTGGATGGACTTAGGATGTGCTTCATGCCATAGTTGTGTTATTTTCTTTATTATACTTTAAACTTAGTTATGGTAACTAAAACTATTTACCTCTGGTGAGGTAACCTTAACTATGGTTGGTTTTTATATATATATATATATATATATATATATATATATATATATATATATATATTTATATATAAAGATTTCAGAGTAATGAATATTATTGTTCATTAATTCATGTGATTTGTTTTCTTGTGGAAATTAATCACATGTGAATAGGCTTATTTGTTATATGAGTTAATCTTGTATCTGAAGCAACAAAGAGATTTTCTTTAAAGATATTAGTTAAAATCATGTGGATAATCATTGTTATAAAATTTGAATGGTTCTTTAACTTGCACATTCTTTTTGTGTTGATGAATTGAATGTTCTCCCTTAAGTGTGTTCTAGTTAAAAATACCATGATTCCCATTCTTTCATAAATAAGATTGGATTGAATATCTTTTAACAAGGTAGCAGGAGCTTGGAAAATTGTAGAGAGTTTTCTATCATTGAAGCTCAATACTTAGTGTTATGATTATTTCTTTCTTTTTGCTTTATAAGAATCAATTAATTAATTTTGGGAAGGAAAAACCTATTCACTAACTATTTTTGGTGACTCTACTGGGGAGTTGGGTTCATATACTATGATAAAATGGCTTTGCCTATCATAGATGAACAACCATTATTACAACCAAATTTAGGCTTCTAAGATAGATAAGAAGACTTCATTTCAGACTTGAATGTGTGTGCTTAGATAAATAAAAGAAGTAAAAAGCAATACATTCATATCCAACAAGTGCTTGAAAGAGAGGAAGAAATTGGCTAAAGATTAAGAGGTATACCAGTTTCCCATGAAGCAGTTGCATTAAATAGGATAGCTAGAGCCAATTAAGTTTTCTTGAAACTAGTATATAAAAGATACACTAGAGGAGATCAGGAAAGAGGTCTAATTGACACGGACTTTGAATACCTAGAAAAGCTTGATTTTAAACTCCAAATTCCTTCCAAAGAAAGGCACTACAAGACAATCAGTAGACCTTCCTCCTTCACAAAAACATCTCACGTAAGTTCTTCTTTTGAATCCTTGGTGTCACCTAGAACCTTAGTTCCTTCATTAATTTGTAACCTATAAACATCATCTTTTTTTCCATGTCCAAAAATCAATCTTGGAGTGTGGTTGTAGGCCCTTTAAGCTGAGGGGTGAATTTGGGTAATTTTCCTAAAGGTCGAGATATTCTCTGCAAATTCAATGGTGATGGAAAGAAGTCCCTTGAGGATCATTTAAATGTTTTTAATACACATGTGGAGTTTTATTTGTTGCCACTTAGGATGTAGCCATAAGAATTTTTGTCGAGACCTTGATAGATGCAGTTGCAGATTGGTTCCATAATCTACCTCACTCCTCTATCAGTAATTGGGATACTATGAAAGTAGATTTTGAAGCCAGATTCAAATCGGCTGATGATCCCAACTCACTTTTGATACAATTGAGCTAAATGAAGAACTAAATCCAAGTACCAATGTGAGAATTTGTAGCAAGATTTAATAAAGAAATTCAAAATATCCTAGTTGCAAGTAGACGTAGTGGTGAAAATAAAAAAGGATTCTTCTTGAATGCCATGCCTCCTGATGTTGCACTCCCTTTGAAAAGATCTAGGACTGTACACTCAAAATGTGCACTTCTCTAAGTCATTACTTCCAAGATAATCCATGGATTGGAAACCTTGAGAAAGTGACCTAGAGCTCCCTAGGCATGGAGTGCAAAGGTGTTTAGAGGGCTCTCAGCTAGAACTATTAGGCATACAACCTTGCTAGTAAACCATGCAATGGGAGATTCAAATAAACAAGGGCAAGAAGGCCAATATCTTCAAGAATCTTGATAAAAATGCAATGCAACTATGCTAGAATGAAAAATGCAACTAAGCTATGAAAATGAAAGTATTAAAAGCCTTACTAATTAAGCTATGTGAACTAAGCTAGAACTTGAAAGGAAACTAAGTTAAGAATGAAATGAAAGAAACTAAGCTATAATGCAAGTATGAAGACTAGAATGAGACTAGAATGCAACAAGCTCTCCAAAGCTCCAAAGTCACCAGAAAACCTACAGCACAACATTAGCATCAAGAGAGGGATCCTTTGAATGAGGAAAGAGCTCTCCTTTTAAAGATAAATGGACCATGGAGATTAAGAGGAAAAAGATTTGATCAAGGGTGGAGTTTGAAAGTGGGAGCAATCCATGTGCACAAGTCTCCTCCAATGAGAAAGAAGTGTTGACTTTTGAGCCTCATGTGAGACAAAAAGGCCTTTTCTCCTTTTTATAAAATAGGAATAATGATTTATTTGTGCAACTTAAGATAAGAGGAAAGTGGGGATTTTTATTTAATAAAAGGGGAGGGAATTCTTTTTAATTAAATAAAGACTTAGGATAAAATGGTTAGCCCATAGAATATAATCGAATAAATGATAGAATTAGGATTTGATCAAGGAAATTGATTTGACTGAAAATGTTGATTTAAAATATTGATTTAGGAAATTGATAAATTGAAGAATGGGTCCCAAAGTCTAGGTGACCATTTTAGGGTGCATACATGGACAACCACCTTAGATGTTGCAAAACTGCTTGCTATCAAATTGGAGGATGATCTAATCACAAGTGGTAAATGGAGAAAAGATGTATAGACACCTAGTTCTCAAGCCTCTACCTCCTCATCATGAGATCCTATTATACAAAGATTAATGACTGACATGATGACAATCAAGTGACATTTACCTAAGATTACAGGCCCTTATCAAGATATTTCATGAAAATACTCAAACGAAGGGACTTCAAACACTGGGAAAAAATTCAGTTTACCTCCTACATAGAAAAGACTTCAAATTGAACCTCCCTTGAGAAAAAGTAACATATGCATTTTTCATCTCATGGATGAGCATGAAGGGGCTTCATGTCCTAAAACCATATGCTATGAACAAATTGAAGCTGAAAAAGAGGCTACAATGAAAGTGACTATTGAAGATATGTCCTCTGAATTACCTAGTGACTCTGGAAATTTCTACCTTGAATATGAATCAGATTCTGAAAGAGTTAGTAACATATTGGTAACCTTAGAGAATTCTTCTTGTTCAGTCTTGGCAAAAAATCAACATGGAGGAAAAGAAAATAGCCGGGCAACGACACCCTTTGTTGCACCACAAGTAAAGGATATCAAAGATTAGGTCAGTGAAAGTCAGAACACTCTAAAGTCAAGCTATGGAGGTTCAAATTTTAACAATGTCAGAATCTGAATCTTCTTTTAATATAATAGATTTTTGTAAATCTTCCAGAATACAAATTTCTCCTATGGATTACCTAAAAATGAATCCTCATGAATTGGATAAGTTAGTTGATTATGTTAAAGGTTTTGTTGTTGAACCTAAATCTCAACAAACCAACAATACTTGTATTAAAGGAGAGGATGTGAATAAAGAAGCTAAGGTGGAAAAAAATCCTATAGAAAATCAAACCTTTGCTACTTCCTCCAGTTTGAAATTGGAACCCTTCGATGTGTCCTTATTTATTCACAATTTTAAACTGAATAATTGTATTATTGATTTTGGGGCTTGAGATAATATGATGCCCTCTTTTGTAGCTAAGGCATTAGATATCCCCATGATAGCCACATTTGGTTGATGCTATTCCATGGATTCAAAGAAAGTCCCATTGATAGGTCAAGTCATGGATGCTCATGTTGAACTAGGAGCCTTCCCTGAGAAAAGATTGAAGTCAACTATCTCAGTTGCAGACATTCCGGCTAGTTATGGAATGCTCCTAAATCAAACCTTTTGTAGGGATTTAGGTAGTGAGATAAAATTGGATTGGCCTGAAGCTTTTGTTCCTATAGGTAATAAGAAATTTTCCCTACTTCCTAAACCCAAGTCCAAATATACCATTTTCCCCTTAGAAGACACTAAGTCTCAAATCTTGTATCAAGAATTGGATTTCGCTAACTATGTTATCATGCTCAAGAATGATGTTGCAAGTCCTATTTCAGTAGATGAAGAGATTCCTTGGGTTCTCGAGTTTGATGGTAGTTGTTCTACTGCAGGATCAGGGGCAACTGTCGTTCTTATTTCTCTTTCCAGAGTCAAACTCCCTTTCTCATTCAAACTTGATTTTGAGAATACAAATAATACAAAAAAATATGAGGCCTTGTTGTTAGGTGTGGAAGGAGAAAAAAAGGAAGGTATTAAGACATTGAGAGCTTGCGCAGATGTAGAGTTGATTGTAAAACAGGTAAAAAAATCTATTTTTGGTAAAAAAATAAAAGGTTGAAACATTATAGAAATAGGGTTTTGGATGAGATGGAATGGTTTGATGCCTTTTCGATTGAATCTATCCCAAGAGAATATAACTCAAGAGCTGACGCCCTTGCTAGATCTACCACCTTGTTAATTTCGCATCTAGACTTTATAGAAAATTATTATACAATTGAAGTAATACACAGGCCCAACATACCTGAAACACCCTCTCTTGGAAATTTTTTTACAAATGATGCACACATTAATGAATTCTTGCAAGGGTTGGGCAAATTTTGAACTAATGAGTTTGAAGGATCAAGGTGTGAATGTCATGAATTTTTCCCAGATGAAGATGTTAGTCCGCTAGAAGGAGTGTCTCAAGTCAAGGGTAATTCTATACCCAAGGGATTAGTGGAATTCGAGAAGTCATTTGATATAAGAGACTATTTCATAAATTAAACTATCAAACTAGATGATATCCCTTCTAATGAATATAAAAATATAAACATTGGAGATGAGCATGACCCTAAATTGGTAAACTTAGGGGTATGCTATGATGTTGATAAAAAGAGTCATTTCACAAAGCTTCTAAAGAGAATACAAAGATGTTTTCTCCTGGTCCTATGATGATTTGAGAAATTTTAGATAGGGACATTTCACACATCACATTCCTTTAAAACCAGGGATGTCCCACTTTTGTTAAAAATTGAGGACTTATAATTCAAAAGTAGTTGATGCTATTTTTAAAGAGGTAAAAAAAAATGCTTCAAGCATGCATAATTTTCCTGATACATCACTCCACATGGGTGGATAACATAGTTCCTATATGGAAGTGAAGTGGAGAAATAAGGATTTGTGTGGAATTTAGAAATTTCAACCAATCGAGTCTGGAGGACAACTTTTCTTTACCTATTACGGATTAGATTCTTCAAACTGTTGTCGGCTCAGAAATGATGTCATTACTTGATGGCTTCTCAGGATACAACTAGATCAGTGTTGTGGATGAAGACCAGAATAATATGACTTTTATCACACCTTGGGAAAAATTCACCTACCGAAGAATTCCGTTTAGGCTGATTAACGCCAAAGCTACATTTCAGAGGGCTATGAATTCCACTTTCGGTCACCTGTTGAATAAAACTATTACTATCTATCTAGATGATATGATAGTGTTTTTGAGAAGATGAAAGTAGCATTTGAAAGACCTAAAGGAAGTATTGCAGAGGTTTCAGGATCACAGTGTTTCTTTAAATCCAATGAAGTCCCTCTTATGTGTAACATAAGGAAAATTGATGGGCCATTTGGTTTCAAAAGAAGGTCTTAAATTTGATCCAGAAAGAGTTAAGGCTATTCAACAATTGTGTCTTCCTATTAATTGCAAAGGCATAAAATCTTTTTTTGGTTAGGTTAATTTCTTGAGAAATTTTGTCCTTGATTTTGCTGAGACAACAAAGCCAATAGTTGATCTTCAGAGTGAAAAAAATAGTTTTAAATGGGATGAACTGGCCAGGAAGTCATTTGAAAAAGTAAAAGATGCCATAGCTAAAGCCTCAACCTTGATACACCTGGACTTTAAAAAAGATTTCATAATTTATTGCTATGCCTCAGAGAAAACCATGTCCGGAGTATTGTTGCAGAAGAACGAGAAGGATGAAGAGGTCCCTATATCCTTCATTAGTATACCATTAAAGAAACATGAACTGTGTTACTCTCAAACTGAGAAACAGGTGTTTGTAGCGGTAAAGTCAGTAAAGCAATTTCAATATTACATTCTTCATTCTATCTATAGTGTTCATTCCATGTTCTACTGTCAAAAGTATCCTCACACAATAGGAAATGACTCTAAATAACATAGCTACTTGGGTAGAATAGGTGAAATAATTTGACCTGGAGATTAAACCCACTAAGTTAGTCAGAGGGCAGGGTTTGTGGAAACTAATGGCCAAAAATAAGAGAGATTGGGAATTTCCTAATTGTCTCTTTTTTGGAATGAGTGATTCATGGTTTTCTGATGTGGAATTTTTCTTGACCTATGGAGAGCCCCCAAATCATCTCACAGGTAAAGAAAAAAAGAAATCTAGGACTCAAAGAAAAAATGTATGTCATTGCATAAGATGTCTTATACAAAAAAGGGATAGAGGAGATTTTCTTGCGATGTGTAGATAAATACCAACAACATAAGCTATTGCAGACATTTCACAATGAGGCTTACGGAGGACATTACTCATCATCTGTGACAACCTTTAAAATATTATGAAATTTCTATTACTGACTGTGAATGTTTAGAGACACATACAAATGGGTGGCTAGTTGTGAAAAGTGGAAACTTTTCTAGGGAAAACCTCATTTAGTGACTTTACTTTTGAGATGTGTAGTCATTGATGAACCTTTGCAACAATGGGGCCTTGATTTAATCGGTCTTATTAATCCAATATCAAGTGGAAGGCATACTCATATTCTGATGTCCATAGACTACTTCACCAAATGGGTTCAAGTTGTGCCAGTAAGGGTGACCACGTTTGAAGTAGTCTATATATTCCTGAAGGAAAAAATAGTTATGACATTTGGGGTACCACTCAAGATAGTGATTGACAAAGTGCATAATTTCTCATCTCGGGAAATCTAGCTTTTCTACTATGACCATGGAGTTAACCTGTCTCATTCTTTAGATTGTTTCCCTCAGGGAAATGGATAGGTTGAGTCCATGAATAAAAACCTAATTAACATTATGAAAAATCTTGTAGAAGAAAGAGGAAGAGACTGGCATAAAAGACTTTATGAAGCCTTGTGGGTAGATAGGACTTCACTAAAAAGGGCCATTGGAATGTCTCCTTTTTAGATAGTTTATGGAGTGGAGCCACATCAATCACTTCTACTTGAATTAGCTTCAGCCAGGTTGCAGAGGTGTATTGAAAATGAAGTCTTTCAGAATTTGCTCAAACAGAGGATTTTTTACATATCTAAAATTGAAGAAGAAAGGGCAGAATTGGTTGATCATATAACTAGTCATGAACTCAGGGTGAAATAAATATTTGATCACCGTGCTAGACTACATAAATTCATTGAAGGAGGTAAGGTCTTACTTTGGGATAAATGACGTGATCCCCATGGAGCACATGGCAAGTTTGAGTCTCTCTGGAAAGGCCCATTCAATATTTCTCAAGCCTTGGGTCCTAACCTATTCAAGCTAAGGTATGTTGATAGAGATGAACTACACCTATCTTATAATGGATAGGACCTTAAACTTTATGATCTCTAAGTTCCTGTCATCCTTCTTGTATATAGTTTTTAGTTGCGTTTGTGGGGTTAGAAAGATGTTTTGTATCTGGCTTCCCTCACTGTGATTAGTTTGAGTCTATTTTAAGAACCAGTGATTCTAAGTTCATTCTCAGTCTGAAATAGTCTTGGTCCCTAGCTAGAGCCAATTGTTACACTCATCTTTTTCTTTTCTCTCAGGTTCGGTCTTTGTCAGCAAAAAAAGGTCTAAGTCAAAGTTGAACTTGAACCTTGTCAGGTTCAAGTTCAAGTTCAAGATTTATTGGAATTCACTAGTATCTCACCATCCGTAGGGTTGTTGGTTTTCAATTTGTCATATTTTGAAAGTTGAACCTGAACCTTGAACCTTGTCAGGTTCAAGTTCAAGTTCAAAAGTAAGATCCAAATTATGGAATATTCTGCATGTATGCTTATTTCTTGTTGGCTTTGTGGTGACTAATCATGGAAGTACTATACAATTTTAACTCATCAAGTGTTTTGATTTGACATGTCAAACTTTTCCCTAGGTTGACTCATCAAGTATTTTTTAGGATTAACTTGTTAATCAACATAAGTCTTGTTATATTGGCTTAGAGTTAGGGATTTTAGTATGATGGATGTTTAATGTAGCTTCTTGCAATGGTATTAAGATGTAAGGGATTATAGATTATAATCTTGTAATTACTAGATAATAATAATATTGGACTCATTATTGGTGGACATAGCCAAGGGATTGGGTGAATCACGTTAAATATTTGTGTCTTGTGTTATTTTCTGTGTGGTTTATTGTTTTCTGATATTGGTTATATTTTCATGTAATTGTTATTTATGTCCTGTTAATCCTAACAAGTGGTATTAGAGCTAGGGTCTTTTCGTTTGTCCTTTGTAGGAAGATCTCATGGTTTAGTGTGAGTCTCATGGTTGAGTGGGAGCAATGGTAGATGAGGGTAGGCTGAAGGTTGACAAGTTTAATGGGAAGAATTTTCAGTTATGGAAAATGAAAATGGAGGACTATCTCTATCAAAAGGATCTATGGCAACCATTGGAAGGAAAAGCTAAGAAATCGGCAAGCATTTCTAATGAGGACTGGGTTGTTCTTGATAAAAAGGCCCTTGGTAGTATTCAATTATGCCTAGCACAATCAGTGGCATTCAATATTGCACAAGTAACAATGACTGAAGATTTGACAAAAACCCTAGTGAAGTTGTATGAGAAGCCCTATGCTTCAAATAAGGTATTTCTCATGAAGTGTTTGTTTAATATAAAAATGGTGGAAGGTGGGTCAGTTGCTGATCATTTAAATTAGTTTAATATAGTTACCAATCAATTAACTTCTGTCAATGTTATTTTTGATGAAGAAGTTCGGGCTCTCTTGATTTTGTGTTCTTTGCCCAAAAGCTGGAATGGCTTGGTAATGGCTGTTAGTAACTCTATTTCTGGTTCTAATACCCTAAAATTTGATGATGTTATTGGTGTTATTCCAAGTGAGGAAATTCATAGGAAAAGCTCAGGTGGATCCACATCAGGTCATGTCTTAAATGCACAAAGAAGAGGTAGAATCAATGAGAGAGGAAACAACTCAGGAAATTATGGGAAATCAAGAGGAAAATCAAAGGGAAAGAGGTCTGAATCCAAAGGGCCAAATGATTGCTGGTACCGTGGAAAACTAGGTCATAAGAAGAAAGATTGTTGGTCTCAGAAGAATAAAGGAGACAAATGAGAAGGTAACAAGGAGGCAAATGTGGTAAGTAATAAACCCAAAGAGGATGCCTTGCTTCTTTATTTAGAAAGTATTGATGATTCATGGGTTTTACATTCTGGGGCTTCGTTTCATGCTACACCCCATAGAGGTTACTTTCTTGATTACGTCCCAGGGGATTTTGGGCTAGTTTACTTGGGAGATAATGAACCCTGTCAGATAGTTGGAAAGGGAAAAATTAAGATTAAGCTACAGAATGGGAATCATTGGCTACTACAAGAGGTAAGACATGTTACAAGGCTAAGTAGGAATTTAATCTCAGCAGGGCAACTGGGTGATTTGGGTTGCACAGTTACTTTTAATGATAGAAATTGGAAGGTTTCAAAAGGTTCCTTAGTAGTAGAAAAAGGTGTGAAAGTAGGAACCTTATATCTTTGTATAGGTCATAATGTTTATTCTACTTTAATTATTTCAGAAGATAATGAATGTTCAGGAATAGTGGCTGCAGTTGAGAAGGAAGAACATCAAACTATTGTTGTAGATTCTTACACAACACTTTGGAACAATAGAATCAGGCACATGAGTGAAAAAGGTATAAAATTACTTCATTCAAAGAAATTTTTACCTGGTCTGAAGTGTGTCAATATGGATTTATGTGAGAGTTGTGTGTATGGAAAATAAAAGAGAGTTAGTTTTGTGAAAAGTGGGAAGGAAAAGAAAAATGAGAGATTAGAGCTTGTGCATACAGATGTATGGGGACCACCTCAGGTATCTTCCCTTGGTGGCTATCTGTATTATGTTACATTTATAGATGATGCAACAAGTAAAGTATGGATTTATTTCTTTAGATAGAAATCTGATGTATTTCAAACTTTTAAGAAATGAAAATGCTTGGTTGAGAATGAGACTGGTAAAAAGCTAAAATGTCTTAGGTGTGATAATTGTGATGAGTATTGCAACACATAATTTGAAGATTATTGTTCCTCTAATGGTATTTGTAGGTAGAAAAATGTACCAAGGACTCCATAAGAAAATAGACTAGCTAAATGCATGAACAAGAAAATAATGTAGTGTGCAAGGAGTATGAGGTTGCATGCTAGGCTGCCCTTAAACATGTGGGAAGAGGTTGTAAAAAATGATGAACTACAACTAATTTGAATGAACTACATAACTTGAAGATCTATGATTTGAAGATCACTGATTAGATATGTAAGATGATTAAATTAGTAATATGTTGTCATTGATGTCAACTAGTTTTCGACATTACTTATCTTGAAGTTACTATACACAAACATCTGTAGAAAGGAGAAGAAAAGAGATGAGCAACATATATATCTACATTGAGGGAGATAGATATGACAGATAAGGATATGGAATACATTAAGTAACTTTTGGATGAGTCTATGACCTTATGTTATTGACTTGATTATGTTGCATTCATCTATAATGAAGGATAGAGCCAAAATGCACAAAGCAATGTGCTTGGTTATAGAAGCATTTCAGTATACACAGATGAAGTGTAGTGTATACTGAGCATAGTATAAACCAAGCTTGTGTTCACTGATGTATTTCTTTGTTAACCAAGCAGGAGAAAAGAACTAAATGATCAGTTTAGCTGATAAGGATTGATGAGCTGGAAAGTGTATAAGATCGAGGATGCAGATAATGTTTGTTACAAATATCAATGGCTAACATAATTCAAAGAAGCTCTAATGGATTGAAATGAAATGTGTTATTGACACATCAACTGAGGAAGGTTAAAGCGACAAAATCAATGAAGGAGATTAAGCAGAAAAATTTGACGGATGGAATTAAAATGGTTCACTTGTCTACTTAAGAGACTAGAGTTTCATGATGAAACTAAAGCTAGAAGAAGGAGATTGCAAAGATATCACATGAAAAAGTTTCATGCATGCCTGGTCATACTAGTTAAGGAGAACCAAACTCCAGAGATTACCGAGCATCATAAAGAAATTACCAAGCAACAATAAGTTACAGAATAGTGATTGAAATAGAATTGATATATTGATAAGAGGATTTGAATGAGCTTAAAATAGATCTGATAATCTTCAATTGAAGTTTGTTGTAATCTGATCAACTTCTGTTACATTTTAACCATTGTAAATAGATAAATCTCTTAATAGAGTGGATTAGGCAAGTCTTGTAATGTCATTCATAGAGTTTACATTTGTTATCCTATCAACCCCATGGTAAATGCTGGCTGGATGATAACTGTTGGTCTAAAATCCTCTAACAAGGTCACATGTAATAGTATGTTTTTAACCTTTAACAGGGTTGGTCTTCACCAACCTCACTTCAGAAGAGTGAACAATTTTTGGGTTGCCAATGTTGGGAGTTCCCTTTGATATTCAAATTGTAGATTTATACTTTGATGGATAACTTTAATATAACTTTAACTCTATCACCACTCCAAAGTATACAAGGAAGAGGGCCAATTGACAAGAATCAAAAGAGATCCTCCTACACTTTGAGCCTTAATGCTCAGGCAGGTGTACCCTTGACTCACTTCTCCAAAGGAGTCTCAAAACAATATGCAACTATATCCTTTACTAACTGATTGAAGATTTTATCATTTGAATGTGTATGTGATTGATGATGATGGAATGCCTCCAAAGAACAGATCAATGCCTTATCCTAGGGAAAAGAGTCACTAAATAACATATATCAACCTAAAACCTTAACTAAAATACACATGAACTCAGAGTAAGTGCTTTTCCTATTACTCCCCTCACTCCCAAACATGATCATCAAATTCCAATCTAACAATGAACTCACTGAAATGACCCTAAAGGCTTTAATCCTAACTTTGTTTGGAACTCCAAGCTGATCTCACAATAATCTTTGTTTACCATATGCTAATCCACTTTGTGACCTTAACATATATGAATCCACAATTAGAAAAAGAAGACAATCAGAGATTTGAGATAGGAATTCAAGTGTATTCTCATTAAATTTCAGAATCAACAAATTACCAAGACAACAAAATGTAGAGAGAAATAGACCCAAAATCTAGACTCTCCTTGCTCAGTATAATACCATCAACAATAACCAAGAACCAAATAAAGTTTTTGGAACCCCCACTAATTAAAAATTTTTCAATATATACCCCCTAGTCATCTTGGAAACCCAAAACAGGTTGCAACAAGCTACAGATGACTAGGGTTAGGGTTTCACCCACTAAACCCATTAGAAATAGTCACAAATTTATTACAAGGGACCAAACCTAGGAAACTAGGAGAAAGGAAATCCCGAAGAGATCCCAATCATGACAAATCTCACTGAGAAGGTACCGAGAATCACAAAAATGCCCAAAATGTCAACCCTTTCGGCCATCTACAATGCATGTTGAGCACAAAAAACATAGTACAGATCCTTGTAGATGATCATGGAACACCCTGGACCAGATTGCAATGGCAAAAAAATCATCTCATACTAGCACCGGTCGCTTCTGCATTCAATTTTGGTTCTTTTGGTCGCTGAGAAATCCTCAAAAATTTGAATTTGAATTTCAACGGTCATAGTCATGGCACCTGCAGCATATCAGCGGTCAATATTTAAATCTGGGCCAACTTTAAGTCCTGACCGTCAGATTTCTTTATTTCACGGGCTTTTATGTCTTAACTCAACTACGACCCTCGAGTTTACCTCTAGTGAACATGTGACCAGGAATTTCCTATTCGCGAAGTGAAAACACTAACCCATCTTTAAATCTGTGACTTGGTGAACAAAGGATACTTGACCTATCTTAGAAACATCTGGCAAACCAGAAACTGAAGGCAATTGGCTATTCATGGAATACTTTATACCACCGCCAGATATTTTAACGATTACACGAATACACACTCGCTAAATCACCAGTCAATTTAGAATACCACCATCTTACCTTGCGAACGAGAGAACCCACTTAGAATTTTTCAGGCCGCTAACCTCTTTTATTAGGTCCACTAGACCTTAGACCCCTTCCTGGGCCCTCTTTATGCCACTTGTCACTACCTCATTCGCTGCTCATGCTCAGTCATCTCTGACATAGGACCCACCATTCTAAGCCTTTGAAAATGGACAGCGGGCATAAGATATCATGGCTCTGACACAACCCATGAGAACTTACGCCAGTCATAGGTTTTGTTCCAGTCACTGACCTTTCTGACAATGGCCCCACCCTGTAGTATTCCTCATCATCCTCCAGCTCAGCCAATCAAAAACTGACACCTCAGTGATGAATCATCATGTGGTCCCATTGTCCTCGTCTAACCCTTAACCTTTTATCCATTTGGTGAACATGCGACTGAAAAAACCCTCGCCCATTCATGAGAACTTTGAGAGCACTGCTAAATCATTATGCTACTACGCAAACACTATTCGCCAAATCACTAAGTCTTTAGACCCTTCACTAAAACATCACGCGAACCAGTGAACCAAGTAAGAACTTGTCAAAACCGCCAAAAGACTGAGAAAATTATTGGGCCCACATCAAGAAGATCAATGGTTGTCTCATCTTCATGTAGAGCCAAAAGATTCCATCAGATTATAAGACAACCATTGGATGGAGAATCTCTCCCTGCTTTGACAACCCTCTGACAGGATATGAAATAAATGGCCAGCTTAAGATCACATATCTCTGACACATCTCATGAGAACAAGCACCGACCATTGATTGACTGACAGTGTCAGGACCCTCTGACAAGCCAAAAACCATGTCCCATTGACAGCATATCCAGTCACTCACCCGTGGATCAATCAAAGCCTACCATTTATACTTACGTGTCATTATGGACCCACAGTCTATCTTCTACCATCGCATTGGATGACCATCATTAAAGCATTATGTTAAAACCTGTACATCTTCCCTTAGCGGTATAGTGATGATTGTTGATTCTGCTCACTTGTTAACAAGTCAACAAGGAAGGAAGATAGGGCCCACTGAGACAGATGGCACACAGTCATGAATTTGGATGTCAGAGACCTCTAACACCAAATAGTCTTGCAAATTAATGACAACCACATATTTTAAAGGGGTGAAACCTTAGAAAAATTAAAGTGACAAACTAAGGAAAAATAAAGGCACGGGACTTTAGGAAATATTTAAGGCCGCCGGGGGTATATAAACTTAGGAAAATAAAAGGAAAACCACCACGAGTCATCCAAAAATATAAAGCACATGCGAAATAGGACTTCTAAGTGACCTAAAAAGGTAACTTGAAAATAGAATAGGGCCAGGGTAAGTTAGGGCTTTTTGAACACAACGACTAGGTTTTTGAATTTTTGCAAGGGTTTCAAGGCCAGAGACACAAAAATGACTGCAGGGACTAGAAGAAACATGCTTCAGTCATGAAAATTTTTGTAGGGATAGACCATTTTCTAAAAAAATTTCTATTTCAAGTAAATGGGCTAATAGTGGCTCTTTCTAGGGATGCATGCCTCATGCAGGCATGACAAGAATTCAGATCTCTGGGTGAAGCAGACCAATCCACAAAACTTTTCTCGAACAACTTTATTAAAAAAAGGAAAACTACATCTATTATATACAAACCATGGCCTTGAGCCACTGGAAACTTTCAAAACTTCTTATGTCTATCATATATCTAATTTTCATTTCTTTCCTTTTGAGGCAAGCCTAAAATTTTATTCCCATTTGTTTCACCAAGCATATCAACACTTTCAATCAATCCATCAGGCGAAACAAAATTTTTGCCTTCATTACCATAGTGTACGTAAAAACTTGAAGCATTTTCATCATCTTTCCCACTATGAAAGTAAGACTCAGCATGCTCATGAATATTATCATCAAATTGAAACTGGTCTTTATCCACTGATTCATCTGTGCCATCAATTTGAAATGCAAAAGTCACATATTTTATTTGCTAAAAGTCTTCATTCATACCTTGACTATGCGTATCCTCAGGTGTAGCTAGTGGGAGTTCAAGAGAATAATCACATTTGTACTTACACATGTCATCATCATCAAATTTTGCTACATTTGAGACCTCCATGTGTTCTTCAAACAATGGATTGATAATTCCATGTAATACTCCTTGTTGCACATTATGACAAAGAATTGGCTGATCATCATCATAGTCCTCATCATATAAAGTATTAGAAAACACTTGAAACTCATTACCCATTTCATCTCTATGGAGATTCTTAGCATCCAAAGAAAAATCAGAACTATATGAAGATTCACAGTCAATATCACCTACCAAGCATATAGTGTCCATAATCATATCTTCTTCATTATCTTGTTTAGGAAAACCATCATAGCAAAACCATGGTTCACTCCTAAACTCTCTATTATATGTTGCAACCTCATTATCCAATGCAAGACCATTAGATATCCTTTTACTCAAATCTTCATGTTCATCCTCACTGATATCACATTGAATTACCATTTCCTTATCTTCAAACTTTGAGGACAAATCATTCTCAACATCTTCATACTCAAGCTGATTTGTATAATGTACAAACTGAGATGCACTTTCATTTTCAGATTTAGAAAATGAATTCATACCTTGACTATCATAGGAATGTTCACTTCCATCATTACTTTCTTCCTCCCATGTTGCATCTGACTCATATGAAGACAACTCAACATCACTGCCTTCATCACTCTCACTTGAGTAACCACTTTCAGCACTATGTTCCTCAGGCTGTGACTGATATATCTGTGAATCACATTCCTCATCTTGTGCAGAAAATTCAAACTCATCATTAGAGACATAATTATCAGCCTCCTCATTTGTATGATATTGAGACATAGAAGCAACAACCTCATGCCTAGGAACATTAGCAAAATCATGCTTATAATCAAAATTACAAGAATTGACTACAGTGGCTAATTCACAACTCAAGACACCATCACACTACTCAATTGCATCAAGGTTAGGAATATATCTTACTATTGTAGCATCTTGAACACATGTCTCATCAGTAGCAAAAGACTCAACAAAATTTATACACATATCTTGATTTGACATTTCAACTTGATTACAAACTACAATAGAAGTGTTGGTACATAGATTTGGAATTTTGGTATCAACAATACAGTCTTCTTTTCTTTCATATTTATTATACTGGCACACATTCATGGAAAAATGACCTCTGGTCAATCCATATTTCAAATTGTTTTCAATGTCCATCGCAGTTATAAATGCTTGATATAATGACCTAGGTTCTTTATCCCTCAGCAAGTAGTTCATTTTCTTACCAAATGCATCAAAGTAGACATTCATACATACTTGATCATTGGGTCTATAACTCTCAGGGATTTTATTCAATACTTTTGCAAATCTGATATTGAAATGAGGAACAAGTTCATCACTCTCAATATGAATCTTTAAAAACTTATCATAGGAATCAGATATGCTTACCCTTTTTCCAAATTGCTCCATGAAGGTTGAATGCATCTCACTCCAAGATGAGATAGAACATGCTGGTAGAAAAGAGAACCAGTCTCTAGCATCACCTTCTAAAGTTTGAAAAAACAATTTCATCCATAGGTCTTCATGGCAAACATCAAAATCACACATCACATCAACAAAACATTGAACATGTTTCCTTGCTAACTGATGCTGGTCCCTATCATACTTTGGTAAATATCCCCTAATTTTATCAAGGATCTTATTAGGGAAACCAGGTATGCCATCATAACAAAATGGCACATATCCTTTGACAAAAGAAACTTTGTGAACATCCATCACTAGTTGCAGCTTTTGCACATCCACTTGAAAATCTTCAAGACTAATGAAAGGAATTCTATACTTGAAACTAATCTTCTTTTGTCACTGAACCCTTCCTACATACTTCAAACCTTATTCCTTTTCTTAGTGCTTGATCACTTAACAAGGAAACATTTCTAAACATGAAAGCATGATACCTAGAAGTTCTATAGTAGAAAAACTTTATTGACTGGAAGGCAGGGAAAATCTAGAGCTCATCTTGAAACTCCATTAGGTTCTTTGCTATGTAGAGTCGCCACCTCCTTGAAGAGGAAAAGAACTTCACTTTTTGTGTCTTCTTTCGATCAACCAAGAACTTCACCAGGCCTCACTATTTATCAAAAATTGCACTGATGAAACAGAGAACCTTAAAGCCACCAATCAACACTTATTGAGAAGATATTAGCAAATGCTTTACTTTTATATCTAACTCTTTGATCATATAACCAGATTCTGGGATAGTTCAGCAAAGAAAGAAATTAGACATCTTAAACTTGCTGTCATTTATCATGTCCCCAGCAGAGTCGCCAATTTGTTGGGAGTTCCCATTGATCTTCAACTTGTAGATTTATACTTTGATGGATAACTTTAATATAACTTTGACACTATCACCACTCTAAAGTCTACGAGGAAGAGGGCCAATTGACAAGGATCAAAAGAGATCCTCCTACACTTTGAGCCTTAATGCTCAGGTGGGTGAACCCTTGACTCACTTCTCCAAAGGAGTCTCAAAACAATATGCAACTATATCCTTTACTAACTGATTGAAGATTTTATCATTTGAATGTGTATGTGATTAATGATGATGGACTACCTCCAAAGAATAGATCAATGCCTTATCCCAGGGCAAAGAGTCACTAAATAACATATATCAACCTAAAACCTTAACTCAAATACACATGAACTCAGAGTAAGTGCTTTGCCTATTACTCCCCTCACTCCCAAACATGATCATCAAATTCCAATCTAACAATGAGCTCACTGAAATGACCCTAAAGGCTTTAATCATAACTTTGTTAGGAACTCCAAGCTGATCTCACAATACTCTTTGTTTACCATATGCTAATCCACTTTGTGACCTTAACATATATGAATCCACAATCAAAAAAAGAAGACAATCAGAGATTTGAGATAGGAATTAAAGTGTATTCTCATTAATTTTTAGAATCAATACATTACCAAGACAACAAAATGCAGAGAGAAACAGACCCAAAATCTAGACTCTCCTTGCTCAGTATAATACCATCAACAATAACCAGGGACCAAAGAAAGTTTTTGGAACCCCCACTAAGTAAAAAATTCTACAATATATACCCCCTAGTCATCTTGGAAACCCAAAATAGGTTGCAACAAGCTACAGATGATTAGGGATAGGGTTTCACCCACTAAACCCATTAGAAATGGTCACAAATTTATTACAAGGGAAGAAACCTAGGAAACCAAGAGAAAGAAAATCCCGGAGAGATCCCAATCATGAAAAATCTCACTAAGAAGGTACCGAGAATCACAAAAATGTCCAAAATGTCAACCCTTTCGACCATATGCAACATGCCTCGAGCACAAAAAACATAGTACAGATCCTTGTAGATGATCATGGAACACCCTGGACCACACTTCAATGGCAAACAAATCATGTCATACTAGCACCAGTCGCTTCTGCATTCAATTTTGGTCCTTTTGGTCGCTGAGAAACCCTCAAAAAATTGAATTTGAATTTCAACGGTCATATTCATGGCGCCTGCAACATATCAGTGGTCAATATTTAAATATGGGCCAACTTTAAGTCCTGACCGTCAAATTTCTTTATTTCAAAGGCCTTTATGTCTTAACTGAACTGTGACCCTCTGGTTTACCTCTAGTGAAGATGCGATCAGGCATTTCCTATTCGTGAAGTGAAAACACTAACCCATCTTTAAATTTGTGACTTGGCAAACAAAGGAAACCTGACCTATCTCAGCAACATCTGGCGAACTGGCAACTGAAGGCAATCGACCATTCATGAAATACTTTATACCACTGCTAGATATTTTAGTGATTACATGAATACACACTCATTGAATCGCCAGTCAATTTAGAATACCGCTGTCTTACCTTGCAAATGAGTGAACCCACTTAGAATTTGTCGGGCTGCTAACCTCTTTTATTAGGTCCGCTAGACCTTAGACCCCTGCTTGGGCCCACTTTGTGCCACTTATCGCTACCTTATTCGCTGCTCATGCTCGGTCATCTTTGACATATGACCCACCCACCTCAGCCTTTGAAAATGGATGGGGGATGTAAGATCTCATGGCTCTGACACAACCCATGAGAACTTATGTTGATCGTAGATTTTGTCCCTGTCACTAACCTTTCTGACAATGTCCCCACCTTGTAGTATTCCTCATCATCCTCCAACTCATCCAATTAGAAATTGATACCTTAGCAATGAATCATCATGTGGTACCACTATCCTTGGCTAACCCTTAACCTTCTATTCATTTGGTGAACATGCGACTAAAAAAACCTTCGCCCCTTCGTGAGAACTTTCAAAGCACCACTAAATCATTAGGCTACTACGCGAACACTGTTCACCAAATTGCTAAGTCTTTAGACCCTTTGCTAAAACATCACATGAACCAGTGAACCAAGTAAGCACTTGTTAGAACTGCCAAAAGATCGAGAAAATTATTGGGCCCACATCAAGAAGATCAATGGTTGTCTCATCTTCGTGTAGAGCCAAAAGATTCCATTAGATTATAAGACAATCGTCAGATGGAGAATCTCTCCCTACTCTGACAACCGTCTGATAGGATATGAAATCAATGGTTGGCTTAAGATCACATAGCTCAGACACATCTCATTAGAACAAGCACTGACCATTGATCGACTGACAGTGTCAAGACCCTCTGACAAGCTAAAAAGTAGGTCCCACTAACAGCATATCCAATCACTCACCCATGGACCAATCAAAGCTTGCCATTTGTAATTACATGTCATTATGGACCCATAGTCTTTCTTCTACCATCGCATCAGACAACCATCATTAAAGTGTTATGTTAAAACTCGCACATGTTCCCTCAGTGGTATAGAAATGATTGTTGATTCTGCTCACTCGTTAACAAGTCAATAGGGAAGGAAGACAGGGCCCGTCAGGATAGATGGCACACAGTCATAAATTCGCATGTCAGAGACCTCTGAGACCAAATAGTCTTGCAAGTTAACGACAACCACATATTTTAAAGGGGTGAAACCTTAGAAAAATTAAAGCGACAGACTAAGGAAAAATAAAGGCGCAGGACTTTAGGAAATATTTAAGGCCACCAAGGGTATAGAAACTTAGGAAAATAAAAGGAAAACCACCATGAGTTATCCAAAAATATAAATCAAATTCGAAATAGGACTTCTAAGTGACCCAAAAAAGTAACTTGAAAATAGAACAGAGCCAGGGTAAGTTAGGGCTTTTTGAACACAAGGACTAGTTTTTTGAATTTTTGCAAGGGTTTCAAGGCTAGAGACACAAAAATGACTGTAGGGACCAGAAGAAACATGCTTCGATCATGAAATTTTTTGTAGGGATAGACCATTTTCTGAAAATTTTTCTATTACAAGAAAATGGGCTAACAGTTGGTCCCAGGTGGTTTTTCCCTTAATAGGGTTTCCACGTTAAATCTCTTGTGTTATGTGTTGACTATGATGATTTTTTTTTATCATATTTTACATGTTGCATATTGGATTTGATCTGTAATTACTATATGTTATTAACTGGTAATCGGTAAAAGCACAGACAGAACATTATTTTATGTTACCAAGCTGTAGAAGTTTAAGTAATTTTGTTTTTGGTTATACATTTTGATTTGGGACTGTGTATAATTGAGTCACCCCCCTCTGATTTATTCTAACAATTGGTATCAGAGCACATTGGTTTCTTGGAATAGATTTTTAAGGACTTCAGCATAAAGGTCTCAAAATGTATAAGAGCGAAGTGCCAAAGCTAAACAAGGATAACTTCACAATATGGAAAAGTCAAATGAAGCTGCATGTATCTAGAATTGGGAATTCTTCCCTAACACTAATGGAGAATGGATACCTTGCATTGCCCACTGGTCCCTTGACCCTTGATCAACTAAGAGATAAACATGAACATAATGTTACCATGATGGAGATTGTTGCTTCCTATACAGATGCTGAATTGGAAGACATCAAAGACTGATCTACTTCTAAAGAGATGTGGGATAAACTTGCTCAAATTTATAGTGGTGATGTGAATGTCAAAAGAGCTAGAGCTGAAAGCCTAAGGGGAAGATTTGATGGCATGAAAATGAAAGAAGGTGAAAATATTGTGTAGTACACAAATAGACTAAAGAAGTAGTCCATGCTATTAGAGCATCTGATGGAGTTATTGATCAAGAAATAGTGATAAGAAAAGTTTTCAGAACCTTATTGCTGGTTTATGCAATCAGAATATTTTCAATTCATGAAACAAGGTCTGCACCTGGTAATAACCTTACTCTTGATAATCTGATCAGTAAGCTAGAAACCTTTGAATTAAATAATTTGGATAATAGCATTTTACTGTCTGTTGAATCTATTTTTATGTCTTCTCTGAAGATTGGTAAGTCTAGTAGCAAAAATAAGAATGATCATAGCGATAGCAATACTGATGATGAGATTGATGAACTTGAAGCTCTTATGGCCAGAAGGTTACCTAAAGGTAAAGGTAGATATAAATGAAAATTTCCTTTAGCATGTTTTATCTATAAAGAGGTTGGTCATATTGCTGCTAAATGTCCACACAGGAAAGATGATGACAGAAACAAGGACCGATCTGGTGAAGGAAGCTATGGGAGAAGAGGAAACATAGATTATTGACACTACAACCAAGACAACTAAGATAATAATGATAAAGGCAAGAAGGTGTGCTACATTATAGAAGAAGAAGTCACCGATACTGACACTGATGAAGATGTGGAGGTAATATTTGTTGCAATGAAGGATGAGTCAGAGGAAGATGAAAGGTATGTAGAGACAACACTTATCTCTAAGGTTAATAAAAATGATACATGGATCATAGATAGTGGTTGTACACATCACATGATTGGTGATGATGAAAGGTTTGATCATCTTGAAGAATACAATGGAGGATCTATGAGAATGGGTAATGATGCACCATGTATGGTTAGAGGAAAAGGATCCCTGATGATAATGATAGAATAAAATGTGAAAATGCTTATTGGGTAAAAGGACTAAACTATAATTTGCTAAGTGTGTCACAGCTAAACAATTCAGGCCACCGAGTTTCTTTTGAGAGAAAGAGAGTGAAAATATATGATGATGGAGGAAGACTTGTTGGAAGTGGAACACAATCAAGAAGCAATTTATTTTATCTTGATAATGATCAGTCTTCTTGTTTAATGATGAAAGATGAAGATTCATGGTTGTGGCATAAAAGGTTATGTCATGTGAATTTTGATAACATGATTAAAATCAGTAAAAAGAAAAAGGTTAGAGGTCTAGCTAACCTATCTAAGCCTAATCATGTTATGTGTCATGAATGTTAGAAGGGTAAAATGACTAAATCTAGTTTCAAAAGAAAAAATTATTCAACAAAGAAAACACTTGAGTTAGTGCATACCAACCTATGTGGTCCTATGAGAACTCAAAGTTACTATGGAGACATATACTTCATTTTTTTTGTTGATGACTATACTCGATTAATGATAGTCATGTTCTTGGAAGAAAAATATGAGGCATTTAAGATGTTCAAATGGTATAAAGAAAAAGATGAGAAAGAGACTGTAAAGATTTGAAATGTTTAAGATCTGATAGAGGTGGTGAATTTATCTCTGATGAATTTACTAACTTTTTTAATGAGCATGGTATTAAAAGATAGGTCTCTACATCGAGGACTCCTCAACAAAATGGAATAGCTGAAAGGAGGAACATGTCAATTGTTGACTGTGCACAGACACTGATGTTACAAGATAATGTTGCTCAAACATACTGGAGAGAAGCAGTTAGCATAGCTATTTATGTTCTAAACTAAGTACAACTGAAGAAGGACACTAATAAGACACCCTATGAGTTATGGTTTGGCCACAAACCCACTGTAAGTTATTTCAAGATTTTTGGAAGTAAATGCTTTATTTTGAAAGATGAAAGAAATGGCAAGTTTGACTGAAAAAGTGATGATTGGATATTTCAGGGATATTCAACTAAAATTAAAGCATATAAGTGTCTTAAAAAAGTAACTAACAAGATTATTGAAAGTGCTAATGTTGGAGTTAATGATTTTGATGAAAAGAATGCAGAGGAAAGCACAAAGGAACCAGAAGACTATGGTAGATTCACTTACATTGAACAACTAGAGTTTCTACTAATGCCACAGATAGTGACAACTGGTCAATAGGAAAACAATACCGACAGACAGGAAAGAAATACCGATGAGCGGGAAGGACCTACCAAGAAAACAAATGAAACTACACAGGATGAACAACAAAGAAGAGATCATTTACCAACAAGTTTTGTTAGAAGACATCATCTTGATACACAAATCATTGGAGACAGACAAGTTGGCATGATGAAAAGGAGTAAAGCAAGACAATGTACATGTCTAGTTTGTGAATATGAACCGAAGAATGTAAATGTTGCATTAGAAAATGATGAATGGGTTAATGCAATGAAAGAGGAAATAGAATAGATAGAGAAGAAAAAAACCTAGAGTTTAGTACCCAAACCTAAAGACAAGAATGTTATCGATACTAAGTGGATATTCAAAAACAAGCTTAATGATAATGGAGAGGTAACAAGGAACAAAGCTAGATTAGTATGCAAGGGATATGTATGGGAGGAAGGAATAGATTATGGTGAGACTTTCACACCTGTTGCTAGATTGGAAGGAGTCAGAATGTTACTTTCATATTCTGCACACAAGAAGTTCAAATTTTACCAAATGGATGTAAAATATGCTTTTCTAAATGGAATACATGAAGAGGAAGTCTACATAGAACAACGTAAAGGGTTTATTGATCCAAACAACAGAGATATGGTATGTAGATTACACAAAGCTTTATATTGTTTGTAGCAAGCACCGAGAGCCTGGTATGAGAGGATGCATAACTATTTACTGAGTATTGGTTTTATTAGAACAAGTGAGAATAGACATCTATACATGAAAGGAAATTTTGATGATACTATCTTGATTGCTGAGATATTTTTGGATGACATAACATTTTGAGGACAAGATCAAATCTATAAGTCATTTGTTGATGAAATGAGAAGTGAATTTGAAATTTATATGTTTGGAGAGATTAAGTTCTTTCTAGGCTTACAAGTGATTCAACAGAATGATGGTATATTCATCACACAATATAAATATATAAAGGAAGTATTGAAGACATTTGGCATGGAAGATGCTAAACCTGTGGGAACACTGATGGCTACTAGATGTAACTAACTAAAAAGAATGGAACTATTGAGGTAAATCAAACACTTTACCGATCCATGATTGGTAAGTTAATGTATGTAGTTCATAGTAGGCCTGATATAACACATATTGTTGGAATAGTTGCTAGATGTTCTGCAAACCCTAGAGAATCACACATGGTTTCTACAAAGAGAATCTTAAGATACCTGAAGAAAATTGAAGATTATGGACTATGGTATCCTAAGGAAGGCAAATTTTAACTTAAGGTATACACCGATGCTGATTGGACTAGAAATGTGGATGATAGAAAAAGTACCACCGGAGGAGCATTCTTCTTTGGTGAAAGACTTGTTACATGGACAAGTAAGAAATAGTCTTGCATTTCTCAGTCTATAGCTAAAGCAAAGTATGTTGTTGTTGCTACTAACTATTCAAATATTGCATATATCAAGAAAGTGTTGAAGCTATGAATGAGATAATCACTGATCTGGTGATTATATATTGTGACAACACTAGTGCCATTAATATTTCAAAGAATCCAGTGATGAACTCTAAAATAAAGCATATATCTATTAAGTATCACTACTTAAGGGAGCAAGTACAGGAGAAGCAAGTTAAGCTAGAATTTATTACATCAAAAGAACAACTTGCTGATATATTTACAAAGCCTCTACTGAAGGATACTTATGAATATTTGAGGACTAGACTTGGGGTCTGTCCCCTTTCTACTGGTCACTAAGGTGATCTAGAGGTTGCATCAGCCTAATCTTAGCAGAAGATCATACATGTTGATGCAAAAAAGTTCACACTTTGGATTTTTGTCTAAGGTTGTGAAAGGTTGAAAAAATAGAATAGATTTGTACAACAGTGTACAGAGATACAATACAATGCACCAAAAACCAGTGAGTCATTTAGCTACTGAAGAGTTGTATGTTTATATTTCTGTTTGGCATTTTTGTCAAAGGGAGAGAAATTTCAATATGAACTACAGGGAGATGAACTACAGAGAGAGATCTAAAGAAGGTGGAAAAGATCATATCTGTAGAAGACAACTTGTATTTTGCAAATGCTATGTAACGTAGTGATTAAACATATTAAGCATAGGGAGAGCATTTATTTGCAGAGTTGTAGAATACATGTTTGGTATGTGTTTGG
Organism: Chamaecyparis obtusa; assembly: GCA_027943335.1. NCBI lineage: Eukaryota > Viridiplantae > Streptophyta > Pinopsida > Cupressales > Cupressaceae > Chamaecyparis > Chamaecyparis obtusa. The sequence continues at coordinate 204,774 of BSBK01006760.1, read as the reverse complement.
CATATTTCATATTGCTTGTGTTGCCATCAATGCCAAAGGGAGAGATTGATGAACTACAACTGATTTGAATGAACTATATAACTTGAAGTTCTATGATTTGAAGATTACTGAGTTGTTGATTAGATATGTAAGATGATTAAATCAGTAATATATTGTCATTGATGTCAACTAGTTTTTGATAGTACTTATCTTGAAGTTACTATACACAAACATCTATAGAAAGGAGAAGAAAAGAGATGAAGAACAGATATAACTACATTGAGGAAGATGGATATGACAGATAAGGATTTGGAATACATTAAGTAACTTTTGGATGAGTCTATGACCTTATGTTATTGACTTGATTATGTTGCATTCATCTACGATGAAGGATAGAGCCAAAATGCACAAATTAGTGTGGTCGATTAAAGAATCATTTCAGTATACACCGATGAAGTGTAGTGTGTATTGAGAATAGTATAAACCGAGCTTGTGTTCACCGACACATTTTTTTGTTAACTGAGAAGGACAAAAGAACTAAATGATCAGTTTAGCCGATAAGGATTGATGAGCTGGAAAGTGTATAAGATCAAGGATGGAGATAATGTTTGTTACAAAGATCAACGGCTAACATAATTCAAAGAAGATCTAATGGATTGAAATGTAATGTGTTATTGACACATCATCCAAGGAAGGTTAAAGCAAAAAAATCAACGAAGGAGATTAAGCGGCAAAATCTGATGGATGGAATTAAAACAGTTTACTTGTCTACTTAAGAGACTAGAGTTTCATGATGAAACTAATACCAAAAGAAGGAGACTACAGAGATATCACATGAACAAGTTTCATGCATGCCTGATCATACTTGTTAAGGAGAATCAAACTGCAAAAATTACCGAGCATCAGAAAGCTATTAGCAAGTGACAGTAAGTTACAGAATAGTGATTGAAACAAAATTGATATATTGATCAGAGGATTTGAATGAGCTTAAAATAGATCTGATAATCTTCAATTGAAGTTATGTTGTAATTAGATCAACTACTGTTACATTTTAACGATTGTAAATAGATAAATCTCTTAATAAAGTAGACTAGGAAAGTCTTGTAATGTCATTCATAGAGTGTACATTTGTTATCCTGTCAACCCCATAGTGAATGCTGGTTGGATGATAACTATTGGTCTAAAATCCTCTAACAAGATCACACCTAACAGTGTGTTTGTAACCTTTAATAGGGTTGGGTCTTCACTGACCTCATTTCAGAAGAGTGAACAATTTTTGGGTTGCTGGTCCCATGTGTTTGTTCCCTTAATAGGGTTTCCACGTTAAATCTCTTGTGTTATGTGTTGACTATGATGGTTCTTTGTTATCATATTTTACATGTTGCATATTGGATTTGATCGATAATTACTATATGTTATTAACTAATAATTGGTAAAAGCATAGACATAACAATATTTTATGTTCCCAAGCTGCATAAGTTTAAGTAAATTTGTTTTTGGTTATACATTTTGATTTGGGACTATGGATAAATGATTCACCCCCCGCTTAGTTATTCTAACAAAACACTGCTATTTATTTAATCAATAGAGGCCCCTCTACTCCTTTGGACTATGGTATTCCAGAGGAAGCATGGAGTGGTAAGAAGGTGATTTATTCTTTTCTCAAAACCTTCGGTTGTGAAGCTTTTGCACATATAGATTTTGAAAATAGAACCAAGTTGGAAGCTATGTCGAAGAAATGTATATTTTTTGGATATGTCATTGATGAATTTGGTTATAGGCTTTGGGATTTTGAAAATCATAAAATTGTAAGAAGCAGGAATGTCATATTCAATGAGAAAGTGTTGTACAAAGATCTATTGCAACAACATGAGAAGAAAGAAAATGATTATGTAGTACTGGATGATACTCTAAAAGATGAAGTAGTTCCTTATGCTCCACAACAACAAAAAAAACAAATAGCACACACCCTAATGAATGTTAGATGGTTAATAATGCTAAGTAGACCTCTAGAAAGATTATCTTCCTCTTTGTTTTCTATTTTGTTAACAGATGTTGGTGAACCTAAATGTTATAATGAAGCTCTGTAGGTGGATACAAAGATTCAATGGGAGTTTGCAATGATAGAGGAAATGGACTCCTTGCTAAAAAATCATACTTGGGATTTATACAATTTACCTGCAGGTAAACGGGCTTTACAGAACAAATGGGTTTACAGGCTAAAAGAAGAGGATGGAGGTAAGAAAATATTTAAAGCCAGGTTAGTTGTAAAAGGATTTGCACAGAAAAAAGGGCATTGATTTTGATGAGATATTTTCTCCAGTTGTTAAAATGACTTCTATTCGTACTGTTCTAAGTATTGTGGTTGCTGAAGATCTACATTTAGAGAAACTTGATGTTAAAACAAATTTTTTTCATGGTGATTTGGATGAAGAAATATATATGGTATAGCCACAAGGATTTGAGGTCAAGGGTAAGGAGAATCTAGTGTGCATATTGCAGAAAAGTTTAAATGGCTTGACGCAAGCCCCTCGACAATGGTATATTAAATTTGACACTTATATGAATGAGCATGGATACACTTGGTGTCATTCTGACCATTGTCTTTATTTTAAGAGGTTGGATGATGATAGCTACATTATTTTATGTTTATATATTGATGATATGCTTCTAGTTGGGTCTAACATGGATCACATTAAGGGGGTAAAACAACAGTTAGCACACTCTTTTGCTATGAAGGATTTGGGGGCAGCAAAACAAATCCTTGGTATAAAAATTTGCAGAGATAGGAAAAATAGGAAGTTGACTTTATCTCAGGTTGATTATATTGAGAAGGTGTTGCAATGTTTCTCTATGGAGAATGCCAAAGCTATCAGCACACCTTTGCCTAGTCCTAAGACATCAGAAGAGGAGGCTAAAATTTCTAAGGTACCTTATGCTTCAGCTATAGGGAGCTTAATGTATGCTATGGTATGTACTAGGCCAGATATTGCACATGTAGTGGGAGTTGTTAGCCAATATATGAGTCACCCTAGTATTGAACATTGGAATGTAGTCAAATGGATTCTCAAATATTTGAGAGGTACATCCAGTAAGTGTTTACACTTTGAGGGATCTACTACTACTGTACAAGGCTATGTTGACTCAGATTTGGCAGGAGATATATATAGCAGGTAGAGTACTACAGGCTATGTATTTATTGTTGGTGGGATAATAGTGAGTTGGATTTCTCAACTACAAAAGGTGGTTGCTTTATGCACTACAGAGGTAGAATATGTTGCTGCTACAGAGGCACCCAAGGAGATGATATGGCTTAAATTCTTGATGGAAGAATTAGGCCATCCAAAGACATATAATTTTATCTATACAGATAGCTAGAGTTCCATTCATCTTGCAAAGAATTCTATTTTTCAGTCTAAGACAAAATACATACAGTTGTGGTACCATTCCATTCGGTCAATTTTGGATGATGGGCAGTTAAAGTTGGAAAAGATACATATAGATGATAATCCAGTAGATATGTTTACAAAGGTTGTAACAAGGGATAAGTTGAACTCCTGTTCAACTTCAGTTGGTCTACTGGATTGAATAACATAAAGGAATAGTTGAGTCAAGGGTGGTTGGATCGAGTGGGAGCTTTATAGGGTAGCGGTTTAGCTACAACATCAGTCTCCAAGTGGGAGATTGTTGTTTGGTGTGGAGCTTGATCAGTCCCCAAGTGGGAGATTTTTAGCTTTGTGTTGACTGATTAGGGAAGTAGTGTACACTTTTCATTCATCATGGGGTCAACTCGTCAAGTGTTTTGAGTTGACATGTCAAAATTTTCCCTAGGTTGACTCGTCAAGTATTTTTTAGGGTTAACTTTTTAACCAACAAAAGTCTTGTTATATTGGCTTAGGATTAGGGATTTTAGTATGATGGATGTTTTATGTAGCTTCTTGTGGCGGTATTGAGCTATAAGGGATTATAGAGTGTAATCAAGTTGTAATCACTGGATAATAATAATATTGGACTCGCTACTGGTGGATGTAGCCTAGGGATTGGGTGAACCATGTTAAATATTTGTGTCCTATGTTCTTTTCTATGTGGTTTATTCTTTTTCGATATTGGTTATATTGGCATGTAATTGTTATTTTTGTCCTATTAATCCTAACATTTCTTTTGTAGGAAAGTTCTTTTAAAAAGCATCATTACCAAATTAGAACTGTTGGAAGTTTCCATGTCAAGTCATTTTATTTTATGGGATAATGCAGGCATGTCGTAATATGATGTATGATAGCTGGCGGCATAGTACAAAAGGAGCCATCGTTGTAAAGACTGTGGTAATCAGGAAATGTTATTGGGAACTAGAGGATTTGTGCTGATTTGACATAAAAATTAATGAGAGGAGATTATTGTGTCATGCCAATTACCTCTTACATAAATGTATTTATTTTCTCCATTTTACACGAATCTATCTAAGATCTATACCAGCCTTGTTAATAAATTGAAGCCTTTATTAGCATTTGATTATTAGTTTCTTTCGGAGGAAGGGACCAACAAAATTATGGTAAGGTAATTTGAGAGGAATTCTACATAGTCGACTGGTGAGTTATCCTCTTTTCTATAGCATTCCATTTATAAAGGAAGGATATTCCTATATTTTGTGAAGTTTCTCTTGTTTTATGTTAAGATTCCTCTTTTTTCCCCCAAGCTTCTGAAAGATGAGAGAAAAAATTTCTTACTGGCATCTCTCCTTGAAATTTGTGACACCTCCTTCATTAATGTGAATCTGAATGAATTATGTGAGAGGGTTAGTAATGCATCAAAATGATATTTTTCTAAAAAGCTAGCCAGTAGTAGATTAATGGAAGCTACCACATTACCCCAACCCTAAAATGTCCAGAGCTAGTGCTAGAATGCGCAAACAAATATGATGCTAAGAGTAGATACATTAAGGATGCCTCAAGAGAAATTCTAGTAAGAATTAGTAGAGAAACACTCATAGTGGCTCTAAAAATCCCTCATAAAGAACCCTTTGAACCTTGAAATTTCATAGAAGAGACCTATGTATATGAGGGAGATAAGAAGAAATATAGTTCTCTTATTGCACAAAGGTGGTTGTCAAAACTAGAGAAGGGTGGCTCATGGTTGCCGAAACCTTTGACTATTAAATATTTCTGAAAGGAAATGGCAGATATTGTTTTCCTTTTAAATAAGGTTAAAGGAAATGAACATGCCTTTCACTAGGAGGATTGGATTTATTTCTTTATCCAAAAGATATTAGAAGGGGAGAAGTTTATCAATTGGGCTGAATTGATAGTCAATAAACTTCACAAAGAGATCTTAAACCTAACCAATTTGACCACTTTTTACATGACCTCCTACCTAATATATATCTTAGCTTGCTATAAATACTAGGAGGGTCTACCCCATGAGCCTTGGAATAATGATATAAAAATTTATGATTAAAACAAACATTTGCAGATTGAGAGGTTTGCAAAAGAGTTTAAAATATTTAATGATATATTCTTGGGTAAACTGGTCTTTGAGCTATGCAAAATAGTTCAACTTTGAGACTCACTGAGGAAGATATGCAAGTAATAAATGATTATGGGTTTTATTTTATTCAATTTCATAAGTTTACCTATATTAGGGTTGTGGCATTTGATGAAAAGCCTCTAAAATTGCCAAGCTATTGTCTGGACAATGTGATTTTGATGGAAATCTACAGACAGCTGGTTATTGTTGAATTAAAATAAGGGAATTCTAAAATGTCCTCACGTGTTCTATTTCCCATAGAATTGGATCATTATAGACATAAAATTTTCCAAGATGCTTTGGCAATGGAAGGTGAGCTTCACACCTTAAAATTAAAATCTTACACCCCTAGATCCAGTTTTGACTACAGAGGTTTTGTAAATCAAATTTGAATGTCCCCTCCATGTTTGTGCATGTACCAGAACTTCATGATTATTGGGCTAATTGCTCAGATCATTTGGAAGTTCAAAGAAGATTTTGGTCCAGGATGACTTTGAGGTAGGTTATCACCTTTAGGGTTAACTTGGATATAGATGGTGTAGAATAAGATGAAAATGTAGATGTACTTGACGCTTAATATATTGAGCAAGTTGAGACTCTTCCTATCCCAAAGATCCATTACACAAAAGTACAAAAGGATAACTTACAGTCTAGGATAGCCAATGTGATAAGAAGGACAAAAATTGGCTTCAAGAAAAGAAATCTCCTAAGTTCACCTCTCAACCCTCGGGAAAACAAGTAAAATCAAAGAAAAGGAATTCCTCAAGGAAAATTTCTATTTCAAATAACTGTTTTGTTGGTAAATTTATTGCACGTGATCTTGAAGTTGAAGTTGAACTAGGAAGCTCGAAGGTTGAAGTTCAACTTCAAGCTAAACCTATCACATAGATGACCCGTTCAAGAAACTAAATAAAGAATAAAGAAAAGGAATGCGTAAAAAATCCTAGTGTTGTGGTAGATTTTGATTCCCTTGAAATTGAGAAACTAGAAGAGTCACTTCCTAATTTTAATTTGTCTAGTATGCCTAATAATTATCAAGTTCAAGGTAATACAAATAGCACTCCGGTGGATTTTCTATCTCTTCTAAGCGACCACGAGACACCTACAGAATCTTCAATAGCTCTAAACTGGCTTGAAAATTCTATTGCTAACAAATGGAGTTTCATGCCATTGTCTTTTCCAATTGAAAATGTGGTAAGTACTTGGGTAAAACCCTAAAGGTTAAAAAACCCAAGACTGAATCCAAAAGTGAGTTAAATGAGGATACTGGTCATTAGATGGTAGAGATTTCCAAGCTAGTGAATGATAAAGGCAACAAATATGTCTCTCTACAAAATTATCAAGTGTCAAAGGTTGACTTGGGAAGAGACAACAAAGCGAAAGATATGAAAATCTTTAAAGTTTCTAATATGAAGATCGCTCATAGGGTGTTGAAGGAGGCCAAAGATAAGAAGGAAATGAAGGAATCAATCAAGAACATGGATCAATACATATATGTTATCTAGCATCCATAACCTCTTCCATTAAATGAAATTCTAGCTTCAATCAATGTAAAGTCACCAGTCAACCAAAAATTCCTTGATCAAGTGCAAAGAAATAGGGCAGTTACCAATGCGTATGAAGGCTGGATTGAACATGTCAAGTCTAAAGCTATCGAGCACATAGGCTGTTTAAATGAATCTTAAAAGGAAGCCAATAGCCTTACCAAAAGTTTGAATCAAATGTTCAGACCTAGGAAAATGGAAAGGTAACTTGGGCTAAAGAAGTCCTGTAGATGGAGAAAATACATAAATTTGGTTTACAAAAACTTCTTGCTAAAATGCCAGTCCTAGGTATGGATGAAAAAACCTTATATGTCATGAGGGAATATATTGAATGGAGGGAAGAATTCATGGCTCAAGGAGTTTCTCAAATCAAAGATTTTCCTAAAGAACTAGCAATAATAAAGGATATAATTTCAGGTGACATTAAGCGTTCTGAGGCAGAGGAAGAATCAACTTGGCCGAGCAAAGAGGTTATTAAGAACTTGCACGTGAAGTTTGATAAGTTGAAGGAAATAAAAATGTTTACTGTGCAAGATTTCTCTAGGATTGCTCATGTGGAATCAATGTTCATAATCCAACAGAAACATCTAGAAATACATGATGAGAAAGTCACACAAATCTAAAATGACAAAGAAGTATGGAAGAAAAGAATTAACCTATCTCAGGCTGCCACATCAATAGGTCATTTCCTTAGTCACTGATTCTTATGATAACTTGAAAGCTACTCGGCTAGTCTCAACTCCGTCGCCTTAGGCCTCATAGACATTAGGATGGACTTAGGAGGCACTTCACACCATAGTTATGTTATTTTATTTATTATGCTTTAAATTTAGTTATGGTAACTAAAACTATTTACCTCTAGTGAGGTAACCTTAACTATGGTTTCTTTCTAGCCCCACATGGCTATTTATATGAAGACTTAAAACTTATAGAGGCTCGGCTCTGTGAGATTTTAAAAACTTCTTTTTGAATATCTATTCTTTAGTTTAAAACTAATATGATTGAATGTATGTAAAATATTGTGGTTTATATACATATTTTAAGCTTTTAGAGTAATGAACAATTATGTTCATTAATGCATGTGATATGTTTTCTTGTGGAAATGAATCATATGTGAAGAGGCTTATTTGTTATATGAGTTAATCCTGTATCTGAAGCAACAAAGAGATTTTGTTTAAAGATCTTAGTTTCAAGCATGTAGATAGTCATTTTTATCAAATTTGAATGGTTCTTTAACTTGCACATTCTTTTTGTGTTGATGAATCGAATGTTCTACCTTCTTTATTTTCTGGTTAAAAATACCATGATTTGCATTGTTTCATAAATAAGATTGGATTGAATATCTTTTAACAAGGTAGCTGCACCTTGGAAAACTACAGAGAGTTTTCTATCATAGATGCTCAATTGTTAGTGTTGTGATTATTTATTTATTTCCTCTTTATAAGAATCAATTAATTAATTTTGGGAACGAAAAAACTATACACTAACAATGTTCACATGTTTTCTTCTTAGGTGACATAATGATTTGTTGATGTATTAAATGTCTTATCAAAAGAAGATCCTAAGATGTACTTATTGTAGCCTTGTTTATTTAAACATAATTACAGTTAAATTATGAGTTTAGCCTTTGAATTATTTTGAGGGAGCTCAAGGTAGTGGTCATGATCAAGCATTGTCCTAAACAACAATTAGGCTATTTTCATCTGGTTGTTAAGGTAGGGCTTGTTACAATTAGTTGTTTAAATGAATAGGGTCACCTCTGATGTGATCCAATTATGTAGGATTGTAAATAAATATTTTAAACAAACCTTAGAATGTTCTTTCCCTTGTATATTTCCTACTCCACCTTTCTATTCAAATAATTTTGAAATCATTACTCTTCTTATGTGCAATTGCATTATTGTTGCCTCTACAAATGGTAAATAGCAACATGTTGGGTGGCTTGATAAATTTCCTCATGCTTCTTTATTTTCAATGATAGCTTCCTTTCAACTTCAATCCTTATGGACATCATGACATCATATTTTTCATCTTTTAAAATGAAGAGAAAATTAACTTCAACATTGTTTTAGTTTTTCCACATCCTCTATCTGGTGGAAAAAACACATTTGTTATCAAAATCAGCCTCTTGCATTAACATTTCCAAAACATCCTTATTATTTGTCTAAATAAGGTATTTGCAAAGTTGGGGATCTTTTGGATTTTTATACTATGGGTTGGCTACAATGGCATATAGTTAAATCTCAATTTAGCTTGAATAATAGTTATAAAATGTTCCTTATTTTTGTACAGTCTTTAGTCATTTGGAGTTTTCTATGAAGTTGTGCACTCCTATACAATGTAATTTTTTTAAAGACTGACGATGGTTGTCTTCTTATCCATTTCTCTATGTTTTCCTCTAAAGAAGGTTTATTAACAATTACTTCCTCAATTGCATATAAAAGATAGATTGAACTCTAAATGGAAGTGTAAATTCAGTGAAACATTTTGGTTAAAAAGGTTTGCTCAAATCTAGAGGACTAAAATCAGTTTAGATGCTTAGTTTCTCTCATGGAAGATTCTAAATTACAAGCTTTTGTTGCAGATAGGCTGAAATGTACAAAATGCTCCATCTGGTCAATTTTCCATTTTTTCATAAGAAAGAAAGTATAAAGCATTTCTTTTGGGAATGTTGATTCATTAAAAAGTTGCGGAATGATGTATTCAATAATCTACATGCTATTTTTTATCACAAATTAAGATGGAAAGAGGCTCTTCTTAGGGTCAGTTTGCATACAAATATTATTGTTGATGGTGTAAGACATATTATTTTGTTGCATATTTGGAGGACTAGGTGTAAAGTTATCTTTGATAATCACAGTGATTTCCACCATGAATTTATATTTTTAAGGCTTTACTATGACATTTTCTATTGTCTTACATCTTTATTTTCTCAACTACAAATTGAGGCAGAAAAGAACTTGAAGTTGGACTTTTAGATTCAACGAATTAAAGCTCAAATTATACAATTTCTTGGAAAAAAGTTAGCATAGGGAAGAACTTGAGAGTTCTCCTACAAGATTGATGTTGGTCTATGTCTACTACATCCCAATTAGCTCTTCTACAATACTGATGTTAGGCTATGTTTATATTGTATGTTATGCTACTTAGCAATTCTCTAGAATTGGTTGTTTTTTACGTATGCATTCTATCACGTGTTAGCAATTTGTGTACAATTTTGTGCTTATATATGTTCTCTCTCATAGTTTTTAACTACTAATTCTTTATGTAACATGCATTTTTTCAATTAAAACAATAAACAAATGAGGCTTCATGTTGTTTGAGCCAACCACCATGATTTATATATTTTTTTCACAATGACAACATTGGGATAGAAATTGGTTATGTATTACTTTTATGTTTTTCTTTTAATATTGGTAATTATTCACATGTTTTATACCTATGCTTATTTTATATAGAAGGATTTGGGTTACTTATGACATGTTTATGATATTTTATAGAAATGGTTATAGATTAGAAATAGAATATTTTTACTATTAATGATACCATTGGTATGCTTAGGATGGTATTCATACTCTTTTTTTTTTTTTTTTCTAATTATGATTAAATCTAGATTTTTTTTTGACATCTTTGCTTATATCATGCTACTTTAAATTGAAGAGATTTTGGGATAATATGAATGCAATGAGGATTTATAAATGAAATACTATGGTGTTAATTTATATTTTCTCATGCCAAAATAATTCTTTGTTTACTTCAAGGATTTTTTCTTATTTATGGTTTAAAGTGGATTGGATTTGAGTATAGTCTTCTCATGTGCAGAATCATATTGATAGATGAAGACCAAGATGGTCACCTAAGGGATATCTATGGAGTGTGGATCTCAATCAGGACTAGGCCCTAAAGATGCAAGTCATAAAAAACTCATGTGAGAGTTAAGTAAACAAGTGAAAACAATAAAATTAACTGGGGTAAAACATTAAAAAATATAATGGAGGGTGGGAGTGGGAGAAGATGCATGCAACGTCAAGCATAGTTGTATACATCATCTTCAAGATCAGATGATACGGTGCCACATGATTCCACCTTGAGGGTCAGGGTCCAACAAGATCAATCTAGGACAACCCAAGGAGATAGGATCATCTGATGACACTCTTACCTAATGTACCTCATTATACAGTCTAGTACTTTGTTTGGAGATGGAAACCTCTTATTGTGATTGTTTTCTTGTATTCGGATATTATGGATATAACTATGGCTCAAGCTTCTTTCTATTTTATGATACATGCTTTCTTGATGACATATTTATGATTTTAATGAGATTCTTTCATATATTCTTATGATTTTATTTTTTCTTAGATCTTTGTGTGTTGGTATTTTCTCTTATGATCTTGTTTCAAGTGTGAGGTGTCAAGATGAAGAATACTACACTCTTATCTTATTACCTGAGGCTTTCCTTGTACTTTCTTCCTAGAAGATCTTAATGAGTATTATTATAAAATGAATGTTTTTTTTTTGGAAAAAGTGGGCAAGGCACTAAATATATTTATATATTTATAAAAAAGACTGATTCAAAAGCTCAATTGGGAAAGAACCAGTAAGAAAACCCAGAATCATTGCTAAATAGAAAAGTTTGGAACATCAAAATTTACATCTAGTAACCTCTATGAGGATATAGAAATAGCATATTTACAATTTGGACCAAGAATTCATCATTCTATGTCTAGCTTCAAAAATCTTGAAACAATTATGACCATAAAAATAATTTCTCCATCTCTGCATATTCAGGCTCTGCTGAGAGACCATGTCCGCATATTATAAATTGATTGTTGTAATCAAATGAAAAAATAATATTCCATGTGGAAATCAATATAATCTTTTGTAGACATAGAAAAGTTAAGAATATTAATTTATGTTATTAGCCAAGTTATAAAGATGATTCTAGCGTAACGACTTTAGGTGGCCCACGAGGGAACTTATAATGTATTTATTTAAATATGTAATGACTCATTGAAATGGTTAAAGGTGAATCTTGTCATAATTTTAAATCTATGTTTAAAGCTTCTAAATGGTTAGGATTCATAATGTTTAACTATTATTATAAAGAAAAGAATATCATCTTTTTATCTTCGATAACTGTGTTCTCTTAGGGCCTCTTAGCGGGGGCGTTATAGGCATGTGAGTGATCCTTATATTTTTCTCCCAATGGTTGACTATTCCAAGTAGTTATTCCCTTGTAAAATCCTTAGTGACATGTACCATGGGTGTTGAGGGAATATTTAGAATTATTTAAATCTAAGAAATATTTTTTTTCTAGCCATGTGTCATCTATATTTGATCATTAATGGATTGTTATTAGTATCAATCAGTTATTTAGTCGCTAAAGGAAATAAAAAAAATCAGATGGTCAAGCAGACAAAGCTTTTACACCATGCAAAGACAAGGTAGAAATCTAAGTTAACTGAATAGAGGTTTGATTGAGCACACTCACTGAGCAATAGACATTTACTGAGTACCAAGCTAGTAATCACTGAGCATTCTTACACATTGAGCATCAATTATTCATCAAACAATGGATGTAGTGTTTATCAAGAAAAATAGGAAACAACATAGTAATCATGAATGGCACATATATCTATGCAAGCAGTTCACACCGATCAGAAAATAGTTAATCAAGACCGAGACAACATTTAATATGATTGTAATCATTAATTATGGTGATGATTCCTATGTAACTGTTTGATTTAGGTTATTTTTTATACCATTGATCTTAGGTGACATTGTAACCCTAATTAGGTCATGATTGTTTGATATATAATTGTAAGAGATGTCATTATGAATTATCATCATGAAGCAGTAGCCATACTAAGGACATTAAGAGATCAGGAAAGGGTTTATGACAAATAGTTTATCAGAGACAAAATCAATTTTATCAGAACACATACAAGACTATCGAGCAGGAAAAAAGGACATGTTCATCTCATTGAGGTGATATCTATTTGTTATTTCACAAATCTGAATCAGACAAGATAGAGTTATCATTTTACAGATATTTTACTGTTATCAATTTAACCATTGTAGTAGATCTAAATCTCTTAATAGAGTAGACTTAATCCTCTTATTGTAAATCTCTTAACCAAGTACACAATTGATTGTGTTGCTAAAATCCTTTTACAAGGTAGATCTATTCAATCTTTTGTTACTCCTAACATGGTAAGATCATCAAAAGTGATGAGCAATTGTAGCCTTAACAGTCATACTTTATTTACTATAGTAGTGAATAATTTGTGGGTTTCTACGTAACCAAAATATCTGAGTCATGAGTTAAGATTTTGATGTAGGCCAAGGATGGAGCATCCAATAATGGATGGTCCAAAGCTACACTACCAATTATAACAACAACAAGCACAACGGAATACAACAATATAATGCTTCAAAACATAATTTCATTCAACATGCCCGACTGTAAGGCCTTCCATGTTTCGGCCTATTACAATGAAATGACAAAGTAACTCAGAAATATTCTAGCTAGTACAGCTCTGAAACACATCAGAAACTAATGGAAATACTAAGGCAGATCTAAACTTGAGCTCGCAAGCCTCCAAGCAATCTCCTTGTCTCCAAGTATGCAAACCACTAACTCTCCTATTACAATATCAGATAAAACATCTAATCTAAAAGATCTCATAGGATCCAATTATGCTTATACTCTCATGATACTACCAATATACCACCCATCTACTTACTAAACATCTACCCAATCTCTCAATATATAGCCAGCTAAGCCAAAAGTCGGCCAGTTAGGCATTTAATTACAATATAGGTCTAGCCTAGAAGAGTAAACCAAAACTAATGAAAGAATGAACAAAACTTAATGAGAAGTTAAATTTAGGTCCACACATGACCTAAGAATATTTCCCTAACTTTTCAAGGCCCCATTTCATCATACAGAACTACGCAAGAAGAAACACTCCATGTTTCACGTGTAAATAGGCTGAAAATAAGTACCCAAGCAAAATGGTCATAAATTTTTACTCATAATGAATTATGACTTGTTCTCTTAGGAGATGATATTAATTTAGGTCCTCTTAAAGGCCCTAAAAGAGAAAAGGCTGATTCCTTAAGGATCAATAGTACCACAATGTGCAATCAACATAAAAACTACAGGAAAATATGGCTCTAGCGACAAGGAAAATAGCTATATCTTTGAAATGGTCCATCGAATCTTCATGTGATCATAGGAGAAAGTTCCCAAATAGGTCCTCAAAATAATGTAAGCTTTTCACAACATGAAACCAATAAATGAAATGATTACAATGAAAACAACAGAAAATAGGAAATGTTTTTGGTTGATGCAAGTTTGCTCTAAGCTTGAGATGCTCCTGCATCAGACACCCCGAGTAAATAAAAGAAAGGTCTTATGAAATTTGAAGGGAATAAGAATAGGTATGCCATATCTATTATTTATCCATATATGCTCTTGTTCTTCATTCCATTTTGTCTTTACTTTATCCACTGTCACACTCAACAAATCAGCTTGTCCTGTACTTTTCTCATCTTTCCTTTTTGCTACCCACTGAAACTGATTTCGACAATATTTTTCAGTGTTGATTATACTAGTACTTTGGTTAATCATATCTTCTCTAGACTTACTAATCAGCTCAACATCATCTGTAGTCCTCTCTATCACTAGTGCCATCATTTGTTGCACTATCTTTGTCAGAAAGTCCATCTACCTCTTAATCTCTATAAGCTCCTCAACTATGTCATTCTCTTTTTCTTTCAAACTCATCTTCCTTTCATCCACAAGAATCAGTTCATCAACTCTCTTCTCTTGATGTTTTTCATAAGGACAACATCTGATAACTCCACATCCCTTAGCTCCAACTTCCTACAAAGGTTACAAGTTATGCCTAGATCCACCATGCATTACCACATATGTATTGGCATGACCATAAAAAAAAATATGTCTATCAAATTGCCAAGGTCTCCTAAGAAATAGATGACAAGCATCCATAGGCAATACATCACATAATATTTCATCATGATAAGATCCAATCTAAAAATTAACCAAGCATTGTTCTTCAATTCTAACCTTAGATACATCTTGTATCCAACTAATCTGATAAGGATTAGGATTTTTCCTTCTTTCCAAATTCAACTTACTAACCATATCTTCTGAAAAAAAATTATCAAAACTACCATCATCAACTATGACATTTCATACCTTATTCTTTCACTTACATCTAGTTCTAAATAAAAAATTTCTTTGCACTGGTTCCTGGACACATTTAACCAACCTTCTAATGAGAATAAATTCACCCTGTTCTGCAACATTCTCAATGTTTTCTTCAGCAGTTAATGAAACTCTTTTCTTAGGATATTGGAAACTTCTATGACCCTGTTCACCACATTGATAACAAGTACCAATGAACTCATTTTTTCATGTCCCTCTCTATCCATTATTGTAGTTATTAGTGGCTTAACCATTTCTAGATCCTTCATCAGTCTTCTTAGGATTCTCCATCACATTACCTCTAGCAACTATTTCACCAGCCTTACCACCTCAGTTCCTGTTATTTTGTCTTCCTCCAAACCTCTTGTTTAGCTTCTCCTCAATCTTCAATGTCATATGATAAGCATCTCCTATAGTTGTCATCCAAACAATAAGTAACTCTTCTTGAATACTAGGTCTCAAGCCATAAACATACCTAGCAACCTTCTCTTTATCAACTTCATAATGACCAGTGCTAATTAGGATTCGGTAAAACTCCTCAGTATACTTCAGAACTAATTTTTTGTTCTGCCTCAAGGCTTCCATCTTCTTAAACATCTCTAACAAATAATCCAATGGAATGAATTACTTTTCAACATGTCAACCATTTGGTTCCATCTAGTGATATTTTATTTTCCTCTCCTACTTCTTTCCAACTGAACTTCTCTCCACCAAATATTTGCATGACCCTTCAACTTAGTCTTTGCGAACTGATCTATTGAGATCTTCTATTTTTTTATAGTCAAATTATTCATTTATCTCATTAATCCAATCAATAAACTCTTCTAGCCTAAGGCTTCCATCAAATGTAGAAACTTCAATCTTAGGTCTTTTCCCAATTTTAGACATAGCCTTCAGGATTCTATTCTCTTCTAGATCTCTGGCTTCTTCTATAGCTTCTTCAAAGTGATCTTCCTCAGATTCATCATTGTCATCCTTCAAGGTAGTCTTATTTCTCAATTCCTCTTGCAAATCTTGCACTTGTTTCTACAAAGCCCTAAAATCATCAAGACTAAATTCTCCAGCATGTTCTTCCCCTGAGATCTCACGAGCTCTCCCCGAAGGCATCTTCAATACAAGGTCCTGGTGCAAATAGCCTCAACTAGTTTGCACACTCAAGATCTTCTAGCTCTGATACCACTTGATGCAAGAAAGGGATGGAGTACCCAATAATGGGTGATCCAAATCTACACTACCAATTATAACAACAACAAGAACAATGGAATACAACAATATAATGCTTCAAAACATAATTTCATTCAGCATGCCCGACTATAAGGCCTTCCAAGTTTTGGCCTATTACAATGAAATAAAAAAGTATCTCAGCAATATTCTAGCTAGGCTAGCTCTAAAACACATCAGTAATTGATGGAAACACTAAGGAAGATCTGAACTTGAGCTCACAAGCCTCCAAGAAATCTCCTTGTCTCCAAGTATGCAAACCACTAGCTCTGCTATTACAATATCAGATAAAACATCTAATCTAAAATCTCTTATAGGATCCAATTATGCTTCTATTGGAATTAGGAGAGATAGGTACTGAGAGGGAGGGATGAATCAGTGCATTCAAAAACCTTACTTGTAAATATTTCAAACCTATGACTGTAAACAATGATAACCTTGCAAAATAACTTGTAGCTAATTCCATGTATCAATCATCCATTTAACTTATTAAAGTAAACAACATGAAATCAAATAGAAATCACATAACACAAGTATTTTGGTAATGAAAAAACCCTTGTTAGAAGGTAAAAACTAGGGTGGGGATGACACCCAAAAATTCTTCACTACTACAGATAGAAAAGGTTTTCCTGTTAGGGCTACAAGTTTTGATCACTTTTGGTGATCTTACCCTATTAGGAGTAACATATTAGATCAGTTAGATCTACCTAGTTATAGGATTTTAACAACACTAATGAAGTGTGCACTCAGTTAAGAGATTTACATAAGACTGTTAATTCTACTCTATTAAGAGATTTTATCCAAGACTCTATTACAATTGTTAGAAAGCAATAGGCAATTATCTACTAATTAACAACTCAATTATCTGATACAGATCTATAAGTTCTGACAAAATATCACCTTGACTGTGATGAATCTCTACTCTGAACCGCTCAATAGCCTTTTCTGATTCTGCTTAATCTAATATCCTCTATAATCTGCTATGTTAACTGATAGACATGAAGTTAGGCAAATGCTTCAAGTTCTCCTTGATTCATATATCTGTTCTCGCATAATTTCACATCACAAATGATGTAAACATACATTTATATAGCAATCTACTTTTGCCACTTTAACAAAATTAGGTTACACAACTTAATCATAACCCTAAGATCTATGGTGTACAAAAATGACCTAGATCATACTATTACATAAGATATACATTGCATTTAATGAATATCATAGCATTAAATATTCCTCAATCTTGGTAAAACATTTTTTGATATGTTGTAACCATTTGCATAGAAGAATGTGCCATTTCAGATTACTATGCCATTTTCTATGAACCTTGATAAACATTGTATAAACTGCTCAGTGTATACTGCAACACTCAGTGTATACTATCTGTCAGTGTCAATTTCTGTTGGTGCTTGATAAACTGTCTGATACTGGGTGTATAAGCTTTACTGACTAATCTTTGTTCCTTCTAGTTATCGATTTGCTTAATGTAAGTGACCGACTGATATCTTTGATAACTTTTGATACTAATGACAACCTTGAATGCTCAATAGAGATAACAATCTCCCCCTTTGGCATTAGTATGAAAACTTGAATGTATATATTCAAAATTTTCTATATATATTTTATATCTCTGCCATATACATATGTGCTTATCAAAATTTCTAAAGTACTCCCCCTCGGTGCATGCTCCTGGTAATATGTAGTATACGTAGCATCTATGTACATATTTTTCATAATGACATATACATTGCTTTCCCCTTTTTTGATAGTAATGCCAAATACAAAAATTAAGTAGTATACTCACATCTTGTGAAAAATATGCTGGTGGGTTTTCTTTACTAACTCCAAGAGGTTTTCCCATTCCTCTTTCAAGTTGGTGAGAGCAATATGCTCAAGACTAACTTGTGCATGCATGTCAAAGATGTTCTCCAACACTGAAATCTTGGGTGTTGCAACAAGTTGTTCCACTTTGACAATGTGTGCCTCAAATTTTTTTAGGTATGGCAAGAGTTCTATTTGTAACTCAGTGACTTGATCAGTTATGTGCTCTTCTTGTTTCTTGAGATCTGCTATCAATCGATGGAGTTCCTGAACTCGATGAATGTGCTTTGTGAAAGAATTTGGCTTGGTTATAGCTCTAGTTGTACTGACCTTGATTTATGCTTCCAGTCCTTTTATCTTTTCACTGACTTCAAAAGTGAAGGTCTCTACAGTACAAAGCTTTAGTAAAAATTGACAAATTAACTGGGTGATTGATTTTATCTCAGTTATTACCTCAGATAATTTGACCTTGTTTATTGCCACTTCTTGGCTAATTTTCTCTACCAGTTTATTTTGTATCCTTGATTTTTCCCTATCTTCAATCTGTTTGTCTACATCAATATTTGGGGAATTGATCTTCTCTATTAATATAGCAAGTTGATCTATGATAGGAGTATCTTCATCAATATTTACCTCAAGTACTACCTATTTTAAGATATCCTAAACATCTATTAAGATTTCTTTTCTTTTAGTTTCTTGCTTCAACTTCTTTTGAGCTGCCTTTCTTTGACATAGCTCCCCATATCTGCTTAATTCCTCGGGGCTCAAGCTCCTCGGGTCACACTCAAGAATAATTATCACTTCATCTAGGGTGACCGGCCCTTTTCCTTTCTTTTTCTTCTTCTTCTTCAATACTAATGGTGATTTCTTCTTAGTAACAACAAGAGACTTGTCTCCAGTCCTTAGAGTATCCTTCCTGGTTGACACACTTTCTTCCTTCTTTTGCTCCTTGGTAGCCATTGTCTCGGTTGATAGAGTTGGAGCCTTGGGTGTGGTGTCAGGTGGGATTACCTCAGTTTCCTTTGTTTCATCTATTACTTGTGTCTCAGTGGTAGGTGCCTCTATTTTGTTAGGCTCATTTGTCTCTGTAGGTTTCTCAGGTTCTTATACCCTTGTAGTGTCTTTATGTTGCTCAGGGTTTGAGCCGTCGGGTTGTTCTGGTGAAAGAATTTCTACTACTTCTTCAAGTATAGGAAGCTCACCTGGTATTGATGTAAATGCACATTTAGTGACTTGTTCTTCATCTTTTAGGGGTGAAATATTTACATCCTCATCATCCTTGTCATCAAGATCACCATTTGTGATGTCCTCAATGAGTACATTGTCATTGGTTTTCTTCTTCATTTGGATCTCTACTTGATCTGGTGCATCCTATGAGATATTTATGTCTTCTTTTTCTTCAGTGATATCAATTTTTATGGTAAGTGATATACCAGAATCCTTTGACTTCTCTGCTATAGTATCATCAATCTAAATTCCTTTGCCTTTGGAATTTTGTCTCTTTTTAGACAGATTTAAGTATGCATTTTTCTCAACTTGTTCTTTGGCTTTAATGATTTCTCTCCATAGGGCATCACAAGTCTCCTCTACATTTGCATCATTCTCATCCAATAGCATCATGGCTCTATTCTTTACAGCAAATCTTTGTTGATGATTAACCATGAGTTCATCAGGTTCTACTAGGCTTAGATGTGGAGTAGCCTGAACTAGAGATCTTTCTCTCTTTCTTTTCTCGGTTTCTAGTGCATAACCCCATTTTTTATTTACCCTATCATCCAACTCCTTTGGTAATAAACATACAAATTCCAATGGTACTCTTTTTAATTTTATCATCATTTGGATGACCACCTCTTCTAACTTGGTTTGATCCTCAGTTGACATCTTGTGAAATCTGCCTATTTCTAGATCAGTAAGGTCTCCATTCTCAATTATATCTTGAATGACTTCATCTATGGACCTTACCTTGTTGCTGACCACCTTGAATTAATTATTGTCATTGTCATTTTTAGTTTCCTTGAGGTCTTCTTTGCCTCTTATCAGTCTTCTCCTTTTCTTCGGTGCTTCAGCTGCAACCTTGGATCCTTTCTTCACATAAGTCTTAGTTGGTGTAGTTGATTTTCATTTTATTAGCTTCTTTGCTTCCTTCTTTTTTGGTGGTGAAGGTACAGGTGATGATCTTAACCTAATACCTTCTTGTTCTAGTAACTACTTCTTCTTAGGAACTTTGGGAGGAGGAACCGGTGTGGGATCTTTTTCTTCGTTAGACTCAGTTTCCTCACTATCATATGACTTGTTAGCTAACATTAACTGACCTTCGGTTTCCTATTCAACTGGTGTCTCCTTAGGTGTTTCAAAGACATCTCCATATCTAGCAGTAAGATCTTTCCTCATATTCTTTTCCTTTCTACACATTTTACTGATCTCTATACCTGTAGTGATTCTAGATTTGGCCTCTTCATATGTTCTGAACCTAGTGGCAATGGGGTCTTTTGGTAATGCAAGTAGTGCATTAATAGATTTCAGTGTGAAATCATGGTTCATTTCATAACCCATAGGTGCCAACCATTTTAATCTAGGTTCAATTTCTTTTATCATTGAATGATCTATGTCGACTACAAAACAAATGTCCATCTCAAATTTTTCAACTAATTCCCTTGGAATTATACTTATTTGATGCATTTTAGTTTTAAATTATTTGAAGTATGCATCAAATACTATATTTATTTTATCTCCCAACTTATTTATCATCTCGGTAATCTGTGCAGTTATTGGTTTATCTGTTGTCTAGTTTATTTTACCAACACTAGGTACATACTTCTATATAAAGAAAAATATAAAAATAAGTAGCCATCCAAACTTACATGTGTTTGACTTCTTTGACCTTATTGTCTTTATGTTTTCCTGTAGTTGATGTAACAGTACCTTGGCAAGATCAACTTCGTGACCTTTTTCCATAATTTTATACGCCATGTCTACTGCACTGTAGGGTACGCTATTGAGTCTGCTCAATTGAAATATCTTGTACCCGATTACATGTGTTGTGAACTTAACTATCGGGTCTTTGATAGTTGAAATTTTTAGTGTTGGACCATCCCATTGTGCTCTAGTGTTCTTCTCAACATTAGGTCATGACGAACTATAGAAGGCTTTTGCCTTGTTTGTTGTAGGGAGCCTAGTAACCCTACTAATCATTTTTTCATGACCTCTATTGGTTTATCCAGCCAAAATTTTCCATCATGGTACCTACTCAATATGATTCTAATCCAATTTGTCTTAAATGATTGTGGATAGTATGTGATACATGATAATCCTAATTCTGTAATCTTCTTGTATTCTGGTTTCAATTTTCCATTTGTGCCATAGAGTAGTGAATGTGTTGCAATAGTTTCAAAGTCTCCTACTTCTCCAATTTTGTAATGAATATACGCTCTTACATCTTCTTTAAATAAAACCCTATTTTTAATGCTTGAGAAAGTGCCCATTGAATCTATTTGTGTTGTGATCTTGGGATGTGGCTTGAACTTAGGATCATCAAAATTTTCCCTTACAATTAGATTAACTTCTTCCTCAACACTTTGTGATCTTCTAGCGGATGATGTAGATGCCATAAAATCAATTTAGGGTTTCAGCTAGTAGCAGGTAATTAAAGTGTTCAGTAGTAAATGAACTGACTCAGAATCATCGAAGAGTGTTGTTGGTTTGAACTACATTAGCCTTGAATCCTTCTGAAAATATTTTAGTTCAAACTCTTCTCTGTGAAATCTTCGCTCTTCGAAATCGCAATGTAAAAATGAACTCTGTTTCTCATGTACTTATAGACTTTTCGATATTCCCACTCAAACTTTTGTGTAATAAATGCTTGACCTACTTTTGATACAAAAAAACTGTCATCTTGGTGATTGTTATAAACTAAGTTTGCACCCTTGTTTCAAGCTCTCATGGTCTTCATAACCTAGTATAACATGGGAATCATCTCCAGGTGTGGGACCTATGCTAACTGAGATGAGACCTCCAAGTTCTAGGCTAGTTCATCTAGGATAATCACCTTAATTTGCTTCTAGACATGAAAGTAAAACTTGAGGGGAAAAGGGATAGAAGGAATGCTTGAAAGTAAAAATTCTTAAAAGAAAACTACCTACTAGGTGATACACCGAAATTAGGGTATGAATTATAGTATAGAGGGATAGAATCAATGAAAGGCTTAGGTCTAGTAGGTCACAACTTACTGAATAGGCTTGCATAAGTGTTTCATAGGAGGGCCTGAGCATAAGACACAACCTATGACTTGCAAGCAAACATTCACTTTTGTAACTCGGTGTAGGATTGAGACAAGAATATTAAGGGGCTAATGTATACCCATAAAAATATCTAAATTAGATCAAACACAATAACACACACAATTACAGAAAGTAAGAGGGATCAAGAACCCTAATTTGTCATTGAAAACATGCATAGACTTCAATTCATTAAGAGATGATCCAAAAAAGGAAGCATAGGGACATGAAGATTTGTCACAAAATACCTCTACAATGTTTGAATAATCAATGGGAGATTACAAAGAGTAGAAGACCAGAGGGTAGAGAAGATACCATGGATAGCCTTCTAAGAAAGGATGACCTTCTTTCAAAAGTGGACTATCTCCTTTACAAAATGTGAACTCCCTGAGCACTAAGGCTCCAAAATACAATATATACATCTCAACTGCACACAGGTAGGAGTCAAAAACCTAACTAGGGCTACATACTTTTACAATACAATAATCAAACCCTAAAGGTACTGATGACCTATCATCACATTTTGAGAATGTCTGGTTGATCAGAGCATATCCTTCTTTGCATGTTGATCCTACTATACTGAACTCACCTACAGACACAACCACCTTGACTCATCTACCAACTTGCAACTCCACTAAGCTATGAAGGCTCACAATCTGATCTTATTTCCCTGAGTAACTGTACCATTCAAAAGGTGGCACCAACTATTTCTAGCACCTCCTATCATGAAAACGTGGCAAAGGACCTTGCAAACATTGGCCAACAGTCACTTCTATCAGCTTCACAACCACAACTATCCTGAGACTTTATTTCTGGAGCTACCCAATGTTGTGCATGGCCAAAAGAGAAGAAAAATAGAAAAACCCTTGTAGAGATATTCAAATTGAAATCATAAGGGCTAGCAGGTCTGAAATTAAAACATGGACGTTGATGAGAAACCCTTCCCAGTAGATGAATAGCTACAATGCACTTGAAAATATCTATGAACCTCCTTTGAAAAGTCAATGTCCACCTTAGCACACTTGGACCAATGAGAATTGAGCATGTTGGCACACCTATCATTTTGGCCCCACCTTGAGCTTTTCCTTCTTAAGTCATTCAGTGACTATGCGACCGAAAACTTTCTCTAAGTCACAAAGAACTTCTCATAACCCTAGTCCAGTTAAGAGACTACGCGAACAAAGTGGTCACTAAATTTCTAAGTCCTTTGGCTAACCTTGGTTAAGTCCAGTGAACAAGAGAGAACCCCTAGTTGCTGAATCATAGAATGCCTTACACCTGGGCCCAGAGCTTCCACATCTTAATATTCCATTTGTCCCAACCATTTTGTAGGCATACACCTCGACACCTCTCTGACATCAGACCCATAGAGAACTAGATTCCAATCCAACGGTGGGTGCATGATCTCTTGTGCCTCAAATATTCCTTTAGATCATGCGCCAGCTACTGATCCTTTTAGAACTAGGACCCCATGACACATCGGATCCTCTCACAAATCCCCATCATCATATAGTAGCCAATCATATGCGAGCACATCAGTGCCATGTAGCACATTGGACCCACGACCCAAAGATTCTCATTGGATGGTTGTCGCATGATCTCATAGGGTTAGAAGATTCTATGAGATCATACAACCACCATAGATCTTTGCCTTTGTGACACATCTGTAGACCTTCTGACAGGGTCCCACTGACACATCCTCACTGTTGCCTAGGAGCCAATAGAGAATGAGCACATCGCTAGGAAAGGACCCACCTGACAGAGCCTAGAGATAAAGCAAGATCAATGGTCATCACATGATCACATGCTCTGACAAAAACCCTTGTGAACATACGCCAGCCATTGATCTTCTGCAGATGTCATAGCCTCTAATTGCCGAAAGGGCCCGGTCCCACTAACAAGAAATGACTCATTAGCATGTGGACCAATTAGAATATGCCACCTATGCACACCTGGCAATGGACCCACCTCTTTGAAGAGTTACATCACAAAGGATAATCAATGGTCAGGGCATAATCTCATGGCTCTGATAGAATGCATGAGATCATACACTAGCCTTTGGATCGAAATGGTGTCAGAGGGCTGGGCCTAGGAGACATAAAGGTCAGAAACATTAGAAAAGTTTAAGCCCTGGGACTTAGGAAAGATTAAAGTGCTAAGCGCTAGAGAATTAGGGAATTATTAAAGCATGTGGACCTTTTGAGACTTTAGTGGCCGAAAAAGGTAATGAAAGAATATAATAGGCCAAAGAGATTTTTAGGGCTTTCTGCCTGCAACAACTAGTTTTATGAATTTTTTACCTACAAACCAGAGAGTTAAAAGGATTGCAGAGGCCAGAGGGTTTGTAATGAAGCCATGAAATTTTTAGGGATGCTTGGCAAGGTAAAAATAGAGACCTTGGGATGGATTTTTAGCCAAATTTGTATAGAATAGGAAAATTATGGTAACATTTTGGTGATTTTTGTTGGATGTTAGCCTACTAGACATAGAAAACCAGTGGCCTTAAAACAATCCATTGGGCATGGGGTCATGAAAAATAAAAAAATCTCACAAGGAGATAGAACTAAACATGTACTCAAGGCACTTCTTGGAAAAAGGAAACTAACCTAAAAAGCAAGAACAGGAAGCAAAGGAACAACAATAATTACAGAGATTCACAAGGAGGGGTTAACCTCAAAATTGGGCTTCAGGTGGAAACCATTGACTGAAATAGGCAGGGGAACTCCTTCCATATTTGATAGTTGAAAAGCATTAGGGCCCATAAACTCTATGATATCAAATGGTCCACCCCAAAAAGAGTCAAACTTTGTGTCTGCCAGGCCTAGACCTGAACTCATCCCACTTGAGGACTATGTCTCCAACCTTGAAACTCCTGGCCTTAGCTTTCTTATCAAAACCTTTCTTTGTTTGGATCTAATGGAATTCCATATCCTACATTGATTTGTCTCTGATCTCTTCCAATTCCATCAATTGAGCATACCTGACCTGCAAGGGGTCTCTTTCTTCAAATAGGGCATACTGAGTAGCCAAGTCCAGAGCTGGCAATTCAACTGAGATAAACAACTTGGCCTCTTTGCCATACACCAACATGAATCAGGAATTACCAATGATCTTCTTTGGGGTAATTTTGTCTAACCATAATGCAAACCTGAGTTTAGTATGCCAATCCCTCTATTTGTCTTGCAGAGTCTTCTTGATTATCTTAATCAAATTCTTATTTGTTGATTCTGCTAAACCATTGCCTTGGGGGTAGTAATTGGAATTGGTATTCAGATAGATGCCATTCTTGACTGCCCACTTTGAGACTTTGATGCCTATGAATTCCAATGCATTATCTGAAATTATGGAGTCTAGAGTGCCAAACCTATGAATTATATCATCATAAAAACTTAAGACAACACTCTCATTTGATTCTTTTAAAGAAATTTCTTCTGTCCATCTGGTGAAGTAATCTGTTGTAGTGATTATCCACTTGTGTCCTGCACTAGATGGAGGATTGATCATGCCAATGAAGTCTATACCCCATTTCATGAAAGGTTGTTCTATTTTGATTGGTCATAGGGGCAAGGCTTCAAGCCTTTCTTTTCCTGCAAACATGGCACACTTGATGCATTTTCTGACATACTCATGACTATCCTTGAAGATAGATGGCCAATAGTATCCAACCCTCATGATTTTAAAAGTAGTAGTCCTCGGAGAAAAGTGACCTCCAAAAGGTCCATCATGAAACTCAAATAGGACATCAACTATCTTTTCTGAATCTATGCATCTTAAAAGGACACCACTATGATCCTTTTTGAAAAGAACTTCATTTATCAGCACAAAAGGAATAGATTGTAACCTATAATACCTTCTTTTTGCTGAATATAGGCCTATAGGACATTGTCCTATCTTCAAGTAATTGATCATATTAGGCAACCCGCTTGTTTCCTTGGCTTGTTCTTCTATAAAATGCACCACCAAAGATGCATCTATTTGCTCTGATTTCTTTGAACTTTCATCCTTTGCCAAATTCTCACAAAGACCTTTTCCTCTAATTAGCTTGGTAGTTTGGATATCTATGTCATATTCCATCACCTTGGTGATCCAACCAACTCTTTTCTCATTTAGGTCTTTGGAAAGAAAAAATTCTTTGACACTTGGATGAGTAACTTTCAAGTGTACCTTTCTATGGGTCAAAAAATATCTAAACTTTTTAAGGCTCTATACCACAACAAGTACATGTTTTTCTAGAAAATATTATCTCTATTCATACTCTTCTAAACCTTTGCTAAAGAAAGCAATAGGCTGCTCCAATCCATTTGAATTTTCTTGAGTCAACATTGCACATATAGCATCATGACCTCCATAAGCATAAAGGATAAAATCCTTACTGAAATTTGGGTTTAGGAGAGCAAGGGCTTCTGTTAAGGCCTCTTTGATAGCTTGGAAATTGACTTTCCCTTCTTTGGTCCAACTAAAAGCTGAACTGTTCTTTAACATGGTTGTCAAAGGCTTAAGTAAGTCTGAAATGTTAGGCAAGAACCTCCTAACAAAATTTATCCTTCCTATGAAAGATTGGAGACTTTTCTTATGATGTGGCAGGGATAGCTCTAGGATAGCTACAATTCTCTTAGGATCTACTCTGATATCTTCTTTGGATACTACATATCCCAACAATTTTCCTTCATGAACTGCAAACACACATTTCTTGGGATTAAGAGATATCCCAAACTCTCTACACCTTTCAAAGGTCTTCCTCAAATGTTTGATGTGGTCTACTGTATGTTTAGAATAGATAGTTATGTCATCCAAGTAGACCAGCACAAACTTGTACATGAGGCTTTTAAAGGCCATATCCATTGCATTTTGAAATGTAGCACCTGCATTTGACAAACCAAAGGGCATATTTTGATAAGCCATGGTTCCCCACTTGGTTGTAAATGCAGTCTTATATTGATCCTATTCATTCACTAAGATCTAATTGTATCCTGAATGGCCATCCAATAATGAAAATCTCTCAGATCCAGAGACACATTGCAAAATTTGTTCCATGGAGGGTAATGGATGGTGGTCTTTTAGAGAGGCCCTATTAAGATCCCTAAAGTCAACACATAACCTCAACTCCCCATTCTTCTTCCTGACAGGAACAAGGTTGGAAACCCAACTAGTATGCTTGATGGGGTAGATGATACCACTTTCTAGTAGTTTGAGTACCTCTTTATGCATAAGTGGCTCAAGCTTGGGATTAATAGGCCTTTGCTTCTGCCTCACTAGTTTGGCATTTGGTTCTAATTCAATAGTGTGCTGAGCAAGAGTAGGATCAAAACCTTTGAGGTCTTCATATTTCCATGCAAATACATCATTGAATTCTCTAAATAATAGGGTATAAGCTTGCTTCTCCAATTCAGTGTTCACTTTTCCAAATTCTAAGCTCCTACCTGATTCCAACTCTAGTTCAACACAATGTTCTTGTTGAACTACCAAGCCAGTTTTTCTTCTCTTAACTTCATCATATTTGTTGAAGATAGTCTCTAAGGTGACAAGACCTCTAGGCATCTTATTAGATTTAAGTTGTATCACTTGATCACCATAGTTTTCTGATAGCCTATCTTGATTATGCTTTGAAAAAACATCTTCTTCAAACAAGAATTGCAAAATTTGTTCATCATTGTCAAACACTTGCCAATTGACATCATTATTAGGAATAGAGTGTCTAAAAATCACTTTGATATGTTATTGATCTACCTCTTTTGAAATGCTATTTAGAATATCATATTGAGATCCAAAAATAGCTAACCTATCTGCATTCTGATTTAGCTTCCTAGGGATAGCAACAATATTGAAAGCACAAAAATCTTCAATTGCATCCCAAACTCTATGCTTGTATGCTTTCAAAGTGTCATTCTTGGTTGCACTTATCCCTCTCACTTGGCTGACAACTAGCTCACTATCACCATAAACTTTTAAGGCCTTAAGCCCTCTTTTTCTAGCCAACTCTAGTCCATTCACAAGGCTTTCATACTTTGCAGTGTTGCTAGTGCAGGAGAAACTAAATCTAAAGGCAGTATAATACCTTTCTCCTTTTGGGGACACTAGCATAGCACCACCACCAGAACCATGTCTACTTCTAGCCCCATCAAAAAATAGTTCCCAAACCTGATTGCTCTGATCCTCTGAATTAGTGTCTTCTTTGAGGAAGCTTGGCTCTTTTAACCCACTTTCTTGTATTAAATAACTTCCCAAACCAAAATCCAAAATAAGATTTTGTTGGACCTCTGAAGCTCTTTCATCTAGTAAAATATTAGGGATACTTTCTATCTTAGTGTCTGCTTCACTAATGGTTTGGAAGTCACTATTATCAAATATAGGGCAATTTACATTGATGGTATTGGACACATATGGTTCTATATGGTGTGTTGCCAATGGTTCTGACTTAATGGTGACCTTGGTCCCATACCTTGTATGAAATAACATGTGAGACTAGTCAGAAGATAGGTAGCCTCCTATCTTGGTTGTGAACTCCCTTGACAATCATATAGCAAATAATGTAGGGAGATCTATGATGTATATATCAAGGAGGATGGAGAAGTTAGGACTAGCATGAATGATCAGACTGGTATCCTTGGCCACACCTATAGTATTGACTAAGGATCCATCAAGTTGGGTAACCTTCTTTTGGAAGGGCTCATATTTTAGTCCTAATTGGTCAACTACCTTCTTGGGCATTACAG
This sequence comes from Chamaecyparis obtusa, assembly GCA_027943335.1. Taxonomy (NCBI): domain Eukaryota; kingdom Viridiplantae; phylum Streptophyta; class Pinopsida; order Cupressales; family Cupressaceae; genus Chamaecyparis; species Chamaecyparis obtusa. The sequence continues at coordinate 175,466 of BSBK01006760.1, read as the reverse complement.
TGCTAGTAGCTCCACTATCTACCATACAATTATGCACTAAAGATTTTCCAATAATTAGAGATACATAAAAGGGAGGTGGCTTTGTTTTCCTACCTTGTGTGGCATTTCCTTTGGAGTTTCTACTTGGAGCCTACTTTTCTTGATTAGTGTTAACCAACACTGGCTTTGCAGCTTCTTTTGCAGGTTGAGGAGTTGCCACTTCAGTCATGGCTTTCTTCAGGATCTCAGGTTGTCCTGGAAGAGCCAAAGAGTCCCACATAGACATGGTGACATTCACCTTCTTCATGTTGTGTATGATATTAAAAGGTGCCATAGTGTGTACTCTTTGTTGTTCTTTCACAATGATGGGCTCCACTTCTTTAGAATGTTGGCCTTCTTTGCTTGTAATGATAGGAGCCTCCTTCGGTGTGATGGGATTAGCTTGTTGTAGTGGATTTGCAGATGTAGTGGCTTTGGCATTAGAATCTTCTCTTTGTATGTCTTGAGCTCTCCTTTTTGCTCTTGTATAGGCAACAAAAGAAACTTCATCATTGACTCCATTGAAGTCTGGTTGCTCCCAATTGAAAAGAGTAGTCTCATTCTCTTGTGATTCTTTTTGAAGAACTGACCCACTAGATGAAGCCTCTGATTGAGCTTGGGAGACATTCTAAACCATTAGAGCTTGGTTCATCCATCCATTTGAACATGTTGCCTGATTGTGAGGCTGATTACAAGGAAAACACCATTCATTATACATTGCCATATTATTTTGACTAGGAACCATATCCCTCACTAGATTTGCAGAATTTAGAGGTGCAGGGTTATATGGTTGGAATGGTCTCTGATTAAAACTTTTCCTTTGTATTTGATATCCTCCTTGGTATGGTGGCCTATTTTGTTGATAAGGTTGTCATTGATTTTGATATTGCTCATTATTACCTTGGCCTTGGGGCTGAAAGGGTGGTCTGATTCCTTGACCCTGCTTCTTTAAATTTGTGACCTCTTTAGTCAAGGTCTGCAACAAATTTTTCATTTCTTGCTGACTGCTATGTTGGCTATTCTTCATCTCTTACAGCTCTTGAGAGAAACTTGCTCTCAGCTCTTGACTGCTAGTACTAGCTTGAGGTGCTAGTATGGTAGGAATAGGAGTAAATGGGGGTACTTGGGTAGGTGCAATGGGCTGAAGGCTAGGGAAGATGGGCATTGGTGGCCTTCTAGTGATCATGCCTACTTGGATTAAATAGTTCTCAGCCCTGATAGCTATGTCAAAGGCTTGGGGTAAAGAAGTACCACCCATAGATTGGATCATGACAGAAATTTGGCCATTTAGACTTTGCAAATAATATAGGAAAGTATGGTCAGCTGATGGCCTTACAGAGACTAGAATTCTATTCCATGTTTTGAGGAATCTACTATTGTAATATGTCATTTTCTCTTGAGAGTCTCTCTTAATGGTTGTCAACTGCTCTACCAGAGACAAGTTATCTGATTTATCTTCAAAATGCTTACTTAATGCATCCCCTAACTCATCCCATGAAGTAATGGAACCAATAGTTAGAGTTCTAAACCATTCAAGAGCCTTACCTTTTAGAGAGGCTCCTAATAATTTTGTGGCCACATCCTCTTGAGTTATGTTGTGTGTGTTGTAGATGGTGGTCACATCTCTTATGTGTTCAAAAGCAGTTGTCTACCCTTCACCTGTGAAATCAAGTGCACTCTTTAGTACCATCGAGGGGACATCATGATGTCAAGAAAATACCAAGGGACTTCCTTGGTTGAATGGTGCAAAGTAAAACTATCTAGCCATTGTAGGAGCTGGAATCTAAAGATTAACAACTATGTGAGCTGTATTTGCTGCTAGATTTGAATCCTCCTCTAGATCTCTGGTTAGAGATCTCACTCTTCTTCTGGAATGAAAGGGAAAAGGTCTCCTTTGTGAAGTATCAGGAGGTGTTGATTGAACTCTCCTTTTAGGGGATGTTCTTTGAGTTGACCTGCCTTTATGACTTCTTTTTTGAGGGCAACTCTGAAAATTTAGTGTGCTTTGAGCTCCTAGTCTCAATCTTTCTCATAAACCTTAAACAATGTTGGCCTAGATCTTTGAAATTAGTGGAGTCACTAGATATACGTGATAGAATGACTTCTAAAAGCCTATTTTATGCAATCTATATATCAGACATAACATAATCTTCAAATAATGAACCTTGTTTGTAGTAGTCCCACCAGGCATGCTAGAATTATTATACACTAAGTTTGCACACTTGTTTCATGCTCTCATGGTCTTGATAACCTATTATAACATGGGAATCATCTCTAGGTGTGGGACCTATGCTAATTGAGATGAGACCTCTAGGTTCTAGGTTGGTTCCTCTTGGATAATCACCTTAATTTGCTTCTAGACATGAAAGTAAAACTTGAGCGAAAAAGGGATCGAAGGAATGCTTGAAAGTAAAAATGCTTGAAGGTAAACTACCTACTAGGTGATACACTGAAATTAGGGTATGAATTGCAGTATAGAGGGATAGAATCAATGAAAGGCTTAGGTCTAGTAGGTCACAACTTAATGAATAGGCTTGCATAAGTGTTTCATAGGAGGGCTTGAGCATAAGACACAACCTATGACCTGCAAGAAAACATTCACTTCTGCAACTCGGTGTAGGATTGAGACAAGACTATTAAGGGGCTGAAGTATACCCACAAAAACATCTAAATGAAATCAAAAACAATAACACACACAATTACAAAAAGTAAGAGGGATCAAGAACCCTAATTTGTCATTGAAAACATGAATAGACTTCAATTCATTAAGAGATGATCCAAACAAGGAAGCTTAGGGACATGAAGATTTGTCACAAAATACCTCTGCAATGTTTGAATAATCAATGGGAGATTAAAAAGAGTAGAAGACCAGAGGGTAGAGAAGATACAATAGATAGCCTTCTGAGAAAGGATGACCTTCTTTCAAAAGTGGACTCTCTCCTTTACAAAATGTGAACTCCCTAAGCACTAAGGCTCCAAAATACAATATATACATCTCAACTGCACGTAGGCAAGAGTCAAAAACCTAACTAGGGCTACATAGTTTTACAATAAAATAATCAAACTCTAAAGGTATTGATGACCTATCATCAAATTTTGAGAATGTCTAGCTAATCAGAGCACATCCTTCTTTGCATGTTGATCTTGTTGTACTAAACTCACCTGCAGACACAACCACCTTGACTCATCTACCCACCTGCAACTCCGCTAAGCTATGAAGGCTCACAATCTAATCTTATTTCCCTAAGTAACCGTACCATTCAAAAGGTGGCACCAACTCTTTCTAGCACATCCTACTGTGAAAATGCGACAAAGGACCCTACAGACACCGGCCAATAGTCACTTCTATCATCTTGAGAACCACAATCATCTTGAGACTTTATTTCCTGAGCTACCTAACATCATGCAAGGCCAAAAGAGTAGATGAATAGAAAAACCCTCACAGAGATATTCAAATTCAAATTATAATGGCTAGCAGATCTGAAATTAAAACACAGATGTCGATGAGAAACCCTTCCTAGTAGATGAACGGCTATGATGCACTTGGAAACAACCATGAACCTCCTTTGAAAAGTCAATGTCCACCTCAGCACACTTGGACCAATGAGAATCAAGCATGTCAACACACCTATCATTTTGGCCCCACCTCAAGCTTTTCCTTCTTAAGTCATTCGATGACTACATGATCGAAGACTTTCTCTAAGTCATGAAGAAATTCACATAACCCTGGTCTAGTGAAGCAACTATGTGAACAAAGTGATCGCTAAATTTCTAAGTCTTTCAGTTAACCCTGATTAAGTCCAGCGAACAAGAGAGAACCCCTAGTTGCCAAATCATAGAATTCCTTACACCTGGGCCCAGAGCTACCACATGTCAATATTCCATTTGTCTCGACCACTTTGTAGGTATACACCTCGACACCTCTCTGACATCAGACCCATAGAGAACTAGATTCCAATCCAACGTTGGGCGCATGATCTCATGTGCCTCAAATATTCCTTTAGATCATGCACCAGCCACTGATCCTTTTAGAACTGGGACCCCATGACACATCGAATCCTCTAACAAATCCCTATCATCATATAGCAGCCAATCATATGTGAGCACATCAGTGCTAGGTAGCACATCGGACCCATGACCCAGAGATTCTCATCGGATGGTTGTCACATGATCTCATAGGGTTACAAGATTCTATGAGATCATATGACCATCATAGATCTTTGCCTTTGTGACACATCTATAGACCTTTTGACATGGTCCCACTGACACATCCTCACTATCGCCTGTGAGCCAATAGAGAACGAGCATGTCACCAGGAAAGGACCCACCCGAGAGAGCCTGGAGATAAAGCAAGATCAACAGCCATCACTTGATCACATGCTCTAACACAAACCCTTGTGAACATACACCAGCCATTGATCTTCTGCAAATGTCAGAGCCTTTGACTACCGAAAGGGCCCAGTCTCACTGACAAGAAATGAGTCATTAGCATGTGGAAAAATCAAAATATGCCACCTACGCACACCTGGTAGTGGACCCATCTATTTGAAGAGTTACATCACAAAGGATAATCAATGGTTAGCACATAATCTCATGGCTCTAACAGAATGCTTAAGATCATACCCTAGCCATTGGATCAAAATGGTGTCAGAGGGCGGGGCCCAGGAGACATAAAGGCTAGAAACATTAGAAAAGTTTAAGCGCTGGGACTTAGGAAAGATTAAAGCGCTAAGCGCTAGAGACTTAGGGAATTATTAAAGCACATGGACCTTTTGAGACTTTAGTGGCCGAAAAAGGTAATGAAAGAATATAATAGGCCAAAGAGATTTTTAGGGCTTTCTGCCTGCAACGGCTAGTTTTATGAATTTTTTACCTATAGACCAAAGAGTTAAAAGGATTGCAGAGGCCAGAGGGTTTCCAATGAAGCCATGAAATTTTTAGGGATGCTTGGCAGGGTAAAAATAGAGACCCTTGGATGGATTTTTAGCCAAATTTGTATAGAATAGGAAAATTATGGTAGCAGTGACAACTAAAAATTTTATCCGCTCAGTTAACATATGATTTCGTCATCAGTTTGTACTATTCTTCGGTTAACCTTGTATAGTGATTATCGACTAGTAACCAACTCTCAGTCTCTCTTTTACTGACTATATAACATTGTTAGCTCATAACATATAAACCATTATGCATCTTTATTCATGCTGATTTGGTATTTGTACATCATTGTATAAGGAATTGTATGAAAAATGTGATCATTTTGAAATGTCAGTTCCATACATACCTATATCACCTTAAGTGGAGGTACCGATGTCACCCAATCTAGTGGACAAGGTTTCACCAACAACATTACTTGACTCAACATTCTCATTAGATTCTTTTCTCCACATCATGTTCCTTATCTTCTATATAGGATAAAATAGTGTATGGGGTCCTAGAACAATGGTTTGCACATAAAAGAGACCCCAAAGCACATATTTTACACTTACATGAAATTGTATTGATATAGAAACTAAATGTAGATGACTAATATTGAAATGAAGAGATAAAGGTACTTACCTCCAAAAAATAATTAGCTAAAAACCCTATCAAATGATCTCAAAAATTGTTGATTCTTATGTGCTTGAATTGAAACTGTGAGATCTACAAAACCCAAAAATATTTTTTCCAGATTTGATCAGGTCGACTTTGACCTTTTAAAAGGTCAAGGATGACCTCATAAAAATGAAGGTTGACTTTGACTTTTTTCACGGATCTCAGAAGTTCAGCAAAAAGGGTATCCAAATCTACTCTCAGATCCAAAGTTTTGCACCTGTACCTACAAGAAAAAGAGGGTTTTGGGTTATTTTTTTGGGGGGTTTGCCTCAATCAAACCCCAATTTAGGAATTAACCTTGAAATTGAATTGAAATTACCGGAATAAACAAAGTAAATGAAACAATTCACCTTGCTTGAGTTGAAGCCCTTGTGGAGGATTCGAATCCTTGAATCTACAAGAATGGATGAATGTAGAATCAAATATAGGATGTCTCCAATCAATTGTCTTTAGATCTTCAACACCAATCTTGAATGGATCTTGAATTAGGAAAAGGCTTGAATGGAAATGGAGGAATCTTCAACAAGAGAGCTCCATAGAGCTTGAATCCTTCAATGGCTACTAATGGATCTCCTTGATGAATTGGATGCTTGAATGCTTGAAGGCTTTAATGTTTGATCTTCTTGCTTGAGAGCTTGAGAGATGGATTGCAAAACTTGATAACTTGATGATTTTATTGCTTGTAAACTTGATGGAGAAAATGAGAGAGGAAGGCTCCCTTTTATAGTGATCTAGGGCACAAGAGGGGCCTCATAGAAAACAATAATTAAGGGCCCATGGAACAAAACTCTAGAGAGGTGCACATGGAAAGGAAATTAAATTAAAGTCTTAACACAAAACTCTAGTAGGGGACCACCCTTAATAAATAAATAAAATAATTATTTAAGAGCCTTGTTACAAAATTCAAGGTAAGGCCAACCCCAAAGTTAATTTGAGTATTAGGCACAAAACTCGAGAAAGGCTAATCTCCAATAATAAATTAGGAATCCTATACAAATATCAAGTAAGGTCCACCTCAAATATTAATTTGAGAATTCGAGGCTTAATCTAAGAAATAGTGGCCCCAAACAAGGAAAGTGCAAGATTTTAATGAGATCCTAGAACTGGAAGCTAACATTGAAGATACCAAACCTTAGGGTCAAGGTCGAGGTCGACCTTGACCTAAAAAGGTTGACCTTGACCTTATGGTCAAGAATCTTAGGTTTACAGTTCAAGATGGAATAAAATGCTAGGAAGAAGTGGAAAAATGGGGTAGAACAAGGGGAAAAGCCAGATCCAAGTCAAATATCCATTCAGGGCATTCGACATGACCCCAAACCACTTACTCAGAGGGCTAAATGCTCTTAACATGGATGTGTTTCCATTTTAAGATGATACATTAAGCCCCCACTTTAGCAAGAGTATGGACTCGATGCAAACTCTTGGTAAAGGAGATCATAAAGAAAAAGATAATCTTATTGAAATCAAAGGGACAAAGGAATCCTCAAGCCCCTAGGGACTCAAGTCTTCATCAACTCCAAAATTACAATAAGAGAGACATCAGTAGAAAAAGAGAGAAAAGGGAAGAGAGGAGTGGCTAGCTCGCCCAGTAAGATGTGTATATCTCATTGTGAACGACAAAGAGGATAGGATGGCCCACCAAGAAAACACTTGATAGTCACCCTATAATGTTGTGAACCTTCTAGTGGCTTTTGTAAAGTACCCATGGATCCACCTTCTTATATCACCATGAATATTAAATGCGTGTCTCCTCAAGATTTAGCAACTTATGTGCATTATGCTCGGAAGATTTAGCATATTGATGTGTGTCTTTTTAGGATTTAGCAACTTATGTGCATTACCTTCCAAGATTTAGCATATTGAAAATTTTGAAAAATGCGTGTCTTCTCAGGATTTAGTAACTTATGTACGTTACCTTCCAAGATTTAGCATGTTGCAAAACAAAAGGTTAGAACAAAAATATATAATATAGAGAAAGGGAGGCCATATATATGCCCCCTTCCTTAATATGGAAAAACCATACTATTTTGACATGTTAAGGAAAGAAAAGAATAAGGATAAGGCCTTCTTTACCATCAAGACAATACCCTTAGACAACACCCAGTCCAAGCCAAGAAGGTCATAGCTCATATGAGGTCATGGAAGTGATGAATGCAAGGAGATATCATGCAAGAAGTGAAAAAAAAACCCTTGTGAGGGATAGGACACTATTCAATTTCCAAGGTGAGATATATATAAAAAATGGAAACCCAATGTCAAACAATGAAATCGATTGTGATCAAGGAATAAGATCCTCAATGCAAACCAATATGTTCATGTATAATTGGATATCACATAATTGTTATACACTGGATTTGCGCCTCTGATCTCAAGCTCTCATAGTCTTGATAAACCAGTATAACATGGGAATCATCTCAAGGTTGTGAGATCTTTTGCTAAGACCTCCAGATTCTAGGCTGGTTCCTCTTGGATAATCACCTTGATTTTCTCTCAGATAGGAAAATAAACTTTTTCAGGGAAAGGGATAGAAGGAGTGCATGAAATGGAAATGACAGGAAGGAAATCTATCCTACTAGGTGATGCACCAAAATTAGGGTATGAATCTCAGTACAGAGGAATGAAACCAATGAAAGGCTTAGGTCTAGGAGATCACAGATCTCTAAATAGGCTTGCATAAATATTTCATAAGAAGGTCCAAAATAGAAAGAGGCTATTTCAAGAAAAGATGGTTTTCACAAACAATAGCATTACTAAAGATTTAGGCAAAATTTATGACTTGCAAACAACATCCACTTCTACAACTAGGCATAGGAATGAGACATGATTGTTAAGGGGTTAAAGTATACCACAGAGACATTCAAATCCAATCACCCATAATAATGCATGAAATTATAGGAAAAGAGAAGGACCAAGAGCCCTAAGCTATCACTAAGAAACATGTAAAAAAAATACTGCAAACCATTAAGAGATAACTCACATAAGAAGACATAGAGATAGGAGAAATGTCATAAAATATCTTCAGTATCTGAACAATCAATGAAAATTACAATTGTAGAAAGCTAAAAGGGTAGGAAAATTGCCACCAATTTCTTTCTAAGAAAGAAAACTTTCTTTTTACAACTGTTGGATTCTCTTTACTACAGGCTCCAAAAAATAATATATACAACTCTGCATGCAGGAAGGAATCAAAAAATATCTCAATTAGGGCTACATAGATATGCATAAAAAATTTGACCCTAAACCAGTCACTTCTGATCATAAATGTTCATCTTGAAAATATCACAATGGATCAGATATATCTTCTTTGCGTGCCCATGCCTATACTGATCATGCCTGCAGATAAAAGACCTTGACCTGACAATCTCTCTACAAGCCCACTAAGCCATGAATGCTCAAATCTGATTTCAGATCCTTGAAAGGACCCAAAAATGGTAGTCTAAATTTTTCTACAAATTCTCCCAACTACAATCACCTCTGAAATCATCAATTTCTAGCTACCTACACTTGCAACATCTCCCTCAGAAGAAAGCCCATGAAAATAGGCTGCATTTCTTTGAAAAGTCAATGGTCAAATGATCACATGAGCCCGAAAGGCTTCATGTGATCATGCGACAAGGTTTTCAAAATCTACCTCCGCTTGAAAATACCACTGGTCGCATGATCATAAAAGCTAGAAAAACCTCATGCGATCATGTGACAATCCCCTTAGAACCTATCTCTACTTTGCACATGAAAACGAAAACCAACACTGGTGAAAACCCCTGCAAAAGACTTCAAATTCAGGCCCCAACGGTTACCAGTTCTTCATTTAAGACTCGATCATTGATCACATTCCTCCTCGACAGATGAATGGCTCAGATTAAATTTGAAATAGTCACAAAATCTCTTGAAAAGTCAAACCTTATACAAGCAAATCTCAACCAATGAGAAGCGAGTATACTAACATGTCGACATCCCTGGACCCACCTTGAGCCATTATTTTTTGAAAGGTTTGGCAGTTAGTTGCAAGATTGCAAGGCATGAAAGAGGGCTATGAGATCATGTGACAGACCGCAAAGTCAAATGCGACTACAAACTTAACCCCAAGCTAACCCTCAGGTTCATTTCTCCTTAGTTGCCAAGTCACTGAAACTTTTTCTTAACCCTGGTTCTATCAAGCAACCACGTGAAACAATTATCCACGCAATCATGCACTTGCTTTACCAACCTCGGGCCCACCTCCAAGTCAAGATTCTAATCTAATGGTGGGCGTAAGATCTCATGGGGTCAAAAGATCCCATGAGATCTTACAACCACCGTAGATCTCTTTTCCAACACCACCAAACTGCAAGCCAGACCCATAGACCATCACATCGGATGGACCCATGATAGAATGCCCTGAGAAACTAAAAGGATCCAATGGTAGTCGCATGATCACATGGGATTAGAAGATCCCATGCAAACATGCGATCATCATAGATCTTGAATCTACGAGCCCATGTGATACCTTCAGCCCGCCACAAACCAGACACGTCACTACCCAGTGAACCAATGGGAAGTAGACATGCCATCACCCAAGGTCCCACCACAGAGTCTGTTGAAGTCCCCACTGACCACTTGTTGCATGGTCACATGCGGTTAGGAAGCCGCATGCGATCATGCGACCAGCATGAAACTGTTATGCTGACTACCTGCTTGCACTCCATCGCAACCGCTAACATCTTGTCGCATGGTCACATGGGATCAAAAGATCCCATGTGATCATGCGACCAACAAGAAGATGCTACTCGATGACCAAACATGTCACCATGGAAACTGTTAATGGTTTTTCACATGGTCGCATGGGCTCAAAAGAGCCTATGCGATCATGGGACCAACTGTAAGATTTTAGCCACTAACCACCAGATGAATCTTTTGATCGCCGATCCTTGTTGATACCATATCAATGATTGTCATATGATCTCATGGGATCGAAAGATCCCATGTGTACATGCGATAGTTGTTGGATCTTCACTAAAATAGCATGACTTTGAGGAACTGGGACCCGCCTGTCGGAGTTGCGCACCTAGGGTTGAAAACACAGAAGGTTTTTTCAAATCAGAGGTTAAAAACACAGAGAGTTTTTGACACTGAACACTTAAGAAAGATGTCGACACTGAAGAAATGTGAAGTGCAGAAGGCTGAAAACAACTGAGGTTTTCACTTGAAGGTTGAAAACATCCTGGGCTTTCAAAGTGAAGGTCGAAAACACACTGAGTTTTTGACACCTGAGAACTTCTTTGGAAAATAGGACCGCGGCCAAAAAATGAATAACAGGAAATTTTTGGGTAACATTTTTGGTGACCTCTGTGGGATGCCAGCCTGCTAGACATTTAGACTAGTTTCCTTGAAGCAATCCATTAGGCATAGGAGTCATCCTGAGCATGAAAACCTGGTGGAGAGACAAAACTGAACCAAAAGATAGACCTGTGTGCATGCACTTCTTGGGAAACAGGAACTAACCTCGAAAGTAGGGAAAGACAGAAAGATACATATTTACAAGAATTTACAAGAAGGACTTACAGAGATGGATTAACCTCAAAGAAAGGATTCAAGTGGAAACCATTCACTGAGATTGGTAGGGCATCTCCTTCAAGGTTGAAAGCTGAAAAGTGTTAGATCCTCTACACTCCATTATAACAAATGGTCCACCCCAAAAGGAATCAAACTTTGTGTGCTTGCCAGGTTTTGACCTGAACTCATCCCATTTGAGAACTACATCTCCAACCTTGAAGTTTCTGACCCTGGCTCTTTTATCAAAGCTTCTCTTTGTTTGACTCTAATGGAATGCCATATCTTGCATTGATTTATCTCTAATCTCTTCTAGCTCCATCAACTGGGCATATCTGATTTGCATAGGATCACTTTCTTCAAACAAGGCATACTGAGTGGCCAAGTCCAAAGCTGGTAATTTAGTTGAAATAGATAACTTAGCCTCTCTACCATACACCAACATGTATGGGGAATTACCAATGATTTTCTTTGGAGTGATTCTATATAACCACAAGGCAGATCTCAATTTAGTATGCCAGTCCCTCTGACTGTCTTGCAAGGTCTTTTTGATTATTCTAATTAGATTCTTATTTGTTGATTCTACCAAACCATTCCCCTAAGGATAGTAATTGGAACTTGTATTCAGATAGATGCCCTTCTTGACTGCCCACTCTGAGACTTTGAGGCCTATAAATGCTAATGCATTGTCTGAAACTATAGAATCTGGAATGCCAAATCTATGAATGATGTCATCATAAAAACTTAAAATAGCACTCTCATTAGCTTCTTTTAAAGCAACTGCCTCTGTCCACCTAGTGAAATAATCGGTTGCAGTGATTATCCACTTGTGTCCTGCGTGCACTAGATGGAGGGTTAATCATGCTAATGAAATCTATACCCCACTTCATGAAGGGCTTCTCTATTTTGACTGGCTGTAGGGGTAGAGTTGCAAGTCTCTCTTTCCCTACAAAAATAGCACATTTGATGCATCTTCTAACATAATCATGACTATCTTTGAAGATAGATGGCCAATAGTATCCAGCCCTCATGATCTTAAAAGTTGTAGTCCTAGGAGAGAAATGGCCACTAGAAGCTCCATCATGAAACTCAAATAAGACATCTGCAACCCTTTCTGAATCTATGCATCTTAGAAGGACACCATTGTGATCCTTTCTGAAAAGAATTTCATTTATCAGCACAAAAGGAATAGATTGTAACCTATAATAGCTCCTTTTTGTTGAATCTAGGCCTGCAGGATATTGTCCTATCTTCAAATAATTGATCATATTAGGCAACCAGCTAGTTGCCTTGGCTTGCTCTCCTGTAGAATGCACCACTAGAGATGCATCTATGTATTCCAATTTCTTTGAACTTTCATCTTCTACTAGATGCTCACAAGGACCTCTTCCTCTAACCAGCTTGGTAGTCTGAATATCTATGTCATATTCCATCACCTTAGTGATCCAACCAGCTCTTTTTTCTTTTAGGTCCTTAGAAAGAAAAAATTCTTTGACACTTGGATGAGTAACCATCAAATGCACCTTTCTATGGGTCAACAAATGTTTGAATTTTTTGAGGCTCTTTACCATAGCAAGAACATGTTTTTCAACAAAAGAGTATCTTTGTTCATATTCTTCTAAACCTTTGCTAAAGAAAGAAATAGGCTGCTCCAATCCTTCAGCATTTTCTTGAGTCAACATTGCAGATATAGCATCATGACCCCCATAAGCATAAAGGATAAAATCTTTACTGAAATTTGGGTTTAGGAGAGCAGGAGCTTCTGTTAAGGATTCTTTAATAGCTTGGAAGTTAGCGTTTCCTTCTTTGGTCCAACTAAAGGCTGAACCTTTCCTCAACATGGTCGTCAAAGGCTTGAGTAACTCTACAATGTTAGGCAAGAATCTCCTAACAAAGTTAATCTTTCCTATGAAAGATTGGAGACCTTTCTTGTGATGTGGTAATGGTAGTTCTACAATGACTACAATTCTCTCAGGGTCCATTGTGATTCCCTCTTTGGATACTACATATCCCAATATTTTTCCTTCATGAACTGCAAACACATATTTCTTGGGATTAAGGGATATCCTGAATTCTCTACATCTTTCAAAAATCTACCTCAAATGTCTGATGTGGTCTACTACATGCTTTGAGTAGATAGTTATGTCATCTAGGTAGACTAGCACAAACTTGTACATGAGGCCCTTAAAGGCCATATCCATTGCTTTTTGAAATGTAGCACCTGCATTTGACAAACCAAAGGGCATCTTCTGATATGCCATGGTTCCCCACTTGGTTGTAAATGTAGTCTTATATTGATGGTCTTCTTTCACTAAGATTTGATTTTATCCTGAATAGCCATCCAACAATGAGAATCTCTTAGATCCAGGGACACATTGTAGAATTTTTTCCATAGAGGGTAGTGGATGGTGGTCTTTTAATGAGGCTCTATTCAAATCCCTGAAATCAACACATAACCTCAGCTCCCCATTCTTCTTCCTGATAGCAACAAGCTTGGAAACCCAACTAGTATGTTTGATGGGGTAGATGATGACACTTTCTATTAGTTTGAGTACTTCCTTATGCATAAGTGGTTCAAGCTTGGGATTAACAGGCCTTTGCTTTTGCCTTACTGGTTTAGCATTAGGCTCCAATTCAATAGTGTGCTGAGCAAGGGTATGATCAAAACCCTTGAGGTCTCCATACCCCCATGCAAAAACATCACTGAATTCTCTGAATAATTTAGTGTAAGCTTGCTTTTCTGAATTAGTGTTTACTTTTCCAAATTGTAGGCTCTTACCTGGTTCCAACTCTAATGCAGCACAATGTTCCTATTGGACTACCAGGCCAGCTTTATTTTTCTTGACTTCATCATCCTTGCTGGAGATATTCTCTAAGGTCACAATACCTTTAGGCATCTTATTAGATCTAAGTTGTATCACCATAGTTCTATGATAACCTCTTTTGATTGTGCCTTGAAAAGACATCGTCTTTAAACAAGAACTGTAAAATTTGTTCATCATTGTCAAACACTTTCCAATTAATATTATTATCAAGAATTGAAGGTCTAACAATAATCTTGATGTGTTGCTGATCTGTTTCTTTTGAAATGCTATGGGGATGTCAAACTAAGATCCAATAGCAGCTAACCTATCAGCATTTTGATTTAATTTTCTAGGGATAGCAATGATATTGAAAGCATGGAAATCTTCAATTGCATCCAAAACTCTATGTTTGTATGCTTTCATGACATCATTTTTGGTTGCACTCATCCCTCTTACTTGACTGACAACAAGTTCAATGTCACCATATACTTTTAATGCTTTAAGCCCTCTTTTTCTAGCCCATTCTAGTCCATTAACCAGACTTTCATACTCTGCAGTGTTGTTGGTGTAGGAAAAACTAAATCTGAAGGCAATATAATACCTTTCTCCTTTGCGGGACACCAGCATAGCACCTCCACCAAAACCATGTCTACTTCTAGTTCCATCAAAAAATAGTTCCCAGACCTGACTATCCCGATCATTCAAATTAGTGTATTCTTTGAGAAGGCCTGGTTCTATGGCTCCACTTTCTTGAATCAGATAACTCCCCATACCAAAATCCCAAACAAGACTCTCTTGGATCTCTGAGGTTCTTTCATCTAGGAGAATATCAGGGATACTCTCTATTTTGGTTCTTGCTTCACTAATGGTTGGGAAATCATTGTCATCAAATATAGGACAATTAGTATTGATGGAATTGGACACATATGGCTCTATATGATGTATTGCTAAGACTTTTGATTTAATGGTGACTTTGGTACCATACCTTGTATGAAAGAGCATGTGAGACCAGTCGGAAGAAAGATAACCTCCTATCTTGGCTGTGAACTCTCTTGAGAGACATATGGAAAACAATGCAGGGAGATCTATGATATATATATGTCAAGGAGGATGGAAAAAATAGGACTAGTATGGAGAATTAGACTAGTATCCCTGGCCACACCTATAGTACTGATTGAGGATCCATCAAGTTGTGTAACCTTCTTTTGGAAGGGTTCATGTTTAAGTCCTAATTGATTAGCCACTTTCTTGGGCATTACAATGATAGTAGCTCCACTATCTACCATACAATTATGCATTAAATATTTCTCAATAATTAAAGATACGTAAAAGGGAGGTGGCTTTAAATTCCTACCTTGCATGGTATTGGCCTTGGAGTTGCTAGTTGGAGTCTCCTTTTCTTGATCAGTGTTAACCAACATTGGTTTTGCAATTTCTTTTGCAGGTTGAGGATTTGCTGCCTCTCTCATGGCCTTCTCCAAAATTTCAGGTTGTCCTGGAATAGAAAAAGAGTCCCACATAGACATGGTGACATTCACCTTCTTCATGTTGTCTACAATATTATAAGTAGCCACAGTGTGTACTCTTTGTTGTGCTTTTACTATGATGGGTTCTGCCTCTTTTGGAACTTGGCCTTCTTTGCTTGTGACAATAGGGGCCTCCTTGGATGTGATAGGGGCAACTTGCTATAGTGGCTCTATAGATGTAGTGGCCTTAGTACCATAATCTTCTCTCTCCATGTCTTGGGCTCTCCTCTTTGCTCTTGTGTAGGCAACAAAAGCAGCTTCATCATTGACTCCATTGAAATCTGGTTGCTCCCAATTGAAAAGAGCAGTCTCATTCTCTTGCGTTTCTTGTTGAGGAGCTATCCCATTAGAAGGAGCTTCTATTTGAGCTTGTGATGCATTTTGAACCATTAGTGCTTGGTTCATCCATCCATTAGAACACGTAGCCTGATTGTGAGGCTAATTGCAAGGGAAACACCATTCATTATCCATGGCCATATTGTTTATATTAGGAACCATATCCCTGACTGGATTTACAAAATTAAGAGGTGCAAGGTTATACAGTTGGAATGGTCTTTGATTAAAACTTTGTCTTTTCCCTTGATAGCCTCCTTGGTATGGTGGCCTATTTTGTTGATAAGGCTGTCCTTGATTTTGGTATTGCTGATTAGGACTTTGGCCTTGTGATTGGAAGGGTGGCCCAATGCCTTGGTTTTGTTTCTTCAAGTTTGTGACCTCTTTGGTTAGAGTCTGCAACAAGTTTGCCATTTCTTGTATACTAGTTTGTTGACTACTCTTCACCTCTTGCAACCCTTGGGAGAAATTTGTTGCAGCATGTTCCTGACCACTGGTACTAGCTTGAGGTGCTGATATTGTGGGAATAGGGGTAAATGGGGGTACTTGTGTAGGTACAATGGGCTGAAGACTAGGGAAGATAGGCATGGGAGGTCTTCTCTATATCATGCCTTCTTGGATCAAACAATTTTCAGCCCTGACAGCAGTGTCAAAGGCTTGGGGTAAAGTGGTACCACCCATAGACTAGATCATGATAGAAATTTGTTTATTTAGACTTTGCAAGTAGTACAAGAAGGCATGGTCAGCTGATGGCCTTACAAAGACTGGGATTCTATTCTATGTTTTAAGGAATCTACTATTATAATCTGTCATTTGCTCCTGAGGGTCTCTCTTTATAGTTGTTAATTGCTCAACCAGAGACAAATTATCTAATTTATCCTCAAAATGTTTGCTTAACACATCCCCTAATTCATCCCATGAAGTAATAGAACCAATAGTTAAAGTCCTAAACCACTCTAGAGCCTTACCTTTCAGAGATGCTACTAATAATTTGGTGGCCAAATCCTATTGAGTAATGTTGTGTATGCTACAAATGGTGGTCACATCTCTTATGTGCTCAAAGGCTATTGTCTATCCCTCCCCTGTGAAATCAGGTATACTCTTTAATGCCACCAAGGGCATATCATGATGCACTACAAAATTTAATGGGCTCCCTTGATTGAAAGGTGTAAAGGAAAAATTTCTAGCCATTGTAGGGGGTGTAACCTGAAGATTAACAACTATATGAGCTGTATTTGCTAAATTTGGATCTCCTTCCTCCTCTAGATCTCTGGTCAGAGATCTGCCTCTTCTTCTAAAATGAAAGAGGAAAGGTCTCCTCTCTAAAGTATCACAAGGTGTAGATTGGACTCTTCTTGTAGGAGATTCTCTCTGAGTTGACCTACCTTTGTAGCTTCTTTTCCAGGGCAACTCTAAAAATTTAGCAGGCTTTGAGCTTCTAGTCTCGATCTTTCTCATAAACCTTAAACAAGGTTGGCCTGAATCTTTGAAACTAGTGGAGTCGCCAGATATACTTGATAGAACAACCTCTAAAGGTCTGTATTATGCAATCTGCATATCAGAGATGACACAATCTTCAACAGATGAACTTCTTTACTATCCCACCGGGCATGCTAGAAATGTTATACACTGGATTTGCACCTCTGATCTCAAGCTCTCATAGTCTTGATAATCCAGTATAACATGGGAATCATCTTAAGGTTGTGGGACCTTTTGCTAACAGAGATAAGACCTCCAGATTCTAGGCTGGTTCCTCTTGGATAATCACCTTGATTTTCTCTCAGACATGAAAATAAACTTTTGAGGGAAAGGGATAGAAGGAGTGCATGAAATGGAAATGACATGAGGAAGCAAATCTATCCTACTAGATGATGCACTGAAATTAGGGTATGAATCTCAATATAGAGGAATGAAACCAGTGAAAGGCTTAGGTCTAGGAGATCATAGATCTCTGAATAGGTTTGCATAAATATTTCATAAGAAGGTCCAAAATAGAAAGAGGCTATTTCAGGAAAAGATGGTTTTCACAAACAATAGCATTACTGAAGATTCAGGCAAAATTTATGACCTGCAAACAACATCTACTTCTACAACTAGGCATAGGAATGAGACATGATTGTTAAGGGGTTAAAGTATACCCACAGAGACATTCACATCCAATCACCCACAACAATGCATGAAATTGCAGGACAAGAGAAGGACCAAGAACCCTAAGCTATCACTGAGAAACATGTAAAAAAAATACTGCAAACCATTAAGAGATAACTCACATAAGAAGACATAGAGATAGGAGAAATGTCATAAAATATCTTCAGTATCTGAACAATCAATGAAAATTACAATTGTAGAAGGCTAAAAGGGTAGGAAAATTGCCACCAATTTCTCTCTAAGAAAGAAAACTTTCTTTTTACAACTACTGGATTCTCTTTACTACAGGCTCCAAAAAACAATATATACAACTCTGCACATAGGCAGGAATCAAAAAATATCTCAATTAGGGCTACATAGATATGCATAAAAAATCTGACCCTAAACCAGTCGCTTCTGATCATAAATGTTCATCTTGAAAATATCACAACGGATCAGATATATCTTATTTGCGTGCCCATGCTTGTACTAATCATGCCTGCAAATAAAAGGCCTTGACCTGACAATCTCTTTGCAAGCCCACTAAGCCATGAATGTTCAAATTTGATTTCAGATCCTTGAAAGGACCCAAAAATAGCAGTCTAAATCTTTCTACAAATTATCCCAACTACAATCACCTCTGAAATCATCAATTTCTAGCTACCTGCACTTGCAACATCTCCCTCAGAAGAAAGCTTGGGAAAATAGGCCGCACTGCTTTGAAAAGTCAATGGTTGCATGATTGCATGAGCCTGAAAGGCTTCATGTGATCATGCGAAAAGCCTTTGAGAATCTGCCTCTGCTTGAAAATACCACTGGTCGCATGATCGCATGAGCTAAAAAAACCTCATGCGATCATGTGACAAGCCCCTTAGAACCTATCTCTGCTTCGCACATGAAAACTGAAACCAACATTGGTGAAAACCCCTGCAAAAGACTTCGAATTCAGGCCCCAACAGTTACTAGTTCTTCATTTAAGACTCAACTGTTGATCACATTCATCCTCGATAGATGAATGGCTCGAATTAAATTTGAAATAGTCACAAAATCTCTTGAAAACTCAAACCTTATACAAGCAAATCTCGACCAATGAGAAGCGAGCATACCAACATGTAGGCATCCCTGGACCCACCTCGAGCCATTATATTTTGCAAGGTCTGGCAGTTAGTTGCAAGATGGCAAGGCATGAAATAGGGCTATGAGATCATGCGATAGATCACAAACTCAAATCTGATTGCAAACTTAACCCCAAGCTAACCCTCGTGTTCATTTCTCCTTAGTTTCCAAGTCACTGAAACTTTTTCTTAACCCTGGTTCTATCAAGCAACTACGTGAAACAATTATCCACACAATCGCACACTTGATTTACCAACCCTGAGCCCACCTACAAGTCAAGATTCTAATCTAACGGCGGGTGTAAGATCTCATGGGGTCAAAAGATCCCATGAGATCTTACGACCATTGTAGATCTCCTTTCCACTGCCACCAAACTGCAAGCTGGACCCACAGACCATTGCATTAGATGGACCCATTACAGAATGCCCTAAGAAACTAGAAGGATCCAATGGCAGTCACGTGATTGCATGGGATCAGAAGATCCCATGCGAACATGCAACCACCGTAGATCTTGAATCTACAGGGCCCATGTGATACCTTCGGCCCACCGCAAACCGGACATGTCACCACCCAGCAAGCTAATGGGAAGCGAACATGCCATCACCCAAGGTCCCACCACAGAGTCTGTCAAAGTCCCCGCTGACCGCTTGTCGCATGGTTGCATGCGGTTAGGAAGCTACATGCGATCATGCGACTAGCATGAAACTATTATGTCGACTGCCTACCTGCACTCCATCGCAACCGCTAACAGCTTGTTGCATGGTCACATGGGATCGGAAGATCCCATGCGATCATGTGACCAACAGGAAGATGCTACCCAATGACCGAACACATCACCACCGAAACCATTGATGGTTTGTAGCATGGTCACATTGGCTTGAAAGATCCTATGTGATCATGCGACCAACCGTAAGATTTTAGCCACTGACCGCTAGATGAATCTTTTGATCACCAATCCTTGCTAATACTATATCAACGGTTGTCGTATGATCTCATGGGATTGGAAGATCCCATGCAAACATGAGATAGTCATTGGATCTTCACTACACTGGGATGACTTTGAGGAACTAGGACCCGCCTGTCGGAGTTGCGCACCTAGGGTCAAAAACATAGAAGGTTTTTTCAAATCGGAGGTCGTAAACATAGAGAGTTTTCAACACTAAACACTTAAGAAAGATGTTGATGCTGAAGAAGTGTGAAGCACGGAAGGCTGAAAACAACTGAGGTTTTCACTTGAAGGTCGAAAACATTCTGGGCTTTCAGAGTGAAGGTCGAAAACACATTGAGTTTTTGAAACCTAAGAACTTCTTTGGAAAATAGGATCGCGGCCAAAAATGAATAACAAGGAATTTTTGGGTAATAATAATAAAAGATACTGCTTAACCAAGGAAAGAGGTGAATCCTGAAAAGATAGAAAAGAAGGAGATGACATCCTTGCCCCCCAAGTATAGGAACAAGGATGGAAGGGGACCTATTATATCACTCACAACACTATATAAGACAACGAGCCCCCAAGTATTAGGCTAACATTGTTTACATAATGTAGAGCTTCATAATAGGAACATAAATGTTATTTAGATAAAATAGGATTGAAATACAACTCATTGCTATAAGATATATAAATAACATTACTATCAATGAGCTTCCTAATCTTATAATGTAAAGCTTGACATTCATTAGTAGAGTGATCATGAAATCTATGATATAAACAAAAAGGAAGAGTCTTCAAGTGTGGACTACGTTTCTTTTTGCGTTTAGGTCTAGTAATCATCTTAGTACAAAGGAGTTTAGGCAAAAGAATTTCTTGGTCAAAGTCCTTCATAATTTCATCATGTTTTGAAGTTTTATTCGAGATGTTGTTAACATTGATGTTTTGTTGAGGATTAAATCCCAATCCATAAGAATGCTCATGCCCCCTAGTGTGTAAGGGCATTTGAATTCCCTATTTATGTTTACCAGATCTTTGAGCATTAAATCCTTGTTTAACTAGGAAGTGATAACTAGGACCATAACGAGAAGCCATATCAAAAGAAGTCAATGGAACTTTAGTAGTCACTATGTTATCATTAGTAGGTTTGATAGGTTCATTGTGGGTAGAAGTAGCAACAAATTTATTACTAAAGGCTTTAGAAGTAAAAAATCATTGTTCAAACTCTCTTTGTTTCTTCATAAAATCAAGATCATTAACCTTATACTCTCTAATAAAGGTAGGAGTAAAATCCAAGGTTCCCCAATCATCATCAGGAAGAGCATTAGAGGAAGGAGGATTACTATTAGGAATAGGAGTAGTGTGGGTTTGAATATTAAGACAAGGATTAGGTGCATCATCTGCATGAAGTGTATACACCTTGTTGTTATGTATAAACTTGACTTTATGATGAAGGGTGGAAGGGATAGCTTGCATCTCATGCAACCAACGTCTACTCAAAAGAAGGTTATAATTGAGAGGTCTAGGCATAACATGAAGAGGAGTATTCAAGATGATCAGTCCTACTTTGATAGGTAAGGTAATGATGCCTAAAGTGTTCTTAGCAATGTTATCAAAGCCACAAATAGCAACATTGTCAGGTTGAATAGTTGAAAGATCGGCGTTAATTGCTTTGAGTATGTCCATGCTACAAACATTAAGACTAGATCCATTATCAATCAAGGTCTGATGAATGATACTTTTATTGATAGAAACAACAACCATAAGAGCATCATATTGATTTTGAACTTCTTTAGAAGGTAAATCCTTTTGAGTAAAAATAATGTTAGAAGGACCTGGGGTATCATGCATGCATTGCAAGAAGTTATTGATGTCCTCTTGATTAGGAGGTGGAGTAGGAAGAGTTGCTAGAGCTTTTTGCAAGGCTTCATAGTAGGTAGGTGAAGTTTGAAGAAGCTCCCATAAAGAAATCTTGGCAGGAGTATTTTGCAATTGAGTTATCAAATCATACTCCTTGCTAGGAAGATGGGGTGGAGGAGGAAGAATAGGTTGAGAAGGTGGCAAAGAAGTAGAAACCACCAGATTAGATTGAAGGTTATTCCTTGTATGATAAGTGTGAGCTATAGAATCTTGATCATTGAAAGAATCCATAGGTTTACCTTTAATAGTAATGCAGGGATAACCTTTGATAGTCAACAAGGGTTTAGGATAAACCATATTAATCATCTCAACACTACAAATAGATTCGCAAGAAGGAAGAAAAGAGGACATCCTAGGAGGAGATGAGGTAAGATCTTGATTCTCCATAGGATCATCACTAAAAGGGAGAGCATTAAGGGAATTCATATCATTCTCCACTAATGCCTCATCACTAGAAGGAATCTCAAATGGAGGTAAAGCATCTCTAATATCACCTTCTTTCACTAAAATGTCCGCATAAGGGGAGTGTGTTTTAGAAAAAGAGTTATCATCATGTATGAATATGTCATCCATTAATAAATCACCCTCTTGTATCAAATATTCTTCATGAGGAGGGGATAAATCAATGTCTTTATCCAAGGGTTCATCGCAAATAGGAGGATTATCATCCCTACTAATAAAGCACATTGTAGGGTTACCATAATTCACTAAAGCTTGATCCCTAGAGGGGGAAGAAGGACATCTATTAGGAGAAGAATTAACATCAATCCTCAACTCATCTCCATAAAGAGAAATGTGATGGAGATATAGATTAAGGTCATCTTTGTTCTCTAATATATCCTTATAAGGTAAAGCAACATCACATGCACTAGATGAAGACTTGCTAGGTGTAACGCCATGCAATGATAAGGTAAGAGGAGGATGTTGTGTAATCCCAAAGGTTTTGGAAAAAATTTGAGACAACTTGTGCAACATGATAAAAAATAGATCTAGACATATCCAAATGCATTCAAATGAACTTTATAAGCATGAAAAGGAAATCAAACACACAATAGGGCATCTAATTCCACAAAGGAAAGAGGATTTGTAAAATGGGTTCACCAAAATGTATAGTGAAGGTGAACACACAAGATAATAGAAACGGAGATCTAACACAATAGAGCATCTAAATCTACAAAAGAAAGGAGGGAAAGTGTGTCGGGTTCACCAAAATGTAATGGATAAAATAGTGTATGGGGTCCTAGAACAATGGTTTGCACATAAAAGAGACCCCAAAGCCAATATTTTACACTTACATGAAATTGTATTGATATAGAAAGTAAATGTAGATGAATAATATTGAAATTAAGAGATAAAGGTACTTACCTCTGAAAAAGAATCGGCTGAAAACCCTATCAAACGATCTCAAAAACTGTTGATTCCCGTGATCCTAAACCAAAACTATGAGATCTACAAAATGTAGAAATTTTTTTTCCCAGATTTGATTAGGTCAACTTTGACTTTGTTCATGGATCTTGGAAGTTCGGCAAAAAGGGTATCCAAATCTACTCTCAGATCCAAAGTTTTGCACCTATACCTGAAAGAAAAAGAGGATTTTTGATTGTTTGTTTGGGGGTTTCCCTCAGTCAAACCCCAATTTAGGAATTAACCTTGAAATTGAATTGAAATTTCTAGAATAAACAAAGTAAATGGAACAATTCACCTTGCTTGAGTTGAAGCCATTGTGGAGGATTCGAATCCTTGAATCCACAAGAATGGATGAATGTAGAATCAAAAATAGGATGTCTCCAATCAATTATCTTTAGATCTTCAACACCAATCTTGAATGGATCTTGAATTAGGAAAAGTCTTGAATGGAAATGGATGAATCTTCAACAAAGAGAGCTCCATAGAGATTGAATCCTTCAATGACTACTAATGGATCTCCTTGATGAATTGGATGCTTGAATGCTTTAAGGCTTGAATGCTTGATCTTCTTGCTTGAGAGCTTGAGAGATGGATTGTAAAACTTGATAACTTGATGATTTGATTGCTTGTAAACTTGATGGATAAAATGAGAGAGGAAGGCTCCCTTTTATAGTGATCTAGGGCACAAGAGGGGCCTCATAGAAAACAATAATTAAGTGCCCATGGCACAAAAATCTAGAGAGGTGGACATGGAAAGGAAATTAAATTAAATTCTTGACACTAAATTCTAGGAGGGGACCACCCTTAATAAATAAATAAAATAATTATTTAAGAGCCTTGTTACAAAATTCAAGTTAAGGCCAACCCCAAAGTTAATTTTAGTATTAGGCACAAAACTCAAGAAAGGATAATCTCCAATAATAAATTAGGAATCTTATACAAATATCAAGGAAGGTCCACCTCAAATATTAATTTCAGAATTTGATGCTTAATCCAAGAAATAGTGGCCCTGAAGAGGGAAAGTGCAAGATTTTGATGAGATCCTAAAACTGGAAGCTAACATTGAAGATCCCAAACCTTAGGGTCAAGGTCAAGGTCAACCCTGACTAGTTTAGGGTTGAGGTCAACCTTGACCTAAAAAGGTCGACCTTGACCTTATGGTCAAGAATCTCAGGTTCATAGTTCAGGATGGAAGAAAATGCTAGGAAGAAGTGGAAAAATGGGGTAGAACAAGAGGAAAAGATAGATCCAAGTCGAATATCCATTCAAAGCATTTGACATGACCCCAAACCACTTACTCAGAGGGCTAAATGCTCTTAACATGAAAGTTCTTCCATTTTAAGATGATACATCTTCATGATATCTACAATAGTGTGTCCACTCTCAAATATATGATTCTCATCTGGTGCTTGATCTCTACAATCCTTGCTTAAATGACCAACCATATGATAGTGCATACATGCCATACTAGTGATTTTACAACTTCTTGATTGTCCAATCCAACTCTTTCTGTAACAATTTGCTGCAATGTGTCCATATCTACCACAAGCACTACAGTTAGCCTGAGTGTTATAATCCCAAACATAATAATTACCTTGTCTCTTCAGTTGATAAGGCTTTCACTATGTTTTCTTCTTGGGAGTCCATACTTACTTCATCTTAGCCTTACACTCTCATGCAGTGTGTCCATGTTTATTAAAAGTATAGCATATTTTCTCCACAGTAGTATTGTTAGCAATATCATTCTGTTTAGCTCTACACTCAGAAGCTGGATATCCAAACTTACCACAGTAATAACAATATCCATTAAACCTTGGAGTGAGAGAAGGTTTAACTTGTGCTTTTCTTCTACACACATTACATGTATGTCCTAGTTTTCCATAGTGATAACATGCCAATGCTTTAGGTTTCTAATTTTGATTGTTGTTGACTTGTTCAGCTTGTTGTGATGATTCTCCTTCACCAGTATAGCCTAGACCAGCTTTACTCCCAAATCTTCTTTGATTAGTTAGAAAGTCATCAATCTTCTGAGAACTATCCTCAGCCAATTTCATCATTTCATTATGTTGCTACTGATTTTTCACTTCATTCCTAAGCTTCTCATTCTCCTCTCTGAGTCTTGCAACATCTTCTAGTCTTCTTGACAATTCTCCATTCACTCAATTTACTTCTTGATTCAGAGTCATCATTTGATTAGATACTTGGAAGTGATGATCAGTGAGTCTTTGTATTTCATTCTCTTTAGCTTGAAGTTGTTCAAAAATCTATCTTTGGTCATCAATAGCCAGATTTCTTTCTTGCTCAACTTGTCTAGCATTGTTCGTTGTTTCTACCATTCTCACCATCTGAGATTCTTGACCGATTTGTAGTGCTTTCACTTGATCAGTTAAGTGCTGATTCTTTTTAGATAAATTAGTGATTATGCTTTCAGATCCATTAGAGATGCTTCCGGAACTAGATCCAATATGCTTGAACATTTCATCAATAGATTCTTCATGGTAACCGATCTCATTTTGTAGAATAGCTAGGTTCTTCTTCAACTAATAATTTATTTAGTCATTCCTTAGATTGCTTACATTGTTCAACAAACATCTACATCTGTATCTTCTGATTTTGAATAGTCTTATCAAGCTTATACCTCTCCATTATTTACATCTTTACCCTTTAGTGGTTAAACTGTTCAACAAGAGAACTGGGCTCTGATACCAATTGTTGGAATTAGGAGAGATAGGTACTGAGAGGGGAGGGGTGAATCAATGCCTTCAAAAAACTTACTTGTAAACCTTTCAGATCTATCACTATAAACAGTGATAACCTTGCAAAATAGCTTGTATCTAATTGCATGTATCAATCATCCATTTAAGTTATTAAAGTAAACAACATGAAATCAAATAGCAATCACATAACACAAGTATTTTGGTAATGTATAAACCCTTGTTAGAAGGTAAAAACTGCACTGGGGATGACACCCAAAAAATCTTCAGTACTACAGATAGAAAAGGTTTTCCTATTAAGGCTACAAGTTTTGATCACTTCTAGTGATCTTATCCTATTACGAGTAGCATATTAGATTAGCTAGATCTACCTAGTTATAGGATTTTAACAACACTAATGAAGTGTGCACTTGGTTAAGAGATTTACATAAGACCGTTAAGTCTACTTTATTAAGAGATTTTATCCAAAACTCTATTACAATTGTTAGAAAGAAATAGGCAATTATCTACTAATTGACAACTCAATTGTATGATACAAATCTATAAGTTCTGACAAAATATCACCTTGACTGTGATTAATCTCTACTCTGAACCGCTCGGTAGCCTTTTTTGATTCTGTTTAATCTGATATCCTCTACAATCTACTTTGTTAATTGATAGACTTGAAGTTATGAAAATACTTCAAGTTCTCCTTGATTCATATGTCTATTCTCGCATAATTTCACATCAGAAATGATGTAAACATACATTTATATAGCGATTTGCTTTTTCCACTTTAACAAAATCAAGTTACACAACCTAATCATAACCCTAAGATCTATGGTGTACAAAAATGACCTAGATCAGACTATTACATAAGATATACATTGCATTTAATGAATATCATAGCATTAAATATTCCTCGATCTTGGTAAAATGTTTTTTGATCTGTTGTAACTGTTTACATAAAAGAATGTGCCATTTGAAATTACTATCCTATTTTCTATGAACCTCGATAAACACTATATAAACTACTCGGTGTATACTACAACACGTGGTGTTTACTATCTATCGATGTCAGTTTCTTCTAGTGCTCGGTAAACTATCTGATGCTCGGTGTATAAGCTTTACTGACTAGTCTGTCTTGCTTCTAGTTACTGATTTGCTCAATGTAAGTGACCGACCGATATCTTTGATAACCTTTGATACTAATGACAAATTTTAATTATCAATAGAGATAACATCTTCTACTCTCATGCTACTACCAATCTACCACCCATCTTCTTACTAAACATCTACCCAAGCTCTCAATATATAGCCATCTAAGCCACAAGTCAGCTAGTCGGGCATTTAATTACAATATAGGTCCGGCCTACAAAAGTAAACCAAAACTAATGAAAGAATGAAAAAAACTTAATGTGAAGTTACATTTAGGTCCACACATGAACCAAGAACATGTCCCTAACTTTTCAAGGCCCCATTTCACCATACAAAACCATGTAAGAAGAAACACTCCACGTTTCACGTGTAAACAGGCTGAAAATAGGTACCCGAGAAAAATGGTCATAAATTTTTACTCATAATGAATTAGGACTTATGCTCTTAGGAGCTGATATTAATTTAGGTCCTCTTAAAGGACCTAAGAGATAAAAGTATGATTCTCTAAGGATCAATAGCACCACAACACGCAATCAAAACAAAAACTACAGGAAAACAACTATATCTTTGAAACGGTCCATCCAATATTCATGTGCTCATAGGAGAAGGTTCCCAAATAGGTCCTCAATATCATGTAAGATTTTCACAAAATGAAACCAATAAATGAAATGATTACAATGCAAACAATAGAAAATAGTAAATGTTTTTGGTTGATGCAAGATTGCTCTAAGCCTGAGATGCTCCTGCATCAGATTTCCATGTATGGTTTATTGTTTTGTTTACATGCACTTTACATTTTCAAGTTATATGAATGTGTGTTACAAATAATTGAATGAGTCAGTTAACTAAGGGTCCACTATTGCAAAGTGTTTAAGTTAAAAAAATTTGAGGGTACTGATTCAACCCTCCCCTCTCAATAATTTATCTTTTCAATCCCAATAATAGGTATCAAAGCTAGATCTCTTGTTAAGGAAGTTTAACCATTGAAGATGTAAAGATATAAGGATGAAAAGATATAGGTTGGACAAGACTATTGAGAATCAAAGGATAAAGATGCAAATATTCATTGAACAATACAAGAAAGCAAAAGATGATCTGAAAAAGTTACTGATTCAAAGAAAGGATATGGTGATTCATTACAATGAGACTAATTAACATGAAGAAGAGATAGATGACCCATTTGAGAACACTAGATCTGGATTAGGTAGTATTTCTAATGAATCTGAAGGATAAATATCTGATTTATCTGGAAAGAATCTACAACTCACCGAACAAGTCAAAGCTCCACATATTGGACAAGAAACATAAATGGTTAGGATGATTGATGTCATGAATAATGCTAGGCAAGTAGAACAAGAAAGAAACTTGGATATTGAAGACAAGAGACTAATGACTGAGAAGCTACAAGAGAAAGAATCTAAAATACTGAGTCTCGCTGAGCATCACTTTTGAATCTCCAATTAGATGTTTGTCATAAGGCAGGAAGTCAACCAAGTAAATAGTGAGCTTATAAGGAAAATAGAAGACATCGGTGAACTAAGAGAAGAAAATGAAAGATTGAAAAATAAATTCAAATTACAACAACAACATAATGAAATGATCAAGAATGTTGAAGACAATTCCAAGAAGATAGATGACTTTTTATTAGTAAAAAAGTACTTGGAAGCACTCCTAGTTTAGGCTACACCGAGAAAGGAGAGTCATCAAGACAAGCTGAAAAGAATGATGGATACACAAATCAAAGAACCAAGAAGCTATCATGTAATCATTATGGAAAATTGGTCCACACAGCTAATGTTTGTAGGAGAAAAGAAAAAGGTATTCCTAAATCCACTCCTAAGTTTAATGGTTATTTCTATAACTATAACAAGTTTGGACATCAAGAACATGAGTGCAGATCTAAGTTGAATAGGACTCCTAAGAAACCCTACATGGAGAAACACTATCACACTTGCAACATGCATGGACACATTGCACAATAATGTAGGACAAAGATGAAGTAAGTCTGGACATCGAAAAATAGAACAAAATGTATCAACCAAGAATACAAGGTAATGCATACACTTGGGATTATAATACATGGGTTAATTGCACAACATGTGGCAGGTATGGACACATAGTAGCTAATTGTATGAGGATGAACTAGAGAGAAAGATCTTGAAGTTGGACAAATACTGGTATGGCATGTCTACGTTATCACAAGGTTGGTCACTTAAGAAAGGATTGTAGAGAATGAGCACCAGAGACATAAGTCAATGAAAGTGGACAAACTATTGAGGATATCATGAGGATAAGGAATCAAACGTGGAGGAAATCATCTGGAGATAGTGTTGAATCAAGAAATGCAATCGGTGACACCTCATCCATCAGATTAGGTGACATCACCACTTCCACCTAATTCATATAGGGTAAGTATGGAACTGGAATTTCAAATCGATTACATCTAACAAATAGTTCCTTATATCTAGTGATTGAATACCAAATTTGCATGAATCAAGATGTATTTTGTGTTTATATGTTTGGAGATCAAAATGTCTACAGTCAGTATAAGAGAGACTGAGTATGTATGTGCTAGCTAGTAACTATCGACAAGGTTAACTGAGTTATGATGTTAACCGAGTGATAGCTTAGTGTTAACTGATCATATGATCTTTTGAAGTATAAACTAAGTGCAATACTCTTACCGATTTGTGTTAGGTCAAACATTTATTGTGAAAAGTTGGAGCGGGAATTTAAATTTTTCTATAAATACATGGTGAAGTTAGTCATTTTTCAGATTGCGAACATGGAGAATAGGTGATTTTGAGCAAGAACTGAGCAAAGAGATTCTAGAGTGATTTGAGCAAAGATTTGAAGGAATTTCAAGCTGAGCATTCATAGATTGAGTAAGTTTTGAAACCACCAAGCTATTTTACATTCATTTCTAGGAGCCCTAATTTTTAAAACAATGGCATCCTCATCTACGATAACTAAATCTAAGACTAAAAAAGAGAAAAATATTTCATTGATAAAATTGGAAACTTGCACTGAACCTAAATATAAGTTACATTGGAAGTTTCATCACAAACTAATAAAACTAGAGTGTTTTCAAGCATACCACCTAGGGTTTTTATGGTACATGAAATTCGTGCATTTATTCACTACAAGATCGGTGAAATAAAACACTTTGAGTTGCAATCTACCTATCAAGTGATATGTAAAGATGGAAATCTCAAGGATGAGCACACATATTTAAAGGTGAATAGTTTGGTCAATGCCCTGCATTTCTCGAGGTTTTTCCAAAATGAAAGAATAAGAATTGTTTTGAGTTGTGTGCATGATGGTAAGTTATGGTTGGATGAACTGGTTAAGATTATAAAGGATATCATTCATGTGCTCACTGGTTACCCCATAACTGATAAGGTTAAAGTGCTAAGAAGTGCACCAAGGGATGACATTGTAAAGAAGACTAGAGCTGAATGGGATGAAAGAGGCTTGAGAATCAACACCATTGTTGATCCCAAAACATGATTCGGTGCTTATGCAATTGATTATAAAATGTTTCAATCTAGTCAACCGAACAGTATTCCATGTGGATCAGTGGACATTGCTTACAAAATTGTCAAGAAAGGATTTCAATTTGACCTCGCCGAATCGTTATTGAAGCAATTGGAAGAGAATATGAGAACCATAAGAATGGAAAAGAGAAACACCTATAATTTTGGTTTGTTATTGATCTACATATTCTTATATGTGCAAAATTTCATTCCCTCAGTTGGTCATGTGGACTAGGATACTGACCGACCAGTCATTTTGCAAGTTAATGATCTTATTCAAAGTCTAGGACAAAATTTTGTTAGTATTATGGATTCATACTTTGGAAAATTTAAGGATAGGATGCATAAAAGAAGCAAAATACTAGGATAGTTGGTTGAGAATTATAAAGAAGATATTTATTTCTTAGTGGATAGTGATACCACTCTAATCAAGGTAGTATAACCTAGAACTATATGGTTGTCACCAAAGAGCTGTGAATGTAACATTGACTGAGTCACTAAGTCAATTGAGGGTTTATTAGCCAAGCCCAAAGATCCATAGGTAAGAAGGTTTGGAACCTATTAAGAGGCCAAACCAAGGATAAAATTGGATCTAGTAGTTGAGAAGGTGCATAAGAAATCAAAGAAAATAATGGACAAGTTAGTAAAACAATTTGGTGATGATGCAAAAGATTGTGACGCATTTGAGGGTAATCTGGTTGAGCAAGAAAATGAGGAGTAGTTAAAGATTGAGAATAGTGAACATGATGGAGAAGAGACCAAGTCAGATAAGGACATTCCTACAATGGTCAAGGCCACATGAAAAAGGAAGAAAGCAGAGGAATCGACAAGAGAAAGGACAATGTCCACAACTATTGTTGCTTCCCCACCTACTACAAAAGGCATTGCTAAAATTTCTAGGTCTACTCCTACTAAAACTTATCAAAAGAAAAAGAGAGGTACTCAACCCACCTCTGAGTTATCTAGGAAGAGGAGAAAATTGATTAGAAATAATGACGATATTAATGATGATTAGGGAAAATTAAAAGTAGTTGTAAATAAGAATCTAACAGTTGATGAGTTAGCATAATCAATAAAAGAAACTGGAGGTCTTAGTAACCTAAAATTGAGTTGGTATGTACATATGTCTACTGAGGACTAGGAAAAGATAAAAGAGATTGTCATACAGATGATGATAAAGTTTAAAAAGGTACTAGTTGAATTTCTAGGTATGTGCCTAAGGCATTGTATGATAAAGTGTCAGCAAGATGGACATATGCCTTGCACACTGAGAAAAAGATGAGGGAACATTCTCTGATATTGGATATCCCAACCTTATTAGTTCCCAAGATAGAAGATTTAATGAAACAATATGCTAAAATATTTTTTGTAAAAAATAGAGCAATGAATATCGTATTCGGAAAGCTTGAGGAGGTAGATGAGAACAGAAAACTATTATGGACTTCAATCTTCCAAGCTTGAGCAGAAGCTGATAAGTTACCTTTGGTAGTGATACTTAGCAATAAGAGTAAAAGGAAAGGAAAAAGACTCCACTCAGATGATGCTGATTTGGCTACAAGAGAACCAATAGATTTATCTGACACCAAGGTACAAGACACTACCATAGTTGTTGGATTTTATCCAGCTGGTTATAGAGAAGTGTATACGGATCCTCAGGAGAAAGTATTAATAATAGGGACAATTGATGTTCTTATTGAAGACAACACAAATGGAGATCCATACGACATAAACAATGATGAAGATGTTACTAATGTTGTAGATTAAACTGAGGAAACAACACCCATCAAGGTAGCAACTAGTGAGATACTGGGTGATTTGCTAATTCTCATACAAGTTGTGAATATCTTATAATAGAAGGAAATCAAAGGCTTGACTCCCTAGCAATAGAAGGACACTTCAAGGGGAATAGAGAACAAGTGAATAGGGAATAGAAGAGAGAAATGAGCCTTAGGAAATAGAGTTTGTATCACAAGTACCAGAGGAAAGTAAACCAACAAAGATATTACCAAAGCACACCACTACCAATGCCCCAGGACAATATACCGAGACATAGGTCATTGGGCAGCACAAAGAAGAAAGTGTGTCCACGGAGCCAGAAAAGACACATATGGAGACAAAAGCTCTAGTTATATATTCCAAATCATCGACACCAAAGAAGAAGAAAATGAAAAAGCATGGCAAGGGTTTCGTAACACTTGATGAAGAAATTCAAATACATTCATGTGACCCTAGAACTTTAGACCCCGAGGAGCCTAGAATATATAGGTAATTGTGCACTAGGAAGGCTGCACAAGAGAAATTGAGAAAATAAAGTAAAATTAAATAGATCCTTGAGGATGTTAGAGGCATTTTATAGTAAGTCATTCCTGAGATCAATATTAGTGAGGATATTCCTATACTTGATCAACTTTCTTTTCTAACTAGTCACATAAATACCTTGGACATAGATGCGGAAAAGAGAATAGAGGAAAGGGAAGAAGAAAAAATACAACTGAAGCTAGCAGAAAGAATAAGCCAAGAAGTGGAAATAAAGAAGGTAAAGTTATCTAAAGAAATTACCAAGTTGGAAACTATAATTCAGAAGATTATTCAAATTTTGTTTAAATTGTGCACTATTGACCTATTCACTACCAAGGTTAGTGAGAAGATAAATAAATTGGATGAAGATGTATCAAGGTCAGTGAAAACATATCTCTAACTGATCACAAGCATATACTAAAAGTTCAATAACATTAGTGACCAAGTCACTGAGCTACAAGTTGAGCTGCCTCCCCATCTCAAAATCTTGGAGAGACATGTAGAGAAGGAAAAAGCCTTAGTTGCTACTTCTGAGATATCAGTTTTGGACAACATTTTGATATGGATGCACTAGTCTGTCTTGAGCATATTGTTCTTGCCAACTTGAAGGAGGAATGGAAAAACCTCTTAGCATCACTACAGAAAACACATAAAAACATTTTTGACAAGTTGTAAGTACATTTTTGTTATTGGGATTAATTTTAAAAATGGGGGAAATCATGTATATATGCCTCTATATACTTCACAGTACCGAGAGCATGCACAATGGGTGAGTTAATCAGTATAGAAAGAAGTCAATGTACAGTTAGTAAATTTTGAGTTTGTATATTTTTGGCTATTGGTACTATATACATAAAGTTTTGAAACTAATGCTAAAGGGGGAGATTATTATATTTATTTGAGTATTAATGGATTGTCATTAGTATCAATCAGTTGTTTAGTTGGTAAAGGAAATAAACAAGTCAGTCAATTAAGAAGACAAAGCCTTTACACCATGTAAAGACAGGGTAGATCTCTAAGTTAACTGAATACAAGTTTGACCATCCACACTCACTAAGTGGTAGGAATTTATTGAGTGTCGAACTAGTAATCACCGAGCATCAAATAATTCATCAAAAAATGAATGCAGTATTTACCGAGTAAAACATGAAAGGACATAGTAATCAGGAGTAGCACATATATCTATGCAAGTGATTCACATCAATTGGAAAATGGTTTACCAAGATTGAGACAACATTTAATATGATGTAATCATTAATTATCATGATGATTCCTATGTAACTTTCTGATTTAGGTTATTTTTTTATACTATTGATCTTAGATTTTCTAAGACATTGTAACC
The DNA here is from genome assembly GCA_027943335.1 of Chamaecyparis obtusa. Lineage (NCBI taxonomy): Eukaryota > Viridiplantae > Streptophyta > Pinopsida > Cupressales > Cupressaceae > Chamaecyparis > Chamaecyparis obtusa. Next base: position 141,139 of record BSBK01006760.1, on the reverse strand, counting down.
CTAATTAGGTCATGATTGTTTCATATATAATTGTAAGAGATGTCATTATGAATCATCCTCATGAAGAAGTAACTGCACTAAGGACAATAGGAGATCAGACAAGGATTAATGACATACAGTTTAATAGAGACATAATCAATTTTATCAAAACATATACAAGGCTACCAAGTAGGAAAAAAGGACATACTCATCACATTGAGGTGATATCTATTTGTTATTTCAGAAATTTGAATTAGACATGATAGAGTTTTCATTTTACAAATAATTCATTGTTATCAATTTAACCATTGTAGCAAATCTAAATCTCTTAATAGAGTAGACTTAATTGTCTTATTGTAAATCTCTTAGCCAAGTGCACACTTGATTGTGTTGCTAAAATATTTTAACAAGGTACATCTATTTGATCTTTTGTTACTCCTAACAGGTACTTAAGATCATCAAAAGTGATCAACAATTGTATCCTTAATTGACATAGTTTATTTATTGCAGTAGTGAAGAATTTGTGGGTGTCATCCCCACCACAATTTTTACCTTCTAACAATGGTTTCCACGTAACCAAAATACTTGAGTCATGAGTTAAGATTTTCATGTATGATTTATTATTTTTTTAACATGCACTTTACATTTTCAAGTTTTATGAATGTATGTTACAAATAATGGAATCAATCAGTTAATTATGGATCTACTATTGCAAAGTGTTTAAGTTAAAAGATTTGAGGGTAGTGATTCACCCCTCCCCTCTCTGTACTTTACCTTTCCAATCCCAACACCATGTGGAATTTTTATGTTTATGTTATTAATTCACTAAGATAAATAATTAACTATGGAATATTGATGAACTATGTAATTTAATTGATTAGATTTAATTACATAAGTAGGGTTTTGATTCCTTTGATTTAATTTGATTAAATTCTAGAGATTTAATGAATTGATTTATCTTTTAAAATATTTTTAGATAATTACAGTAATATGCTAAATGGATAGATAATACCCATAAACCAACTTTGTTAGAACATTTAAAGTGTTCCTTGATGTCATATATTTTTCATGTGGATACATTATTTCCATTTATTTTAACTAACACATATCTCCTAGATGATATCTTGATTAAAGTTAACTAATTTTAAAGTAGGGTACCTTTGGATTGTTAATTAATTAATGTATCCAAAGGTTTTTTAGGAACATTATATATATCACAAGTAATTTAGTATAAATTTAGATTCAGTAAAATTACAAATTGTACATTTGATAAAATTTCATAACATATTTTTATTCATGTTCTTAAATCATGAGAAAGAACATGGAGAATTTTCTTAGTCAATAAGATGCTCTGTTAGATAAAGAATGTCATGGTCAACATAATGGTTTCCACCAAATGGACATTAATTCCAATAACCAAAATTTACTCGTAACAACATGCCACCTATCACTATCTTTTTTATATTGGTTTTTGAATATCATATTTAAATTTTATATGTGAAGTTTCATCTTGATATATGATTTCTATCACTTATAACATCTACGTTTGTTAACTTTCCAGAAATAAGGCCTTAATGGTGGCATGCCCACTTGCATTTTCCTACAAAAACCATGTTAATAGATCGACCTTTGATTGATGATAAATCAAACTCTTGATTGAGCCTACTCATACTTTAGAAATTTTTTTACCTACGTAGTCCTTTCTTGTCATTTATTTTAGACTATTAAGGAAAAAAATGTACTTTTAAATTGAAGAACTCTTGGTCTCTAACCTTGTAATTATCATCATGTAGCCTTGGTTCATCAAATAATTAGAACTACTGATCATATACATAAAATAAAAAATGGGCCTTCACAAGTGTTTCTGATTAGAAACTGGAAGGGGAATCTATTGGCAATTGGTGCTAAACATCTGTATGATGGGATGTGTTATCACTATACAAATTTTTCCATCTTTGTGCTAATATTTTTGAAAATAATCCAAGTTATTGACCTAATGGTTAGGTTTTGTGGTGAAAACCCTAAATTTTATCAAAGCCCTAACCGGTCCTGAGTCTTGTTGTAATTACATGTTACTTTTTGGCTCACTAATCCCCCAATAAAGCATGTATTCTTTTCACCCCCCCTTTATTCATCATTTCATATGTTATGTGGTTAGGTTTTGGAATTGGGGTACCTTTTAATTAATTGATTCTTTCAAATCCTAAGTTCCTGATAAAATTTTTCAATAGTATCAAACCCTTCAAATATGTGGCTGTCGTTGAACCGCAAGACTGCCCATTGTCAGAATCTCTGACATGCAATTTAGCGATGAAGTGCCACCTATCTGAGCGGGCCTATCTAGTAATAGGGTGTGCTAAAATTTAAAGAATAGATCAGATCTACGGTTGTTTCTATACCATTGGGCCAAGATGATAGCTATTTAAACATCACGCTTTAGCGTCGACCGTCTGATTTTCTTTAAGGACTAAAGTGTGAAGTGGGCCCTGAAAGTGCCAAGTCATATTGACATGTATGCTTTTGACTGGTTGGTGGGAGTTATGATGTGGCAGTTGTCAGGATGATTCAAATTGAGAGTGAAGAGGTCAAGAGGCCACCTGTTGATTCTTCACGACATGGTGGTTATTGCTTCGATAGAGATTTGTGAAGTGTCATAGTGGAGCCTATTTTTTCCAGATGGTTAAGATGCAACAAGATCTCGTGGTTGTCATTATACCACTAGGGTAAGTTGCACATTTTTTAGGGTCAGGGGTATAGTGACAACCGTTGATTTTGTTTAAAGATGGGGACTGTTTGGTGGCTCCTTTGCTGCTAACATTTTGATGATGTGGTTGTTTCTGATTGGCCGAGGGTAATAATGACATGTCAAAGTTGCCAGTGCATTTAATAGGAAGGATAAAGTTAGGGCTTCTTCATTGCTGACTTGTCCAACATGGCACTTTCTAAATCGATAGAATTTCTAAAAGGAAAGGTGGGGTCACTTCTTTGAGAATAGATAAAGCGCTGAAAGTTAGAAGGGATCTTACGGCTGTCGTTACACCGCTAGATGAAGATGCTCAAGTTTTACGCTTGTGCTTTAGCGATGAAGTGCCACCTATCCGCTCTGATCAAGATAAAGTTAAGTTATTTGTTTCCTCACATGCCTTTATTGAAATGTTCTCATTGGTTGAGAACTGATTTGGGGAAAAGTAATATAGGGTTATGTTGTTACACTTGTGAACCATCCAATGTGCTGAAAAAGAAATAAATCAACGGCTTGAATTCAAATTTTTGCTCAGTGAAATTTTTGTGTCCTGTGAATAACTGAGGCCGCCAACTTTCAATAGTGGTGAATTTAATGTGTTACGTGTAGATAGATTGTAGGCAGTTGCCGATGCTATACATCAAAATTGAATCATTGTTTCTATTCACCATTCTCATAAGAATTTTTGGTGAACTCATTTTTTCCTCTTGGGGTGATTTCAAGGAAGGAATTTGTAGGTGCCTGGTAGGTTTCTTTTTTGAGTTTAAAATTGTTTGAAGCCTATGAAGGATTTGTGAAGGAATTTGTGTTTCCAGTTGATAGTTTTTTAGGGTTTTCTTGGGTATTCATATATTGTTTTGTAAAATCCCTAGTTTCAAAATGCTATCAAAAAGAAACCTGTCTGGTCAAATAGAGTACAACAAAAGAGGAGTCTTTGAAGATTTAATGTAGTTATTACCACATTCAGATAATGGGGTAGCTAGGTTAAAGGAGTTAGTTTCAAGGAACCCTAGGGATTCTATTGTAGATGGACTCCATGATAGAGGGAATTGGATGAGAGATGCTAGGGTGGGAAAATATCATAATGGCCTGATTTTATTTAGATCAGCATACTCACAAAGAAATTCTTGTGCCCCCCTTAGTAATATTTGGCAGTTTGATATAGGAAAATTGGTGGTTCCTGGTGTGTTTATGGATGCTGGGTTATTGATTCAGATTGCTAAATGCTATGATCCTGTGACAAAGTGTGTAAAGGATGTAAATGGGAAGGACCTAATCAGCATCACAGATGATGAGATTAGGGGAGTTTTTTCACTGAATGACCCTTCTGTTGGGGTGGAGAAAATTGATTTCATAGAATTTATAGAAATATATGAGGCACATAGGGATTATTTGAGAGAAAGACCTCTAAGGGAATTTCTAGATGAGATTAGATCTATGTGTGTTATCAGTCCAAGCACGCCAGAGCCTTTTAAGCTAGATTTGTTCAGTAAGAGAGCACAGGAGGTTTATAAGTCATTAAGTCTGATTCTAGGGCATGATGAATCAACTCATATGCTAGTCCCATACATGTTTATGATGGTACAATCTCTGCACCCCAATTGGCACTAATTTTTTATTTTTCATCTCATCTAGCTGACTTGATCCATGAAGGACTGATGGGAATTAAGGACATGAAGGTTAGTAGGCCTTTTGGGTGGTAGTCAATTCTTATGCACATGTTCCTTTACAAAGATGAGCAATTTTTTAGCTCAGCAATAAATATTGTGAAAGAGGGGAATGGAGAAACCCTTCTAGTACAACTATGGACTACAGCCCTGTCATGGGACATAATTGATGCCAGTTACATTTCATTTGATAGGGATTTTGCCTCAAGGCTTAGAACTCTTTTGTTTTTTGACAATCCAAGGATCCCAAGAGAGTTGCTAAGATTAATCAGGCCAAAGGAATATTGTCAGGATTTCACCATAGTCCATAATTTTGGGGATATCATTCTGTATCCTATTTCTATAGTTTTTAGGGTTTATTGTTGTAGAAAGGCACCCTACATTTTTCCTTACCAAGTTCCATTAAAAATAGGGTATGTTGAAATATTGAGACAGATTGGTGACCTACAAGAGACCACTCTCACTGGTAAGGGAAAGGGAACTTTCTTCCCTGACATAACTATAGCACATCAGTATGTGACTACAAAGGGAGGTTGGGTCCATTTGAATAAAGTGTTACAGCCCTATAGAATGAAAATGGCCACCATCAGGTGTGTAGATACAGAGGGTTTCCTCTCAAGAATGTTTAGAGAAAGGGTAAGGTGTGCCCTTATTGAGCATCAATTTAATTTACTAAAGATGTGATAAGGAATGAGTTTGATCTTCAAACTCAAGAGATTAAAAAAGAGAAATGGATCATCTACAAGAAATTTGTGGATTTTATTCAGAATTTTGACAAGGCTTATGACCCATTAAAAGGATTTGAGCCATGGGAAAGGAAAGTGGATTCCCTAATGGAGAACTTTGAAGGCATCATGCATATGGTAAATGAAAAGAGGGTTTTTGTAAGAAAGATAGACCCTGAAAGAGCTAGAAAGATTTTGAGCTAGCCTAAGTATATGAAATTGACTCCAAGGGGAGTCTATACAATGCAGAGGAGAAGTGGATACATTGCTCTCTTACCACCACAATAGAGAAGTGAGGATTTTCCCTCTACTTCTAAAGGGAAAAGGCCCATGGATGAATCGACAATGCAGGGACCCTCACCTAAGAGGCAGAGACAAGAAGAGGTAAGGCCAGGAGAGGAAACTTATTCTCCTTCTCAATCCCCTATCCAATTAGATGAAAATGGGCTAGCAGACCAACTGGCACAATTGAGAAATGAGGGAAACATTTTTGTTTCCAAGGATGACTTGCAAGAAGGGATGCCTAAGGCACCTAAAGAGGTAGCCATGGACCTTACTATTGATTAATTTGAGGGTAAACAATTGGACCTTGTTTTAAAGTAGGCTAGTGAATCTTTTCTTGTTGATGACAAATTTGTCAAGACTAGGGCATTCTCCCAATTTTTATGGAGAATGAAAATAAATCAGTACAAAGAGATCTATGAGAAGAAGAGGGAAGAGTTCCCTGATAAAGACATAATATAAATAGAAAATGAGACCAAGGCAAAGATGGTCAAGCAGTTTGAAAAAATTACTCCTGAGGAAGGAAGGGCCATGGTTCATACTACAGGAGTGCTAATTTTGCCAGAGTGGGACATTGCTGATGCAATTATCTTTGACCAAGTCAGGAAGAGCAAAGTGAAAACTGTTACTATTGCAGAACAGGCCAAACAAGCTACTAGGGGAATTGCTTTCTTAGAGGATCATGCAGCCTTGGTCATGTGGTCCCTAAAGAGGGAGGAAGATAAAGGAAGAAAAGAAGCTCTCTCCATAGGATATGCAAGTAGTTTGTTAGTACAAAGAGTGGGTGAAACTTCTAGTGTGGAAGCATCAAACCTAATTCTAGAGACTACCAAGTTCAATGTTAAAGTGGCAGAAAAGGATGCCCAAGAAAAGGAAGAGCTAAGGGCTAAATTTGAAATGGTTCTCAAATCCTACAATAGCTCAAGGTAGAGCTAATTCAAAAGGATGAGTTGATTTCTCAGCTATCAAGGTCCCAGGATCACAAGTTTTCCCAATTGGCAATCTCTGATAAGCCTACAGTGGCTTCATCCTCAAGCCCAATTATTGAACTTCCCCCTTCACCACTCCCAAAGACAAGTATGGATGCAAGGGTTAGTTGGGAGAAGCAAAGATTAACTGAAGAGGCTAATAAATTGAGGGAAATAAGAGTGCAACTAGAGAAGGAAAAAGATGAAAATGTGAAGGCCAAAGCTTTGGAAAACTAGAAGTATGAAGATAAAATGACAAATGCAATCATGCAGTTTGCATATGATTTGAAGCCCTCCATTTTCCATAGTCATGCTAGTAAATTATATTCTTTATTTGAAACTTTGAATAAGGAGAAGATTGAAATGTCACCAATTTTGAAGAAATGGATTCAGAGATCTCCTAGTATAAAGTTATTTTGTATGTTATCAAAGGGCCAAGAGGATCTTGATCCATTGATTAAGCCAGTACATCAGATTGTCAATAAAATGGTACAGTATGGCATTATTTTGGATAATTTTATTAGAAGATCAAGTATGTTGAAAGAAGAATTAATGCTTTCAAACTATGAGCTGGTGCCCACCATTTTCACAGATAAGGGAAAATTTAAAGAAGCATATTTATGGAGAGAAGAGATGGATGCACTTTTTTCAAAAAGGGTGACTGGTGTCCTAAATGACACTTTTTCTATTAGCAGTGGTATCAAGTTGTTAATAAATGCCAAATCAATGTTTGATAATATTCAACATAAGGTTACTTAGATTGAAAATGAATGGGAACAATTATCAAGTAAGAAGATTGAGTTTGCCGATTTTGAGTTCCCAAGAGAGGAAGTGTACAATAAATGGAGGTATCATTACATACCTCATGTTGAAAAATTTAATACTCCACCAACCTCTTGAGTGAACAAAATAGTTTCTTTTTGAGTCATAAAGGTTGTTGAGTTACAGGAAGACATTCATTGCAGGATTGACTACAAGATATTGTGATCAGATTTGTTGAAGGAAGCCAAGGACAATATTGAAGACATAAAGCAAGGTGTCTCAGCTACAAATATCTCACCAACTTGACTTGTGTATTTATTGTAAACTTTTTGGGGTTGTTGTAAAAGGTTTTTAGGTTAGAAATTTTGCAAGCCCTAGAATGATCGGTAGCTTGTTGCATCTCCTAGTATATAAAAGGATTTTTCATGATCATTCTAGGCATTGAGAGTTTAGGAGTTGAAAAAATAAAATTCTAAAACCCTAGCCCTCAGTCAAGGATTGTAATATATTGTATCATTTTTCATCAAGCAATAGAAAGAAGTACATGTTGTTGCTACTGTTTTGCAAGCTTATCATTCAGAATATGATGTATACAACATTAAAAGGTTATACTTAATACAAACTTCAAATCTTTGTCTCTCCTTTGATTTTATTATGTAAATCTTTAAGTCTTCCTGAGATTTATGTCTATGTATCTAGCTTTGAGTTTTGATCTAGGATTGGATTAAATACTGCTCATAGTGGGATACATGTTTACTGAATTCATTTAAGGATTTTCTAAGAAGTAGGAAAGAGTTGGAATGTTTTGTATTTATGTTTAAAGACCAAGTTATTCTCCAAATATCTCTATATTCATTTTGTCCTCTGATCTTTTGCCCAATGGATAGGGCACTGGCGTGTATTTCCCTATTTTTCTTTGTGTAGATTGATTAACATCTTGTGATCCTGAAACATAATCATTACTAGTTATTTTACTTTATTTACATTTATGTGTTGTTCTACCCAATGATGGAGATTTAATGAGTAATAGGTTGTTACTTAGTACTTTCTCACTATTATCTATTCTAAGATCTAGTATTAGATAAAGAATAGAGTCATATCTCTTGGATCAGGTGTACCCACCTTGGTTTTGTAGAGCTAGAAGTGAAGAGGGCAGTCTTATCCCTATAATTGGTCCAGTTGCTTATAGATTTCCTACATTTGGAATTAACCAATCCTTAACATCAGTCATAAGCATACTGGTATCTCTTGGAGTGTAAAATCTTTTGAAGAACCAATAGGATGAATAATGAGGTGGAAGTTTAGTCTACTATCAATGAAGTGTTTATGGTGAAAAAACTAAATATTTCTTGAGTACATCCAAAACATGATTTGTTGATCATTGTCAATTCTATCACTAAAATAAAAAATGGAGTATGGTATTTGAATAAGTACATTAAAAAAATTAGTTCTATAATTGGCACTTTTGAAAATTTTAAAATATCTTATGTAAAATGAGGAGGGAATGGTGTGAAAAAAACATCATCTAAGGTGGGATTAACATTAAATAATTTGAAAAATAATAAATTGTACAAATACTACAATGAAATTGATGGAAACAAGTTGGACCTACTGTATGATCATGGTGATCAACATCATCATTAGAAATGATGGAAACCTCTTTATAATATAAGATGTAGGTTTTGTTTCTAATAGTCTCATGTACTTGGACACATTTCACTTGTTTTATTGTGTTGTGCAAGGTAGAGGTTTTGAAGGAGTCATGGAGGCTAATTTCACACTTTTCTATGGTAAATAAAAATATAGCTTTTAAGGGAAGTTAAAGTAGAAATATTTAAAGAGCATGTTTAAGATCGATGAGCCCATTTTTTTTGTAGATTGTAGATTTAATGTTGGAAGAGTAATTCATGAAAATAGGGGATGAGTATATCTCCGACACATATATTACCTTTGCATTCCTTGGATGGGCATCAAACCTAGGCTCAAATGAGGAGGTAGAGCATGAAATGAAACTTATGTGATGCTAGAGTGGTGTGGAGGACTCGCTATCTTTTTGGCTATGGCTGAACTGAGTATAGCCATACAAGTGTACAATGAAAATTAGTGATTGGTTGGTAATGCTAGGCCCTTGGTGCAACATTTCCTATCTTGGAGTGTCTTCAACAATAAGGATGCTTGGTGTGAGGAATCCCCTATAGGTTGGGATTCACTACTTAAGCTTTTAGAGACAAGAGAGCTAGAGAAGGGACAAGAAAAAATGTAGGACATGAAAAGTGGACAAAAAGGTCCAATACGGTTATGATGATTATTGATTTAATGATGCAATACTCAACATAAGGAAACCTAAATGTAGTTCTTTTTTAGTGCATTTGAATTATATGGGTTCTCATTTTTTTGGGTTGTCATGTGCTATGGAATGGCGGGTAGAGTTTGTTGTCTTAGTGGGTAGTGGTGCTATAAGCATGTAGGTAGTCAGTTTGTAATGTTCTATTGACATAATTACAGTAAGAATGATGTCATTTTGTATGTTCATTAGCATGGCTATCAGAGTCTAGGGTGCTAGTAAGTTCGAAGCAAGGCTCATTTTTTCCCATTCATTTCAAGTTTGGACAATTTTAGCTATATTATGATACTTGTGGATGTAATAATTTATATGATTAATGAAAAATCTGAACTATTGTCGATTCAAATAAAAATCTTTGCAAAAACATTATCTGTGTGTGAAATCACGGAAGTAATTGAGATATCTCATGAAAATTCTCTTGCTTCAATTATGATGATTAATTTCATTATAGTGTGGAAGTAAACACATACTTGAAGGTTGATCCAAAACTCTAATAGTTGTTATTGGGAGGCATAAATAACAAACTAAAAGCAATAACCAAAATTTTATTATTATGATAAAAAAAAATTATTTCCCAATATTTTTATCTCACTATGTACATGTCTGGAATTTGGAAAATATATTGCCACCTTCATCTCCTAGGACAATTTCTCCAACTTTGCAAAAAAAGGTCTAGTTCTAGATTTACATGTCACAAAATGCATGTATCATTTTATAGCCTTCAATCCAACAACTAAATTTAGGGATCTTCTTAATTCTTTAATCTTTAGTTAAACTTAGTATCATTTAAGCCTCACACCATTTGCCAACTTTTGTACAAATAGTTGAGGGAGTCACATCATTTTAAAGAGACCAAATTAAAAGAAACATTATAGTAAACATTTCAAAGATTTCATTTCATATAGACGAGATTCAAGAGCTATTTATATGAAATAGGAGGTTAAATGAGGCCAAAAAAAAAGATATGAGTATTTAATTTATTTTTTTAATGAATATGAGTATAAAAATTTTATTTTGTAACTTTAAGTAGGGCTAAGAATTGTCCTCGCCATCTTAGAAAAGTTGTTACTATTCAATTAATTATTCATGGTTTTTTAGATTCTACCAATTAAATTGATTATATTTTTTATTTCTATATTTTGTTATACAAAATAATAATAAAAATTATGAAACAACCAATTTCCTTAAATGTTAGAAATTAAACTTTTAAACTCTTTAAAGTACACAAGACTAACACTTCAAAATGCTCCGATAAAAAATTATAAGAAATATCCTCATGAAGACTTTTTAAGATATTAAAAGCATATGAAAATTGTGAAAGTTTTGAAGGAATTTTTATCAAAAATTCATTTTGTGCCAACCTTGCAATCATGGCATTCCACAAGATCACATTTCTTTGAGGCATTTTCTCGAATAGTTCTTTTCTCTAGTACATTTGACCTAGTTTTTCTAACAAAACTTTCGACCATGAAATAAAAATATTTTGGCTGGTCTGATTATAGAAGGAAAACTTTCCTTTTTTTTAATCCATTCACGTGTTGGTCAAAAGTTCGACCAATACCATGAATGTCAAAATTTTGACTAACACAGGCATAACTTAAAAAAAAGACTTCATTTCTCATTTCATTATTACAACGGTGAATTTTTTCAAGTAAATTGTAGCATGTGAAACCTCATCGGCCAGGGCAGATTCGACACTGTGTCTAGGGGTTGCAGTTTTTTCTGGACTTGGGCCTTAGAACTTCGAGCTTGGTTTTGGAAACTTGGCTTTTCCTCTCCTTATCAAATTGAAGCTCATTGAGGTAGGGATTATGTCATTATCTCCTCTGCATTTTGATAGAATACATTACATTTGATCACTTGATTGAATACCTTCATGTATTTCGAGGGCACATCTTACTGTGATCATTACTCCATGCTCTGCAAGGGAATTGCAGCGCGTGAAACCTCATCGTCTAGGGCGGATTTGACACTGTGTATAGGTGTTGCATTTTTTATCTAGACTCAGGCCTTTGATCTTTGAGCTTGGTTTTGGAAACTTGGCTTTTCCTCTCCTTATTAAATTAAAGCTCATTGATGTAGGGATTGTTTCATTATCTCCTCTGCATTTTGATAGAATACATTGCATTTGATCACTTGATTGATTACCATCATGTATTTCAAAGGCACGTCTTACTGTCATCATTACTCCATGCTTTGTTGTGTCCATGGCATTGAGTTCATTTATTTGGATGATTTGATTATGGAATTTACATCTAGATTCTCACTATTTTATTATGAGCTAGGGCATCATGTTATGTTTATTTTCTATTACTACAGATCGTGAGCCTGATCTACATCTTTGATTTTATCACACTTGCTTTGTTAGTGAACTAGGGTATCATGTTAATGTGTGTTCATTGGATTCTCTGGTTATATTTCTTACTATTTTTACAACCCATGATGTTTTATTGTTTATTCATTGAGGGCGCAAGCCATATGTTAAATTAGTGCATATTGTTATCATTTCCTTGGCTGTGATTGCTACTAACCTTCACAGAATGATGATGTGACTCAGGTATTATTTCTTTGCAATGCTTTGGCAAACTGATTTATGTTGATCTTAACACTAGTCACTAGGAGATCTGATATGATATGATTTTCTCACAAGAAAAACTACAGAGTTACACACATTAGATTCAATTTACTAATAAAGGCTTATCAAATGATTGGGGAACAAGTAATGCCAATTAGAGAAAATAGCTAATACTAGAAATAAATTGATGCCTATAATAATCAAAACCTAGCTGTGGGTAAAGCGTCAATTCTTATTTGGTAAGATCACTATTAAACCCGTTGGTTTTTTGTAGTGTTTGAAAAGCATGAGAGGCTATCAAGCATCTTATCGTGGACATGTGATTTCTCTAGACTAGATGGGAACTTCACCACTTATAATTCTATTTAGTGGAAATTTGAATAGAACAATTTAAACTACTTGCAATGTTACAAGGTTGCCCTTCTAAGTTTTGGGCATTTAAAGGGGTTATAGATTTTAACGATATCTTTGTTAGCAGTCAACTCTTGGAAAAATTACAACGTCATTTCTCAATAACTAAAACTCACAAAATTATAAACTTCCCCAGAATCCTAATTAAACATTTTTACTTCTATGAGAATACACAATGATAGACCAAGCCATCTTTTTATAATAAAGATGTTAAGGACATGAAATTGGACAATATTTTTCTTGAAGCTTGATTATTTTGGATTCAAGTTGTGCCACCATTACATAAAGATGTTCATAGTACAAAGGTTCAAACATAGCTTACAAAATAAATTTATTATTCTCTTCACCAATCATTAGGGCTTATGGTATTTAATAAATGATCCCATTAACTGTTATAAGAGAGTAGGTGATTATGACTAATTCCAAGAATTTGAATTACAAAAGCCATTCCTCTTGAAATGAACCATGTGAGATTGGTTTATCTTTTTAGAATAAATATTGAAAAGGACATGATGGGTATTGAAGACAACTTAAACTTTTAAACATAAATCACACTACAAAATTCACAGGACCATCCACCTTAAAATATTCTTAAAAAATCTCAACAATACCCACTAAATTTTTTTAGAAAGACCCCACCTTAAGACCCTACCCTTAGCCATGATATAGAAAGATCCCACCTTGAGACCCTATCCTTAGCAAATTGGTCTATCATCAACAATGTGCCTTAGTGTTGTAGCTTGTTGGAACTAGGGAAAAAAGTTTCAAATCATGGGCACATAAATTAGGCTAGGCACATGTTTTCAAATGAATAATTAAGGAAATCATAGGTCAAAATAAGGAGTGGCCTAAATACCTAATGTGTGGAAAAGAAAAAAGTTGTGGTGTCTCTACTGGTCACTTTAAGGAATCTTTATGTTGGGTTCTTGATGGGATTCAAGTTTGGTGTGGTTTCCTCCATTTCATGCAACTTCAATGTTGAGTATGAGTTTATTTTCCAGGGTGTAGGACTATGACTATAGTTTTGGGGTGATTTAATGCACACTATAGGGTCAACATGCCTTTCTTATAAGAGATATTTCAATGAAGTCAAGACATGAAGACTTCCCAAAACCTTCCAAGACATTTTTGACATTATATGTTGTAATTATTTCTTATCACCTACATTGGGGTCTAAACACATAAGATGGATGTGCAAGAGAATAAGAACTTTAATGTAATGTATTAGCCAAAGTAAGAGAGCATGATGTCGAATTGGTATTGATTGATTTTCTAAGTCTATTTACACTTGAGACGAGACATGGATTGCTGAAGAGGGTTTTAGCACCTTGCTGGACATATTGGGAAATATTTAGATAGCTCCACACTCCATAACTAGGTTTCGTTATGATATCAAATTTAATAATAAATATTTCTTTTACAAAGAACGGGTGTATCTCTTTTAAGGAGTTAACAGTGTGTATCGAGTTCAATTTAAAGGTTGTCATTCTTTTAGTTCTCCGCTAAAATTGTTAGACATGTCTCTCAATCATCCAACAATAACTCCTATGTTGATTACATTTTCTATTTAAGAGTCCTTGAGTGATTTGAATATTTCATGGTCTAGTGAGCATGATTTGTGTGTGTATTTGTAAATCTTGTATAATCTTATAATATTTATTTTTATTATATACAAGATACTACTAATTCTTGTATGTTTACATTTTGTATATTTATAGCCCGAATGATTGCCTGTGAAGAAAGTCCACACCTAGAAATATGAACCCAAAACAAAATAATGAAATAATTGCTAGATTGTGGTCTCAGTTCCAAAGAAAAGTTGATAAATGTAATTGTCCTTGTAAAAAGTGTAAGGCCTTAAAGAATCAATGAATTATAATCACAACAACCCAAAGTCAATGTAGGCAACATGGTCAGATTGAAGGGGGGCATGATTTTCATCGATTGGTGAATGTGGATTTCCAATTAGAGGAACATGGAGGTGTGAATATCCAAGCCAAGGATAATGCTCCCATGGAAGAAGATGATCCTATGGTAGAGAACACAATTGAAGATGATGGTATTGGCATAGCTTATAATGTGCCAGAGGACATGATTGAAGAAGATGGTATTGGCATAGTTGATCAAGATGATCATGATGATGGTACTAGCACATTTGATAATGATGATGAATATGGTCTTGATATACCTATACTTGAGAAGGCATATGAGCACCTATACCAAGGCTCCCAAATAACTCTTCTCTCTGCTATAGTGTTGTTGGTGAACTTGAAGGTTATGAATGGTTTATCCAATGTAGCAATGTCATGTATGCTAAGGTATGCCATTATTGTCATCTTAAATGTTAGCATACCATTACGATTCATTATATTAACAATTCATATTTGTTGTTGTAGATTTATAGGTGAGTTTTTGTTAGCACCGTCAAAAATTCTACCTCATTCATACCGAGAATTATCTACCATTATGAATCAAATTGGAATGAAGTATCAGACAATACATGCATGTCTCAATAATCACATTCTATATCATAAACAACATGAATTTGCATCAGAATATCCTCATTGTCATATTAGTAGATATCGGTCAGATCAAATAACAAAAAAGGTATCTCACAAGGTTCTTCGGCACATTCCCATTATTCCACGTCTTCAATGATTATTCAGGTGCACTAGCTTGGCACAATTTATGGATTACCATGCACACAATAGAAGTCAAGATGACATTATGCGAATGCCTATGGATGGTTCTGCATTTAAAGACATAGAAACAACATGGCCACACTTTAAAGAAGAACCTCATAATCTCAAGCTTTCATTGGAAATGGATGGTGTTAATCCATTTGTAGATATGAGATATGTTTACTCGGTGTGGCCTATTTTTGTTACTAACAATAGCATTCCTCCTTAGATGTCTATAAAGAGGGAGCACATAATGTTGTCAATGATTGTACCAGGTATTTTTTCATTTAATAGTTATGTAAATTAATTTATAAACACCACATCAAGATGGTCATAATAATTATGTAATGTTTTTGTTCATTTAACTAGGTAAGTGCCAAGTTAAAGATATGAACGTGTATATTGAGCCCCTTATTGACGAGTTGTTGAAGTTATGGAATGGGGTCACTATGTATGACATCTCTAGACCAATAGGACAAAGACAATTTCAATTCCATGCAATGCTTGTATTGACAATACATGATGCCCCTGGGCTAACTCATTTTTGTAGTATGTTATATATTGTTAAGGTCACATATTTTTGGTATGTTATAGTTCTTACACGTTATTGATGTGTGTTTAAGTTGTGCATGATAATTTTACATCATCTAATTGTATGATATATTTTAGGTCTTTAGACAAAGGGTAAATTTTCATGTCCAATTTGTGGTCTGAAGATGAAATCTCATCATTCAAGAAGTTTAGGAAAGTAGGTGTTTGATGAGTTTAGGCATTTTATCCACAATAATCACAAGTATCGAATTATTGAAAAATATCTTTTTAATGGGAAAGAAGAGACAACGTCAAGGACACAAAAAATGACACCTTGTCTATGGAAGTTAGAATACAATAGACTAAATCACCAAGGTAATGTCATTCCATCTGATGATTTTTGTTTGAAATTTATATTTTGATATTGTATTTTATTTACTAATGATGTTATTGATGCCCGTGAAGGTCGTCAAGGCATCAATGACCAACTTCCTAGAGGAATAAAAAGTTATCCTAGTCAATTTAGTAGGTTGTCGTACTACAAGGATCTCGCAATCATGCATTTATTTGATTCTATGCATATTGGAAAGAATCTAACATAGACACTATGGAAAATATTGGATGGAAGGCGTGACAAAGAAAAATTTGCCAAAATTTGTAATCACATTCATGAATCCAATCATGCATTGAAAAATTTCATTGAATCAAATAGCAATGGAGACCAGATAAATACGAGTGCCCTTCCTTGGTTATTAACTAAGCAACAAAGTGATGCATTAAAAGAAGTCATAAAATTATTTTTTAATAGGACTTGCTGCAAATATAAGCAGTCTTGTATCAAAGAAAGGTGATTTTGGGCCAGGGTTGAAAACACATGATTGGCATACCTTTGTTAAGGTAAGTCATGTTCTCTATTTACATAATATGTGTAAAATTGCATGTAATTTTTATTGTATTATTTTATAATATATTGAAAAGATCATTTTTTAATCATTGCAGTACGTCCTACATCTATCCCTCCCACACCAGTTTGACAATAGTGTTAAACAAGTTATATACGATCTTGGAGAATACATGAGGTTAGAAGTGTTATTTCTTAGACTTGTAGAGATATTATATTTATGGCTTTCTTTACTTTTTATGTAATTTATTGTATATTTTTTTCTAAAATCTTCTTTATATGTTCTTGCGAGTTGAATCTCTTTTAGGTGGTTATCATCTAAAGAAATTGATAAAAAAGATATAAAATATTGGAAGAGAAAACTTCTCCAGCTTATGTGTGAAATGAAAAAGTGTCTACCTCCAACTTTTTTTAATGCTCAAGAACACTACCTCATACATCAGGTTGAGGAGATTGAAATGTGTAGACCTATACAAACTAGGTCAATGTGGATGGTTGAGAGGCACTTGAAATTTATGAAGGGTTTGGTTTGACAAAGAGCACATCTTGAGGGTTCTATGGTGGAGGGATGTATGGTATACCAGATCATGGTGTACATTAGTGAATATCTTCCCAAGTTTGCAACAAATATCCATGTAGATCGCATTTGAGATCCCAACTCTGTTAACAAATTCAAAGGGGAGTACTTGATGGGGAAAGGTAGATTGAGGAAAGTGAAAGGTAATTATACTATGTTATTATAGTTTATTAATTCTTATAGATGTTTAATATAAGTTTTTTCTAAGTGGTCTATTTGTTTTCTTTACAGTTGGTCATGAGTGGGATGCACTACATTTGTATTGCAAACAATCTTGATTGGATGACAGTATGGATTCAACAATCTCAAAAAAATGGTCACTCATTAACATGGGATGGCGTTCCATCATTAGTTAAAAGAGATCATCATAATGGAGATCACAATGTTAAGCCAATGGTACTTGATCTAGCATATGGTTTAAGAGGTAGAAAGGTACATATAAGTTTACTAACCATGACCCATAAGTTTAATATCAACTCACGAATCAATGCAAATAACCTTGACATGTTTGAATAATTACAGATCAAACACCACAAAGCTATGTACTACCATGACCATAAATTTCGCATAAAAAATTTAGACAACACGAAGAAAATTATTGATTCTGGTATAAGTGCATCTTTGAGGTCACTAATATTTCATCTAGAAATGACATACATCCCCAACAATCTGAAAATTGATACTATGGCATTTTGGATGATATACTTGAGTGCGACTTTAATTCATTCAAATTATTTCTATTTTTCATCAAATGGTATAGGCTACGGCTGAATCAAAATGATCCTGATAGGACTATTATTGAACATGATAGTGGATTTACAATGATTAATACAAGGTCATATGAGCCAGTTGGAGATGAGCCCTATGTTCTTCTAAGCCAATGTGAGGTAGTATTTTACTTTTTCATTCCACATAAACCGGGTTGGTCATTTGTTGTTAGACATGATCCAAGAGGAAGTTTGGTAAAGTATAATGTGATGGAAGATTAAGATACTAAAGAATCACAAGATGAAGTAAATGATGATCACAGATGACTGTTATACAATGAAGAAGAAGAAGAAGAAGAAGAAGAAGAAGAAAATGATGATGATTCTAATGATGCTGATGATGATGGTGATGATCAAGGTGATGGTCATGATGATGATAGTCATGATGATGGTGATGATGATGATGATGATGATAGTCATGATGATGGTGGTGATGATGATGATGATGATGATGATGATGATGATAGTCATGATGATGACATGGATGAGGAGGATGATCGATAACATGATCAATGAAATGTATGTGTAGGTATGATCAATGTTACGTATGAGGTCTGATTTATTCATAGAAATTTGTTTAACTTGTATGTTTTTATAATTAAGTTATTATGTTTTGAACTCTAATGTCATGGAGTATATTTTGTATCATGTAAATTTTGTCTTCTATGTAATTTTTAGCTTACATATCATGTAATGTTTGGATAACTTAAGATAAATGATTTACATATGCAGAAAATTTAACACCTTTGACATGGATCGACAGGTATAATTTATTATTTGGTTTCCTTCTCTTTAGTTAGAAAAATATATAGATCCTACTATGTCTCTCATTTGATGGATTGTAGGTATCACCAAATAGGTATTTGTCTGATCAGTCTTTCTAAAGTGAGGAAAATGCAGGAGTAGAAGACAAAAGTGAGACATGTAGTAGGTCTAAAATAGGGAGATCAACTAGAGGTCAAAAGATTAGAATAAAATTCAATAAATAAATGCAATTTTTCCTTGTTGAGGGGGGGTCATGGTCTTATGATAATGAGACCTGTAAGAATTTGCAAATAGAAAATATTGAACCAAGGATCTAGAGGTTGAAGAAGAGCACAAGAGAGAAAATATGAATGCAAGGATGGATTGAATAGATCCAATAAATTTCTCAATGCTCAATGTTCAATTAAATGATTACATAATAGGCCTCCTTATATAGGAAAGGCACTATGAGAGAATGATAAGGAGCTAATAAGCTATCACCTATGCTAGGTGTAATCATATGTCCACCAAATGTGGATCATCCTCCAATATGCAATAAAGTATGTGCATTGGATTAGGATGATAATGTGATAAGAGCACAAAAGGTGGATCTCACACACAACGAGGTATGTGAAGACAACTATCACACCAAAAGTGGAATTTCTCCTACACCATGTGCTTAATAGATGTGCACACTCCTAGGTGTCTCAATCACAAATTACTATGCAATGCATTAACCTAAGTAAGATTAAGTAAAGTGTAATTAGGAATATTTAATTACACCAACACCCCCCCTTAAGTGCAACTTAGTGGAATGCACTTAAACTCATAATGCAAGATGGGTCCTGGCTACTAGGGCATGTTAGGTACCCATGTACAAAATGCAATACATGAAATGCATAACTCTCATAAAGTGGAGAAAGAGGGAAAACCTCATGGGAAAAACCCTCCCCCAAAAAGAGAGAAGAAAACAAGATGCATGGATGGAGTGTTCAAGACCCCCCAAGAACTACATACATCATGTATATACAAAGAAGTATCCCCCCATAAGAAGGATAGGTGGAGACATGATATCCCCCCCATAATGTAGAAGCTCCCATGTTGATGAAGAGTACCTGCAAATAATAGTTCAACCAATGCTTACAAGAAACATGTCTCCCCTTAGGAAGAAATAGATACATCAAATGATGAAGAAGCCAATCCTTGTGCAAATAGAAGGAGGAAGAAGATGAAGATCTCCATGCATGAATCTCTGAAGACTAAATAGGAATCTCCAAACCTAAGGAATCTATCACCTCATGTGACAAATCAAGTGAAGAAGGAGAAGAATCAAGTACACCAATCTCCAAAGAAGGTGAAGAAGTGTCCTGATATATGATGAAACTGTCATCAAGGGAAAGAGAAACCCCCTCATGTATGTCTTCCAAATCTACATCATGAGAATCAACAAGTGCTGAAGATGCATCCAAGTAGTCATCACACTCTGTAAGATCTAAAACACAATGATCATCCTACTAAATAGTAGAGCCCATGTCTGAAGAAGCAGGAAGTGGAGGAGTAGGAAGATCAACACTTGTCTCAACAACTAAATGATTCAAGTGCCCAATGATCTCCTCATAATTATCATTATCCCTTGGCAAAGGGATGGGTACATCATGAATGTCATCATCATTATCAACAAAATTAGAAAAGGAATACGAGCAGGATGTATGATCAAAAACTCCCATAGCTATGACATCTCTAGTGTCCATGTCCCTAATGTAGACATAATCAGGAGTGAACTCAACAATTTTACCTTGTGCCCCATGTGTAATTTGGTAAATCAAAAGAAGATTAGTGGTCAAGGATGGTACACAAAGAACATCATTGAATGTCCCCTCTCCCATAGAAATAGAACCTTTCCCACAAACTCTCATGAATGTGTTGTTATCCATCAAAATATGAGGAGAATTACAAGGTTCAATAGAAGAAAACATATCCATAGAAGATGCCATATGATGTTATGCACCTGAATCAATAAGCCATTTACCTTGCTCAGGATGTATGGAAGCCATGAGTGCTTGTCCTTTACCTTTATCTTTGGATGATGATAGAGATGTAGAAGTTGCCAAATGTGTAGTAGAAGAAGGAGTAGACACTGATGAGGGCAACTTAATATTGTGTTTCTAAATAATGTGATTTAGCTCATCAATCTTCTTTTGAAAACACTTATGCTCATCATGTCCTAACTTCTGACAATATGCACATTTATCTCTCTTTCTTCTAGATGATTCCTCTCTTGAAGAGGACTTGGATTCAATACTTTTTGGTGAAGAAGATTCATTACCTTTGTCATGAGGCTTAGGATCCTTATTGTGTTTCTTTCCTTTCCCATTAGAAGCCTTTGATGTAGACTCACTTGCAATCATTGCTTGATGTGGAGAAGGCTTCAACTGACCCATGTGTGCCAACTTTGCTTGTTCCCTTGTGAGTTGTGCTGCAAATTCATCAAGAGAGGGAAATGTGTATGCACTACCAAGAGCATCCATAGTAGCATAGAATGTAGAAACAAAGATATAATAATGAGGACCAAGCTTGGAAAGAATAGAAAAGATCAATTGTTCATCCCCTTTAACAATGCCACATGAAGAAAGCTCCAATCTAATAGTATTGAACTTAGAGAAAAAATCTTGAATATTGTCAAAATCCCTAGGATTAAGACCTATGAGATCATTCTCTAATTTGAATTTTCTCATTCTATCAGGTTTACCAAAGAGTCCTTCTAATGTGATCCAAGCATCATGAGGATTTGTGCAAGATTCAATATGAAAGAGCATGTCGCGAGAGATGGATGATCTAAGAGAGCCAAGTGCTTTATCTCTTCTATCAAACCATTTTCACCTTTCTATAGCACCTGTTTGAGGTTCTTGATCTTGCCCAAGAGTCATTCTAAGCAATTCAAGACTCAACAAATGATCACTTAAAGAAACTTTCCATTCATGGGAGCTATATGGAGTGAGGATTTTAACCTTTCAACTATCCATATTTCAACCAAATAATGACTGATAACTACTGATAACTCCTTCAAATGAATGATACAAATCAAAAAACTAAAATCCAAGGATTAACCAAGTGCAATTATAGCCCCAAAATGACCTATTGCAGAAAGTCATACGTCTACCCAAAATCACTCAAATCTGATTGTAGATCTGGAAAGTAAATGAAAAATCATGCACTTTCAAAAAAAATTTCACCTCAAAATGTTACCGTATGTGCCCAAACGAAGGCCTGGAAGTTGCAGAAATCAGGAACAGATAGGAATAGTCAACAAGATCTGCAATTTTTGACAAATCTGGCCACCAAAACACCAAAATAATACCACCACTAGATTCTTTACGAAATTTTACCTAATTTAAAAAAAATTTCTTGAAAAAAGGGGCAAAAATGAGCAAGTTATACCCCTCTGAAGTTGGATTGTCAAAATGAAAACTCCAATGGTGAAGCCTATGAAATTTCAAATCTTGCTGAAGTCAGAAATTCATGGGGTTAAATTTGATGGTCATACGACTGTCAAAAAGACCTAATTCTACTCTGTGATGATGACTAAATGACCGTCAAATTTTGGCTCATGAAAAAGTGATGTCAACAAAAAAAGCCCCTCCACTGACGTGTCTGCTGAGATGGCCGGCCGTACTGATCAGTATGCTGATGTGGCATGTGGTGGGTGTAGGGATGTTGGACATGGCCTATGCCATGTGTCTCCATTTGATTGGTCACTACTGACGGGGGCTTCCACGTGGCAGTTTCGCAGAGGGTCCGCTAGGTGACATTGGCACGCTACGTGGCATAGTGCCGCATGGCATTTGCAAAGGCCACCACATGGGTGGAGGTGGTGACTAGGCACCACATAACCCAGCTGGTGGCATCCGCTGCTTGGGAGGAGGGACCACTGGCAGCGGTGGCGGGCGGTGCGCTTCAAAAGACCACCAGTGGAGGATCTTGGCAGAGGGAGCACCGTTGGGGCTATGTCGAGGACGAGCGGAGGTAGACTGCAGGGGGGCTAAACTCAGTGGAGGCCGCGGTAGGGACTGTTCAATGTGTTGGGTAGAGGTGAAGTAGTGCCTGCGTGGATGAGTGGTGCTCGAGGAAGGAGCGGCACGAGGCAATGTGAATTAGTCCCACATTTAACGTGAGAAGGGCTTTAAGCCCATTTTTATATGTGAAGCCTCTGGTTATAAGACAAAGAAGCCAAGATGGGCTTGCTTACTAAGTACGCTCTACGATTGTATGATGTGACTTGTACCCTTTGTGTCGTGTGTTGATGAACCAATATTGTATAGAGAATATTCTCTGACTAGGGGACGTACCACCCCATACTTTTGCAAAAAGAAATTCTGAAAAAAATATAGGAATAAAAAATTATTTATTTTTTTTGAAAAATTGTACCACAAAGGCAGATTGGGCCGTATGGTCCGATTTGCAAAAATTTTTTGCCTCAGATTTGACTTTCACCAAATATGGGTGAGTTTATAGTCGATTTTAACCGAAATAGCCTCCCAGATGCAATGGTGAGGTCAGATCTACTCCAAGACACCTCTATCACATGTTGGTTTCTAGATCTAAGATTTGGACCTTCAAAGCTTGCATTAAACTCTCTTCAAATTGGCTGATCTAAATGCTCCAATGGCTCTGATACCATGTAAGAATTTGCAAATAGCAAATATTGAACCAAGGATCTAGAGGTTGAAGAAAAGGACAAGAGAGAAAATATGAATGCAAAGATGGATTGAATAGATCCAATGAATTTCTCAATGCTCAATGTTCAATTAAATGATTACATAATTGGCCTCTTTATATAGAAAAGGCAATATGAGAGAATGATAAGGAGCTGGTAAGCTATCACCTATGCTAGGTGTAATCATATGTCCCCCAAATGTGGATCATCCTCCAATATGCAATAAAGTATGTGCATTGGATTAGGATGATAATGTGATAAGAGCACAAAAGGTGGATCTCACACACAATGAGGTATGTGAAGACAACTATCACACCAAAAGTAGAATTTCTCCTACACCATGTGCTTAATAGATGTGCACACTCGTAGGTGTCTCAATCAAAAATTACTATGCAATGCATTAACCTAAGTAAGATTAAGTAAAGTGTAATTAGGAATATTTAATTACACCAACAAGACCAAAGGTGAGGGTATGTGCAGGATCATGGTATGCCAAAAAGTGGTGATGTGAAAGAGAAGTCTTGATTGATAGACTCTTTGAAAAACAACTATAACTTTCAAACAATATAACATTTTTAAATCTGAAATATACATCACATTCTATGCTTCACCTAATACAATAATACTAAACAATTATTTCAATTTGATGATGTTTAGACTAAGTTAAGGTGGTGAGACACGAGATTTTTTGTATTCAGAAAAATTTGTAGCAAAAAAATCATAATTAATTATTTACATAGAAACAAAATACAAAAAAATATACATCACATCTGAACATGAGTCTACTACTTTCATCTAGAATCTTATAAAAAAATATTATCATTTTGTTTTGTTTAATGTGGTCAGACATACACCTACTTGTTATCTTTCGAGTCCTAATTGATAGACTTATTGAAAAATAGCTATAACTTTCAAACTGTATAACATTTTTAAAATAAAAAACATGTGTCACATTCTATGCTTTTCCTACTACAATGAAAAATAAAAAAAGTTATCAATTTGATATAGTTTAGACTAAGTTAACGTGGTCAGACATGAGAGTTTTTGTATTCTAGAAAAGTTGTAGAAGAAAAATCATAATTAACTATTTACTTGGAAAGAAATTAGAAAAAAATATGTTTCACATCTAGACATGAGTCTACTACTTATACCTAGAGGGTGAAATCACAAACCTGTGTCGCAGTAGAGGACAAATTAGGGGGTTTCGGCCAGAACGGTTTCGGCCGAACAAGGTTCGGCCGAAAGAGGTTCGGCCAAACCTATGTGGAAGCCATGAGGTGCCAAGTGGTGCCAAGTGGTGCCAAGTGGCACCTATGTGGCAAGTATGGTTCGGCCGAAACGGGTTTGGCCGAACCCCTGGAAAATTATAAATAGGCAAAAATTGCCCTCTGGAGCTCATTTGTTCACTAGCAACTTCCGAATTTTGAGGAGTGCTTTAGAGGGTTTCGGCCGAACCAGGTATGTTTTTTTTAAAAAAAGGTTTTATGTTTTTAAATGTTTTTTAATAGTTTTATTATGTTTTATTATTTTTTAATTTGTTTTTTTAATTTAAATAAAATAGTTAATTTTTAAAAATGTGTTAAAATAGTTAATTTATTTTTCTAATTTAAATAAAATAGTTAATTTGTTTTTCTAATTTAAATAAAATAGTTAATTTTTTTTTTTAATTTAAATAAAATAGTTAGTTTTTTTTTTAATTTAAATAAAATAGTTCATTTGTTTTTTTAATTTAAATGAAATAGTTAATTTAGTTTAAATTTAATATTTTAAATTTAACATAGTTAAGCATAGTGAAACATAGTTAACATAGTTAAACATAGTTAAACATGTAGTTAACATAGTTAACCATAGTTAAACTTAATAACATAGTTAATCTTAAGAACATAGTTAACATAGTGAACATAGTTAACCATAGTTAATCTTAAGAACATAGTTAACCATAGTTAAACTTAATAACATATTTAACCATAGTTAATCTTAAGAACATAGTTAACATAATGAACATAGTTAATCATAGTTAAACTTAAGAACATAGTTAACTATAATCCTAACTTTAATCCTAGAACCCTAACATATTATAGATAATCCTAACACAAATTGTAACCCTAAACCTTGATCATACTCGTAATTGTAACCATTAACCTTTAACTCTAACCCTAACAATTTAATCCTAACTATAACCCTAAATATTAATTGTAACAATAACCAAAACCCTAACCCTAAGTATAATCCAAAGTCTAACCGCAATTCTAAGTGTAACCATAATTCTAACCCTAACCCTAAACAAATTTCTAACCCTAACCATAAACCTAACCCTAACATTAAACCTTAACACTTAATCCTAAATGTAACTATAACTATAACCAAAAGCCTAAACCCCAACCCTAACCATAGTTATATACTCATTAAATGCTAAACCCTAACCATAAATGCTAAAATATAATTAGAAATGGTAAACCATAATTATAAACCTAAACCAAATCCTAACTATAAAATTTTAATCTTAACATTGATCCTAAGCTTGATCCTAACACTAACCACAATCAAAATCCTAACCCTGACCATACTACTAACCACATGATGTATTTACCCTAAGCTTGATGATATCCTAATCCTACGCCCCAATCAGTGAACATGTAATTAGTGAACATAATTAGTGAACATAATTAGAGAACTAATTACTAATCTAACAAAATTTTACTAATCTAATTAGTGAGCATTATTAGTGAACATAATTAGATAATTAGATTTAACTTAACCCAACTATAATTATGTATAATTATATTCAACATCAAGAACCTAACTTCAACCTTAAAAAACCATAAATTTGTAAACTAAAACCCAATGTAAATACTCGTGCAAATTAATCATAGTTATAACCCTAACCTTAATTAGTCAACATAATTAATGAGTTCATAATTACTAATCTAACAATTTTACTAATCTAATTCTAAGTGAACATAATTAGTGAACATGTAATTAGATAGCATAATTAGATAACTAATTACTAATCTAATTAGTGAACATAATTAGATAATTCTAGATAACTTAACTAGAATATAATTAGTGAACATAATTAGATAAATAGAATAATTAGTGAACATAACTAGATAATTAGATAACTTAACCCAACTATACATAATTATATTCAACATCAAGAACCTAACCTCAACCTTAAAAAACCATAAATTTGTAGACTAAAACCCAATGTAAATACTCATGCAAATTAATCATAGTTATAACCCTAACCTTAATTAGTCAACATAATTAGTGAGTTCATAATTACTAATCTAACAATTTTACTTATCTAATTCTAAGTGAACATAATTAGTGAACATGTAATTAGATAGCATAATTAGATAACTAATTACTAATCTAATTAGTGAACATAATTAGATAATTCTAGATAACTTAACTAGAATATAATTAGTGAACATAATTAGATAACTAGAATAATTAGTGAACATAACTAGATAATTAGATAACTTAACCCAACTATACATAATTATATTCAACATCAAGAACCTAACCTCAACCTTAAAAAACCATAAATTTGTAAACTAAAACCCAATATAAATACTCACATGCAAATTAATCATAGTTATAACCCTAACCTTAACTAGTGAACATAATTACTAATCTAACAATATTAGTGAACATAATTAGATAACATGTAATTAGATAACTAATTTATATGCATGTTTAAATTTATAGTTCATGTATGCACGTTTAAATTTGTAGTTCATGTATGCACGTTTAAATTTGTAACATGTATGTTTCTTAAATTTGTATGTACATGCATGCAGTGATCTCTATATATATATATTCAGATTGTTTATCTATTACACATGGCATCCGGTAGGGCTTCCGTAGATTCTGGTGAGGCTAGTGTTCATGGGGGGGTGGTAGTGCTCGTAGTCACAGCTCTCATGCATCAGCTGATACAGCTGAGGCTAGACAGAAGTTATTTGTAGATACTATTGACAGATTGCAACGAGCACTATAGATTTTGGAGGAGACGTTGGTTTCATCCACCACTATCCCTAATAGGGATAGGGTGAATGTTATTAGAGATGAGATGTTACGTATGATTGACACTGTTCAATCATACAACCCATATGATGAGATTAGTGCTCATGGATTCTATACTTCTTTGTCTCGTAGTGTCACTGGCACTGTGAAGTACAACACCATTGATACACTTGTTACCACCCTTATGGTGAAGGGTATGTTTCCTCATTATTTAGATAAGAGGAAGGTGAGAGGATATATGGTGATGAGATGTGAGGATGATCTTGTGGGACCCTTCATATATCCTCGATGGTTGGCCTCGCAGCACAGGCGGCCCCAGAAGGATGAGCTGCCACTATATTTCTGCAAACAATTGTATGCAGAATTTCATTTGCATCTGGATGTTGATTATACAGATATTCCTGGTTATGTTGGGTAGGGGAAGGGTAGATTATATGATAGGTTTAGAGCACCTGATGCCCCTGTGCCAGCTAATAAGTGGGCAAGGGTGGGTCCAAACCTTTTGGTCATACCAAAAGGTTTGGAAGTAGCAAGAGGGGTTGCGGGAGATGAGAGGCTGAGGACTGATGTGTATTCTAGCATAGCTAGTATCACCACACAGGTTTAGGAGATGTCATCTAATCATGTGGGTAGATATGTGTTACGTTCATGTTTAGCCATTCCTACACCTACATATCCTGGTGCATCATGTAGTGGTGGTGACTTATATGATATAGTTGACATACCTTCTCCTCTAGAGGTTGTAGCTATATCAGATATGGACCATTTGCAACACACGAGCGCATGTTTATCTAGTGATTTACTTTTGGCATATCAAACCATACAGATGCTTAGTGGGATGTCACTTGGGGAGGTTCCTGCATTTGTCAGGACATATAGTGCTTAGTAGACTACACCACCCACAGGTTCTCAATAGTGTACACCACCCACAGGTCCTCAATAGACTACAGCACCCACAGGTCCTCTGCCTACTACACCACCCATAGGTCCTTCACCTACTGCACCACCACCTATAGGTCTTCATCAGATCACTCAGAGCACTTCATCAACGCATCGAGGTCGTCATCTCTTTACTACATTGCTTACAGACACGGATATTGATCCTTCGGATATACCATGTGATTCGAGAGAGTTGAGTGCTACTGGTAGAGCATTAGGGGGTCTGATTGGTGTTGTTCCACCTGATGCACCTGGATATGGAGATTTACAGACTCCACATGATCCTATGCAGCATGATACACAGGTATATCGAGATGTTTGCTCAAAAAATTAATTTTTCTATGATCATAAGTATTTAAAATTTATTATATATGTACATGATACATATGTGTGACATGTATTTTGTTTATTATACACAGACATCAGGAGGAGGTGGAGCGGCATCAAGAGGAGGTGGTGCACCGACATCAGGTCATGGATCTGGACAGGGCCCTAGTTGAGTGTCTATATTTCATGTGACATTTCATATTAGACATTTCATTTTAGACTATTTCATATTAGATATTTCATGGTTATATATCCAGTTACATGGTACATATGGTTATATGCTTATAGAGTTACATGTGGTATATGGTTACATGGTTATATGGTTACATAACATTATTTCAGAGATTACATGTTACATGTATTTTATACATGTTAAACATATTTCATCTTTTAGACTTATTTCATCTTTTAGACTTATTTTTTGTGTACACATGTGTTAATGTATGTACATTATATATTATGCCATGTATAGTCAATGTTATTTCATCTTTTAGACTTATTTTTTGTGTACACATTATTCTAATTAGTGCACATAATTAGATAACTAATTAGATAACTAATTACTAATCTAATTACTTTAATCTAACAAAATTACTGTTCTAATTAGTGAACATAATTAGATAGTTCATAATAGATAACTAATTACTAATCTAACAATTACTAATCTAATTAGTGAACATAATTACATAATTAGATAACTTAACTAACAATTACTAATCTAATTAGTGAGTTCATAATTAGATAACTAATGTTATTTCATCTTTAACTAACGTAAAATTAACTAATCTAACTAACATATAATTAGTTAACTAATTTGTTATTTCATCTTTAACTAATGTAATTAGTGAACATAATTAGATAACTAACTAGATAACATAATTAGTGAACATAATTAGATAACTAATTACTAATATAATTAAGTTAATCTAACAATTACTAATCTAATTAGTTCAAACATAATTAGTGAACATAATTAGATAACATAATTAGTGAACATAATTAGATAATTAGATCTAACTTAACTAACAATTACTAATCTAATTAGTGAACATAATTAGATAACTAATGTTATTTCATCTTTTTAACTAACGTAAAATTAACTAATCTAACTAACATAATTAGATAACTAATTTTTTATTTCATCTTTAACTAATCTAATTAGTGAACATAATTAGATAACTAATGTTATTGAACATCTTTAACTAACGTAAACATAATTAGGTAACATAATTAGATAACTAATTACTAATCTAATCAACATAACTAACTAATCTAACTAAAATTTTAACATAATTAAAGTAAAACATATAATTAACTAAAGCATGATTACATACATACATACATAAAAACATATTTGCTATATATATGAGCTCAAACCTGAAACTTCAAGCTAGATAGAGTTCAAATATGAAAGTACAAGAGCTACAAAAAGAAGTTTATTCAGAAGCTTATAGAGTTCTAAAGCTCCTGATACATATAGTCTGGATCCTCTCTATCTTTTATTATCTCCAAAAGTTTTTCATGTTCTTCAATAGACAACCTCCACTTCTGAATTTTGGCACCTCATTTTTTTGGCAATGCTTCGAATTGCAGCTTTGTTGCTATAACCAAGTGACTGTAATGTAGAACTTTTTTGTCAGACATGTATTCAACAAATTGAACACCATTTTTGTTAACCTTTTTTTGCCGATAATAGGTTCCTTCAATAATAACTGAACCAGTTGGATATGTCTGTTCATCATCATCTACAATTTGTTCTGTCAACTTGTATTTTGCTTTCGTACATCTTAGTAGATAATAATCTACACTTTCTATATTGTCAGGCTCCGCAACTACAACAAAAATATCACCTAGATACAAATGGATTCTATTAAAATTAAACATCACTTAAATATGATAAATTAAAATTAAATAAAAGAATATGTATGTGCATGCACCTATAACAACTAGATCAGAGACACGCTCATAATCAGCTGAATATATAGGATCATGAATGTTTATGTTAATGTCATCATCTTCATAAGGAGGCATTCTGATTAACTCCTTCATATCCCATCGTAAAACATATCCATTTGCAATATTCTCACATTGACTTAATGGATTGTCCTCAATGCAGTGAGCACAAAAACATGATTTTTCTCTAACTTGAATCAAAATAGGCTTGTGTTGTCCTATAGTGATCAATTGATGTAAACTTCTAATACCAACAATTCTTTGACAATTGTAAGGATTAGATCGATCTATATCTATTACAAATATGAAATAAAAGTTGTACATTTTTAAATCAGTTCAATTGTGAAAAGATAGACATGAACATGAAATTAAAATTTTATGTAACAAAATATAAATTACCTTTCACTTCCCGAAAATAACGTTTGTTGTATTTGGTGTCCCGAGGAGCAAAATGATTTTGACACCATTCAATAATTTTCTTTAAATTGTCTATCGTGTTACCTATGTATATTTTTGAATTATCAGTTTAAAGAAAATACATCTAAGCTAAAATTTTAAATTATTTGAAATTCATATATATATATATATATATTGAACATCATGTGTACCTGCAAGTTCATGTTGGTGAAGTGCATGCTTCACACATGCTCCTGCTCCATCATGCTCTCCTTTTCCATGTCCACTTTCAAAGAAGTTCCACGAAAATTTAACATTACGTCTAGCATGTTGCATGGCTAGCCAATTAAAGGCTTTTGTAGATTTAAATTGTCCTGCAAAATTAAGTTGCACATGTGCATATATACATGTCATCCTTTAATGATTTAACAAAAAATGAGATCAAAATAAAAATAAATTGAAGTATCAATACACATACCTGCACAACCATCAGACCAAATCCAATGTTGCAAAGCCTTTATCCCACGATTTGCAATGTCTTCAAAAAACATTGCAAAACAATGAGCCACATAGCTCCTATCATGAACCTTATCATCACTGATATAGAAATGAATCTCCTTGATGATAATGTGTTCATTTGGATCAGGACTTTCTACCTCATTCAAATCATATTGTGCATGTCTATAGGTTACTTGCACAAATATTGCAACCTGATCAGAATGATAATATTGAGCTTGAAGCTCTTTTTGAGGGGAAAATGTATAGTTCTCAGCAAAATCTACAATTGAAAGAATACAACTAGGTGGAAAACAATCTTTCAAATCATGAAACTGTTTCGCTTGCCATGACAATGCTGGATATGTGGATAAATGAGAGTACGAAATCTGGTCATAAACTCAAGGTAGGGCAATTCACTCTCCTTCAAAACAATTTTTTTTGATTCATCTCCACTCCTTGTTTGATATGTCTCATATTCAAATCTTTTCCACAAAACTGGTGTTGAAACATTAATATTGTCAATTTGCAGTGGAAATTTATGCAAATCTCCACAATCACTGCATGCATTCTTTATACACTATACTTTGAACTCATCTGAATCTTCTAATTTATCACATAAAATAGATTTCACAAATTGTGTCGTACTTCCAGGGATGACCATATTTGAATCAAGAACTGCCATAACTTTTTTATATGATTGCAGGTATAGATGAAACTCAACATGATTTCGACAACAACAAGTTTCACGAACCTTATTTATGCGTACAAAGCAAGGGCGCAACCTCTCAAACATTCTCTAACATATTTTCACATCTGAAAATTATTTCTTGAATTCTTCAAATAATTCACTTTGTGTTGTATCTATAAAATGTTTTGGATGTGCAATTTTCATACCAGTCTCTTCATCTTTCATCTGTATTGTATCTCTTCTATTAGAAGAAACATGAGAGTGAGCTGTCCAATATTCAATGACTAGTTTTTTTACATCTTTAGAAATTTTGTCTTTTCGAGGAAGCCTACAAATACTTACCCAATTGTGTTCAATGTTTTCATCTAACATATTTCTCTTCTTGATAGAGCTTTGAATAGTTCTTCTAGATACATTCAGTAAATCAGAAATTGCATTCACTTGCTTTCTCTATGTCAACCTCATACTAGATAAAATAGTCATAATTGCTCTACGTGCAGCACATAAATCAACTCCTCGACTTGAGTTATTAATGCTATTCAATGCATCTTGCAAATTTTGAACTATTGTTCAATTTACATTGTCTCCTGAGTTTTTCTTGATGTCAACACCCAACAACTCCAAAAGAGTAGTCATTTCTTTTTCCCTGAATAACTTAACAAATAATTGAGCACTTCCAACCATACTTTTATTTTCAAAGTATTCACCCAAAGTTTTTTGCAATGATTTTTAATTGTACTTTCAGATAACATTTCTTCTGATGAAAGTTGACTAAAAAGTGAATCCTCATTCATCTCATTCAAATTGCCCATGCCAAAAGATATATTTCCACCTCTGGAACTACCAATTTGTTCCCCTGTTTCAGTTGCATCTTCTTGAATATCAATAGGTTCTTGCTGATCTTCTTCAATATCAATAGGTTCTTGCTGATCTTCTTGAACTTCAACAGGTTGATCTTGATTATCTATTTTCTGATATTTTTTGTCATCCTTTGTTCGATCATATTTTCTGATTCTATTTCTTTTATTCCCCATTTGCAAAAACTGTTCAGATTCAAGTTTTCCAAAGCTTTCACAATTCTTCAATTCAATATCAGAACTAAAATCTGTAAACTTGTATATCAAATACTGACCAAAATCCTGTTAACAAAAAAAATTGAATAAAATTAAAGTCATAAAAATCATTAATAAATATAAATCTACAATAAATTTCACATGCAATACCTAAATATCAAATAAAAATCATTAATAAATTTTAAAAAAAAAATATTAAAAAACACTTAATTTAAAATAAAAACTATTTAAATCTTACAAATAAAATTAAAATAATTTATAAATCTCAAAAAACTTAAAAAAAATAAAATGATTTTATATAAAAAACTAAAAAAAAATTGATTTTATTAAAAAAAGCGAGTAAAATTGAAATTTAGGGGCTTAGCTCACATGTGACCGGGTTTGGTCGCAAAACCAGCCATGGGTTCGGCTGAACCTCTTAAGTTCGGTTGAACCCTGTTAGGCTGAACCTGGTTCGGTCGAACCAGTCTATGTGGCATCCCACATGGCAGCCAAGTAAGCAAAAATTGGGATGATTCAGAAGTTCTCACTTCTGGGCTTCGATTCTCTATCAAAATTTACCTTTCTGTAAAATCTAAAAATAGCATTTTCTAGAGCTCGGAGTTAGGATTATAATCATATAATTTTTATCATGTTTTGATTCCATATAATATATTATAAATTGAAATTACTTCAAGTAGGTATTTTAACATTTAAGAACACACTTGTTCGAAAAATATTAAAAATATCAAATCATGTCAGAAAAATTAAAAATTTATATTTAACACTAGAGGAGAGAGTCCTCTTCAATAATATGTAATTTTTTTTTAAAATGGTGTAGATTTGATAGGAAAAAGTTAACACAGACTAAAAACTATTGATTTCGGGTAACACCGACTTTGGATAGTTATAACAGACAAAATATATATATATATATAAAATCTTTCTTTTTTTATGCACTAGCTATACATGTCATCTAAAACATATTATGAAATCGGAGTAAAAAAATATTATTTGCATAAAATTTGATAATGCGGACTAGACCCTAGATTTTCAGCATATTTTAGCAATAAAAAAATGGACTTCAAAACTTAAAAAACTATGTCAAATTTTGTTCAAATTTTTTTTTAAAAATTATAAGTATAAACTTCATCAAATTTTACACATTTCATTAGTTTACATCATCTTCAAATTCTAAACACAAATGCCACTTTTATATTGTCAAAGTTTAAAAATTTGTATGTTGTTTGTCCATTTCCTTTATAAAAGTGTGACACAGGTTTGTACTTTTACCCTAGAATCTTGTAAAAAAAAATTATAATTTGATTGTGTTTAAGGTGGTCAGACATACACCTACTTCTGATTTTTTGCTAAATTTTTTGTACTTGTTATACACTAAGTTTGCGCCCTTGTCTCAAGCTCTCGTAGTTTTGATAACCTAGTATAACATGGGAATCATCTCCAGGTGTGGGACCTATGCTAATTGAGATGAGACATCTAGGTTCTAGGGTGGTTCCTCTTGGATAATCACCTTAATTTTCTTCTAGACATGAAAAGTAAACTTTTGAGGGAAAGGGATAGGAGTGCTTGGACAGGGAAATGACTGAAAGCAAACTACCTACTAGGTGATACACCAAAATTAGGGTTTGGATCTCAGTATAGAGAAATGGAATCAATGGAAGGCTTAGGTCTAATAGGTCACAACTTACTAAATAGGCTTGCATAAGTGTTTCATAGAAGGGTCTGAACATAAGACATAATTTATGACCTGCAAGTAGACATTCACTTCTGCAACTTAGTGTAGGATTGAGACAAGATTGTTAGGGGGCTGAAGTATACCCACAAAAGCATCTAAATCAGATCAAACACAATAACACACACAATTACAGAAAGTAAGAGGGATCAGGAACCCTAAGGTACCACTAAAAACATCATATACTTTGATTCAATAAGAGATAATTCAGATAAGGAAGCATAGGGACATGAAGAACTGTCACAAAATACCTCTGCAATATCTGAACAATCAATGGGAGGTTACAAAATGTGAAAAACCAAAGGGTAGGAAGAAATGCCATGGATAGCTTTCCAAAAAAAGGACTTTCTTCTTTACAAAATGTGAACTCTGAGCTCAAAAGCTCCAAAAATACAATATATACATACTCAACTGCACGCAGGCAAGAGTCAAAAACCTAACTAGGGTTTCATGGATTTTACATTAGAATAATATTAAAACCTTGATTGCCATCAAATCTAATCATAAATACATCTCTGTAATACTATGGCTGATCAGATATTATGTACGTAACTTTGTACTACATCCACTCGCAGACAAGCAACCTGGATTCATCTGCTTTCCTGCACAAAGTCTCACCATGAATGTTCAAGATGGTACTTTTTTGATACAAGAATAGACCCATGATGGCTGCCCAGACTTCCCCATCATCTTCTTTCAACTGCAAATGTCCTAGAGACATAAATTTTCTGAGCTACCTCGCTGCTTGTAGCCTACAAATCAAATACTGGAAAAAACCCTCTTAGACACATTTGAATTGAAAAATTAACGGCTAGCCAGTCATTTTAAAATGTGAATGTCGATATCCTTTATCTCCCAACAAACAAATGGCTCAGATTAACTTTGAAATGGTCATGAAACCCTTTAAAAAGTTTGAGTCCATATCAGCAATACGAGGACCAATGAAAAAAAAGCACGTCGGCACACCTAGCAATTTGGCCCCACTTTGATTTTTTCGTCTTCTTAATTTATTCGGCAACTGTGCGACTGAAGAATTCTAAGTCATGAAATACATTTCTTAACTCCAGTTGGTTCAAGTGATTCAGTGAACATTACAGTCGCTGAATAGCTAAACCTTTTAATAACCTTAGGTTACATTAAGTGAACACGAGAAACCCTTAGTCACCGATTCAAAGAAAGCTTTACTAACCTTGGGCCAATTTATGCCACTTGGCATTCTTTTATTTGTTCTGGCTACTCCATCAATAGACACCTCAACACTTCCCTGATATCGAACCCACTTAAGACAAGATTCTAATCTAATAGCGGGCACATGATCTCATGGCCCCCGAATATCCTTTCAAATCATGCGCCAGCCGCCGATCTCTTTAATCCAGAACCCCTTTTGACAAATGAACCCACCTGGAAATATTCATTGGCACTTGGCAACCAATTGCATTTGAGCAAGTCAACACACCTAATAGAATTTGACCCATGACCTACAGAAAGAGCATCAGACGGTTGTCGCTAAACTGCTAACTTAAATAGCATGCATCTTATCCCAGTAGCGTAGCAACAACCACAAGATCTTGATGTGCTTTAACCTCCTGAAAAGATCAGGACCCATTGACATACTCCAGTTCATCACTATGTGGACCAATCAAATGCGAGCATGTCAAAAAGAAAGGACCCACCGAATGAAGCTCTGACAACCAATCAAGATCGATAGTCAGTGCATAATCTCATGACTCTAACACAACCCATGAGATCATACGCCAACCGTAGGATCTTTTGAACATAGCCTACCTGGCCTGCTCTGACATTATTTACAAATCATCATCTCTCAACCAATCAAGAGCCTCCACATAGGATGACGTGGCATCAGACCCACTAACATAATTCAGCGCTTCACTGAAAGGGAATTGATGGTTGGCGCATGATCTGATGCTCTGACACAAACCCTTCAAATCATTAGACAACCATTAGATCTTTTAAATCAGGACCCCACATAAAAAGACCACTGGACCATTAAGTGAACACGCGACCAAGGGGATGTTAACCACTCATCAAATCGCTAACCATTGAGGACTTAATCATGAAACACTGGGGTATTATGCGAACAAGGCATTCGCTGAATCACCAGAAGAAAAAGGTAACCATTGACTGACTTGGAGAACTGGCGACCAGCCAATGAATGAAAAGTGCACATGGGTATTTGAGGATTTTAAGTGGCCAATAAAGTAACTCGAAAATATAACAAGGCCTAGGGTTTTTTGAGGGTTTGGCCTATAATGGCTAGTTTTATGAATTTTTTAAGGGCTTTTGCACCTAGCTAGAGACCTAGAAATAGTTGCAGAGACCAGGGGGAAATAGATAAACCCATGAAATTTTACAAAGCACTTGGAAGGATAAAAATGTAGACCTTGAGATGGAAATTGGCCAAATCTTACATGGGACATGAAAAATTGGGCAACATTTTGGTGATTTCTACTGGATGTCAACCTGCTAGACATGGAAAACTAGTGGCCTTGACATAATCCATTGGGCAAGGGGTCATTCCAAGAACACAAAAAATTTACAGAGAAACAAAAAAGGAACTAGAGGGACAAACTGTGTATGAGCACTTCTTGGAAAACAAGCAAACTAACCTAGAAAGCAGGGAAAGAAAGCAAGGGCATATTTACAAGAAATTACAGAGAGGGATTAACCTCAAAGCAGGGCTTCAAGTGGAAACCATTCACTGAGATAGGAAAGGGAACTCCTTCAAGATTTGATAGCTGGAAAGCATTGGATCCCTTGCACTCTATTATAATAAATGGTCCACCCCAAAATGAGTCAAATTTTGTATGTCTGCCAGGCTTGGATATGAATTCATCCCATTTGAGAACTACATCTCCAACTTTGAAATTTCTGATCCTAGCTCTTTTATCAAAGTTTCTCTTTTTTTGGATCTGATGGAATTCCATATCCTGGATTGATTTTTCTCTGATCTCTTCCAATTCCATCAATTGAGCATACCTTATCTGCAAAGGATCTCCTTCTTCAAATAGGGCATACTGAGTAGCCAAGTCTAGAGCTAGAAATTCAGCTGAAATGGACAACTTGGCCTCTTTTCCATACACTAACACATAAGGAGAATTCCCAATGATCTTCTTTGGAGTAATTCTATCTAACCACAAGGTAGACTTGAGCTTAGTATGTCAATCTCTCTGATTGTCCTACAGGGTTTTCTTGATTATCCTAATTAGGTTCTTATTTGTTGATTTTGCTAAGTCATTTCTCTGAGGGTAATAATTGGAACTAGTATTTAGATAGATGTCATTCTTGACTTCCCACTCTGAGACTTTGAGGCCTATGAATGCCAATGCATTATCTAAAATGATGGAATCAGGAGTGCCAAACCTATGAATTATATCATCATAAAAACATAGGACAACACTCTCATTGGCTTCTTTTAATGCAATTGATTTTGTCCATCTAGTAAAGTAATTAGTTGTATTGATTATCCATTTATGGCCTGCACTAGATGGAGGGTTGATCATGCCAATGAAGTCTATACCCCACTTCATGAAAGGTTGGTCTATTCTGATTGGCTGTAGGGGAAAGGTTGCAAGCCTCTCTTTTCTTGCAAACATGGCACACTTGATGCATTTTCTTACATAATCATGACTATCCTTAAAGATAGATGGCCAATAGTACCTGACCCTCATGATTTTAAAAGCAGTAGTCCTAGGAGAAAAATGACCTCCAGAAGGTCCATCATGAAACTCAAATAGGATGTCTGCTACCTTTTCTAAATCTATGCATCTCAAAAGGACACCATTGTGATCCTTCCTGAAGAGAACTTCCTTTATCAACACAAAAGGAATAGATTGTAGTCTATAATACCTCTTTTTTGCTGAATCTAGGCCTGCAGGACATTGTCCTATCTTCAAGCAATTGATCATATTAGGCAACCAACTTGTTGTCTTGGCTTGTTCTTTTGTATAATGCACCACCAGAGATGCATCTATTTGCTCTAATTTCTTTGAACTCTCATCTGATGCAAAATGCTACAGAATACCTCTTCCTCTAACCAACTTGGTAGTTTGAATATCTATGTCATATTCCATCACCTTGGTGATCCAACCAACTCTTTTCTCATTCAGGTCTTTGGAAAGAAAAAATTATTTGACACTTGGATGAGTCACTTTCAAGTGTACCTTTCTATGAGTCAATAGATATCTGAACTTTTTAAGGATTTTCACCATAGCAAGTACATGTTTCTCTACAAAAGAGTATCTCTGATCATGTTCTTCTAAACCTTTGTTGAAGAAAGCAATAGGCTGCTCCAATCCATCTGAATTTTCTTGGGTCAAAATTGTAGATATGGCATCATGACCCCCATAAGAATAAAGGATAAAATCCTTACTGAAAT
This sequence comes from Chamaecyparis obtusa, assembly GCA_027943335.1. Taxonomy (NCBI): domain Eukaryota; kingdom Viridiplantae; phylum Streptophyta; class Pinopsida; order Cupressales; family Cupressaceae; genus Chamaecyparis; species Chamaecyparis obtusa. The sequence goes on along the minus strand of BSBK01006760.1, from coordinate 101,734 downwards.
TTGGATTTAGGAGAGCAGGAGCTTCTGTTAAGGCCTCTTTGATAGCCTGGAAATTATCTTTTCCTTCTTTGGTCCAACTAAAAGCTGAACTCTTCTTTAACATAACTATCAAAGGCTTAAGTAAATCTACAATGTTAGGCAAGAACCTCCTAAAAAAATTAATCTTTCCTATGAAAGATTGGAGACTTTTCTTGTGGTGTGGTAGGGGTAGCTCTAAGATAACTGTAATTCTCTTAGGATCTACTATGATTCCCTCTTTGGATACTACATATCAAAACAATTTTCCTTCATGGACTGCAAACACACATTTCTTGGGATTAAGAGATATCCCAAACTCTCTACACCTTTCAAAAATCTTCCTCAAATGTTTGATGTGATCTACTACATGTTTAGAATAGACAGTTATGTCATCTAGATATACCAGCACAAACTTGTACATTAGGCTTTTAAAGGCCATATCCATTACTTTTTGAAAAGTAGCACCTACATTTGACAAACCAAAGGGCATTTTTTGATAAGCCATGGTCCCCCACTTGGTTATAAATACAGTCTTGTATTGATCCTCTTCATTTACTAAGATCTAATTATATCCTAAATAGCCATCCAATAATGAAAATCTCTCAGATCCAGAGACACATTATAAGATTTGTTCCATGGAGGGTAGTGGATGGTGGTCTTTTAATGAGGCCCTGTTGAGATCCCTGAAGTCAACACATAACCTCAACTCCCCATTCTTCTTCCTAACTGGAACAAGGTTGGAAACCCAACTAGTATGCTTGATGGGGTAGATGATACCACTTTCTATTAATTTGAGCACTTCTTTATGCATAAGTGGCTCAAGCTTGGGATTAACAGGCCTTTTCTTCTGCCTCACTAGTTTGGCATTTGATTATAACTCAATAGTGTGTTGAGAAAGGGTAGGATCAAAACCCTTGAGGTCCTCATATTTCCATGCAAAAACATCACTAAATTCTTTAAATAATTGTGTATAAGCTTGCTTTTCCAATTCAGTGTTCACTTTTCCAAACTATAGGCTCTTACCTGGTTCCAACTCTAATTCAACACAATTTTCTTGTTGGACTACCAGGCTAGCTTTATTTTTCTTAACTTCATCATCTTTGTTGAAGATAGTCTCTAAGGTAACAAGACCTCTAGGCATCTTATTGGATTTCAGTTGTATCACTTGATCGCCATAATTTTGCTATAGCCTATCTTGATTATGCTTTGAAAAGACATCTTCTTCAAACAAGAATTGTAGAATTTGTTCATCATTGTCAAACACCTACCAATTAACATCATTATCAGGAATAGAGGGTCTAATAATCACTTTGATATGTTGTTGATCCCTTTCTTTTGAAATGCTATTTGGAATATCATACTGAGATCCAATAGAAGCTAACCTATCTACATTTTGATTTAGTTTTCTAGGGATAGCAACAATATTGAAAGCACAAAAATCTTCAATTGCATCCCAAACACTATGTTTGTATGCTTTCAAAGTGTCATTCTTGGTTTCGCTTATCCCTCTTACTTGGCTGACAACTAATTCACTATCACCATAAACTTTTAAGGCCTTAAGCCCTCTTTTCCTAGCCCACTCTAGTTCGTTGACTAGACTTTCATACTCTGTAGTATTGCTACTGCATGAGAAATTGAATCTAAAGGTAGTATAATACCTTTCTCCTTTTTGGGACATGAGCATAGAACCACCACTAGAACCATGTCTACTTCTAGCTCCATAAAAAAATAGTTCCCAAACTTGATTTCTCTGATCCTCTGAATCAGTGTCTTCTTTGAGAAGGCTTTGCTCTATGACTCCCCTCTCTTGTATCAAATAAATTCCCAAACCAAAATCCCAAATAAAATTTTCTTGGATCTCTAAAGCTCTTTCATCTAGTAAAATATCAGGGATGCTCTCTATCTTTGTGCTTGCTTCACTAATGGTTTGGAAGTCACTGTTATCAAATATAGGGCAATTTACATTGATGGTGTTGGACACATATGGTTCTATATGGTGTGATTCTAATGGTTCTAATTTAATGGTGACCTTGGTCCCATACCTTGTATCGAATAGCATGTGAGACCAGTCAGAAGATAGATAGCCTCCTATCTTAGCTGTAAACTCCCTTGAAAGACATATAGAAAATAATGCAAGGAGATCTATGATGTATATATCTAGGAGGATGGAAAAATTAGGACTAGCATGAAGGATCAGACTGGTATCTTTAGCCACACCTATAGTATTGACTGAGGATCCTTCAAGTTGTGTAACCTTCTTTTGGAAGGGTTCATATTTTAGTCCTAATTGGTCAGCTACTTTCTTGGGCATTACAGTGCTAGTAGCTCCACTATCTACCATACAATTATGCACTAAATATTTTCCAATAATTAGAGATACATAAAAGGGGGGTGGCTTTGAATTCCTACCTTGTGTGGCATTGCCCTTGGATTTGCTACTTGGAGCCTCCTTTTCTTGATCAGTGTTAACCAATACTGGCTTTGCAGCTTCCTTTGCAGGTTGAGGAGTTGTCACCTCTGTCATGGCCTTCTTCAAAATTTTAGGTTGTCCTGGAAGAGCCAAAGAGTCCCACATGGACATGGTGACATTCACCTTCTTCATGTTGTCTATGATATTATAAGGTGTCATAGTGTGTATTCTCTATTGTGCCTTTACTATGATGGGCTCCACTTCCTTTGGAATTTGCCCTTCTTTGCTTGTAATGATAGGAACCTCTTTAGGTGTGATGGGAGTAGGTTGTTGTACTAGCTCTGCAGATGTAGTGGCCTTGGTATTGGAATCTCCTCTCTCCATGTCTTGAGCTCTTCTCTTTTCTCTTGTATAGGAAACAAAAGAAACTTCATCATTGACTCCATCGAAGTTTGGTTGTTCCCAATTAAAGAGAGTAGTCTCATTCTCTTGTGATTCTTGTTGAGGCACTGACCCACTGGATGAAGCCTCTGATTGAGCTTGGGAGGCATTCTAAACCATTAGAGCTTGGTTCATCCATCCATTTGAACAACTAGCCTGATTGTGAGGCTAATTACAAGGAAAACACCATTCATTCTCCATAGCCATATTATTTTGACTAGGAACCATATCCCTCACTGGATTTGCAAAATTTAGAGGTGCAGGGTTATATGGTTGGAATGGTCTCTGATTAAAACTTTATCTTTGTCCTTGATAGCCTCCTTGGTATGATGGCCTATTTTGTTGATAAGGTTGTCCTTGATTTTGATATTGCTGATTATGACCTTGGCCTTGTGGCTGAAATGGTGGTCTGATTCCTTGACCTTGTTTCTTTAGATTTGTGACCTCTTTAGTCAAGGTCTGCAACAAATTGGTCATTTCTTGCTAACTGCTCTGTTGGCTATTCTTTATTTTTTATAGCTCTTGAGAGAAATAGTTGTTGGCTCCTAACCACTAGTACTAGCTTTAGGTGCTAATATGGTGGGAATAGGGGTAAATGGGGGTACTTGTGTAGGTGCAATGGGTTGAAGGCTAGGAAAAATGGGTATTGGATGTCTTCTAGCAATCATGCCTACTTGGATCAAACAATTTTCAGCCCTGACAGCTATATCAAAAGCTTGGGGTAAAGAAGTACCACCCATAGATTGGATCATGATAGAAATTTGACCATTCACACTTTGCAAGTAGTAAAGGAAACCATGGTTAGATGATGGTCCCATAGAGACTGGGATTCTATTCCATGTTTTAAGGAATCTACTATTGTAATCTATCATTTGCTCTTGAGGGTCTCTCTTAATGGTTTTCAACTGCTCAACTAGAGATAAGTTATTTGATTTATCCTCAAAATGTTTGCTTAATGCATCCCCTAATTCATCCCATGAAGTAATAGAACCAAAAGTTAAAGTTCTAAACCATTCAAGAGCCTTACCTTTTAGAGAGGCTGCTAATAATTTTGTGGCCACATCTTCTTGAGTAATATTGTGTATGCTACATATGGTGGTCATATCTCTTATGTGCTCAAAAGAAGTTGTCTACCCTTCACCAGTGAAATCAGGTATCCTCTTAAGTACCACCAAGGGAACATCATGATGTTGAGAAAATTTCAATGGACTACCCTAGTTGAATGGTGCAAAGGCAAATGGTCTTGCCATTGTAGGAGTTGGAATCTACAGATTAGCAACTATATGAGCTCTATTTGGTGCTGGATTTGAATCCTCCTCTAGATTGCTGGTTAGAGATCAACCTCTCCTTCTGGAATGAAAGGAAAAAGGTCTCCTTTCTGAGGTATCAGGAGGTGTTGATTGAACTCTCCTTATAGGGGATGCTCTTTGAGTTGTTCTGCCCTTATGACTTCTTCTTGAGGGCAACTCTAAAACTTTAGTGGGCTTTGAGCTTCTAGTCTCAATCTTTCTTATAAACCTTGGACAAGGTTAGCCCTAATCCTTGAAATCAATGGAGTTGCCAGATATAATTGATAAAATGACCTCTAAAAGTTTGTATTATGCAATCTTTATATCAGAGATAACATATTTTTCAACAATGAACTTCTTGTGTAGTCCCACTAGGCGTACCAAAATTGTTATACACTGGCACTGAGTTGGGGAATCCTTGACCTTAAGCCTGTATTGATAGTCCTTGTGTATTGAACTTCTTTGATCCTTTTGTATATGAACCAATAGGAACACCTTTGAACATTAATCTGATCTTTTACTAGTCCCACTGGGCGTGCCAGAATTGTTATACACTAAGTTTGTGCCTTTGTCTCAAGCTCCCATAGTCTTGATAACCTAGTATAACATGGGAATCATCTCTAGGTGTGGGACCTATGCTAACTAAGATGAGACCTCCAAGTTCTAGGTTGGTTCCCCTTGGATAATCACCTTAATTTTCTTCTAGACATGAAAAGTAAACTTTTGACAGAAAGGGACAGAAGGAGTGCTTGGAAAGGGAAATGACTGAAAGCAAACTACCTACTAGGTGATACACCAAAATTAGGGTTTGGATCTTAGTATAGAGAAATGGAATCAATGAAAGGCTTCGGTCTAATAGGTCACAACTTACTGAATAGGCTTGCATAAGTGTTTCATAGAAGGGTCTGAACATAAGACACAATTTATGACCTGCTAGCAAACATTCACTTCTGCAACTCAGTGTAGGATTGAGACAAGATTGTTAGGGGCCTGAAGTATACCCACAAAAGCATCTAAATCAGATCAAAAATAATAACACACACAATTATAGAAAGTAAGAGGGATCAAGAACCCTAAGGTACCACTGAAAACATCATATAATTTGATTTAATAAGAGATAATTCAGACAAGGAAGCATAGGGACATGAAGAACTATCACAAAATACCTCTACAATATCTGAACAATCAATGGGAGGTTACATAATGTGAAAAAATAGAGGGCAGGAAGAAATGCCACAGATAGCTTTCCAAAGGAAGGACTTTCTTCTTTACAAAATGTGAACTCTAAGCTCAAAAGCTCCAAAAATACAATATATACATACTCAACTGCACACAGATAGGAGTCAAAAATCTAACTAGGGTTTCATGGAGTTTACATTAGAATAATATTAAAACCCTAACTACCATCAAATCTAATCATAAATGCATCTCTGTAATACTATGGCCAATAAGATATTATGTGCCCATCTTTGTATTGCATCAACTCATAGATAAGTTGTTGGTGCTTTTCCTTGCAGGACCAAACTTGAATCAAAAGGTGGGCTTGATCCTCAAATTAGGCACTCAATTTTGACGAGAAAATAGAACCAATTGATGAGGATAGAGAACATCCTCCTTCTTCTTTAAGCTCCACATCACTCAGGTGGGTATTACCTTATCTACGCACTCAAGACACCTCATGATAAACAATAGGCCTATAGATAGATTACTATGGAATAGTCTTCAAACCCTTTTAGGTATCCTATACCCCAATAAAAACAATTCTTAATGCAATAGCCCTACTTGCATAGAATGGGTATGAAAACCAGAGACCCATACTAACAACATGAAAGGGAAAGGGTGGAACTGAAAGTAAATGATTTAATGGTGGGTTTGAAAGGACCCCTGAGATTCACTAAGTCTCTCATAGACCAGTGCCTTGTCCAATGGGCCACAGAGTTAAAGACCCTATTGCAAAAAAGAGCTATGAAACAAGAAAGCAATAAATTCAAATATGTTGATGCCTTACACCACACATACACCATTAATTAGGTCATACTTGAACAATCCACCTGTGTACCCAAATGTGCTATCACCTATTCAAAGAATATTAACTCTCCCCTTAGAAGACACCTATAAACAAGTGATACATTAACCAGCATCCACTAGAAGACAAACATAAGATACCCTTGATACCCCAGTTCATACACACCTGAAAACCAATCCCAAACCTAGTTGCTTCTGCGAAAACAACTCTATTGCAGACACATAGGAAATGCAAATAGAAAGATGGAACCACCCTTGATGCTTCAATCAATAGGTCTGGAACTCAAATGGAGACAATCTGATAACAGTAGAAATATATTGAATCTCATACATAAGACAAATCAATTACAATACATATCATATTCTCTGAGCCAAAAAAGGAGAAAAGAACACTCTATATGCAGAGAAGTAGAGAAAATCTATAGAAAAAGTATTCTTCATGGAACTCAAAAGGAACCCTTGGGAACCAAGATTTCAGAACCCTTACAAAGTCAAAATTACAACCATATATACCCCTGGTTATCTTGGAATCCTACACAAGTTATGATGCAACAAGCTACGGATAACCATGGTAAGGGTTAGGGTTTCCACCCACCAAAACAACTGAAATGATCACAAATTTATTACAGGGGTGGAAACCCAGGCAACCAGGAGAAAGAAAATCTTGGAATTATCCTCAATCATGAAAAATTCTTTGAGAAAGTAATGAAGATCACCAAAACACCCAAAAAGTCAACCCTGCAACATGCCTTGAGCACAAAACCACACAGTACAAACCCTGTAGACAATCACTCAACACCTTCGACCACACTGCAACAACAAGCACCACCACCAATCAAAATCAGCTATTAAAACCATAAATTCTGGTACTTCCTGTCTTGAAAAACCCTCAAAAATTCAAATTTGAATTTAAACAGTTACTTTCATGGCATCTGCAGCAAATCGGTAGTCAAAATTTGAACTCAGATCAACTTTATAGTCATGACCGTTAGATCTCTCCTTTTCATGGTCTTTTATGATTTACTTTTTAATATAACCCCAGTCACATTTAGTGAACTGGCGACTGAAGGTTTTTGCTAGGTCGCAGGATACTTTACATCTCCACTAGATAGTTTAGCGATTACGTGAATGCTTGTTTGCTAAACCTCTAAAACATTTAGAGAACTGTCATCTTTCTTCATGAACAAGTGAAGCCTTTATAAATTTGTCAGCCGCTAAACACATTTATCAGGACCGCCAAACCTTTTGACTCCACCTGGGCCCTCTGTATGCCACTTGTCATCATGTCATTCATGGCTCATGCTTGGTCACACTAACAAAGGACCCACCTTTTGCAAGCCTTATAATCAGACAGCAGGCGTAAGATCTCATAGCTCTAACAAAACTCATGAGAACTTATGCCGACCGTATATCATGTCCTTGTCACTGATCTCTCTAACAATGATCCCACCCTGCTGCATCATCCACATCGACCAATAAAATTTGAACAATCCTGCACCACCTGGAAAATGGCACCACTGAGAACATTAAGCTATTAGGAAGATCAGATGGCTAGTGCAAGATCTGAAAGGCTTGGAAGATTCCATGAGATCAAGTGCCCGTCATTGATCTTGAATCTTTTGATTTAGATACCGAGCCTACCTGACAACACGTCCAGCTCACACAACATGGACCAATCATAGTACAACAAATCAGCATATCTGGCAGATGGACCCACCAAAAGAAAAGATTACGTCACACAAAAGAATCAATGGTTGTCTCAAAATCTCATACATCTGACACATCTCATAAGAATTTATGCCTGTTGTTGATTCACTGATAGGATTAGGACCCATTGACACATCTAGAAACTAGGTCCCACTAACAAGATTCCACCTCATACTATGTGGACCAATAAAAAATCTCCAAATCAGCTCCACCTGACACCGGGACCACCACCAAAGATACGTTTGAGACAAATGAGATCAATGGTTGGCGTAAGATCTCAATCCTCTGATAGATTCCATTAGAACTTACATCCGTCATTGGATGGAGATGGTGTCAGAGCTGGGCCCAGAGAAAATAAAGGCTGTCGAAACATAGGAAAAATTAAAGCTCAAGACTTAGGAAAATTTAAAACTTGTAGGGCGCTGGGAACTTAGGAAAGATTAAAGGGGACCCACCGACACATGAAACCTAACTGCATGACATAAAGTGAACCAATTTAAATAGCACATGCAGATAAAAGGTTTTAAGTGGCCCAAAAAGTTAACTTGAAATTATAACAAGGCCAGGGTAAAAACAAAGGGTTTTTGCACCAACGGCAAGTTTTTGAATATTCTACTTAGGGCTTTAGCCAGAGACACAAAAAAGACTACAGGGACTAGAAGAAAAAGGCTAGAGCCATGAAAATTTTTCTAGGTGCTAATAGTGGCTCTAGTTGGGGATGCATGCCTCCTGCAGGCATGGCAAGAAACCAGACTCTGGAAAAAGTAGACCACCCACTGGAAAAGGTATAGGGACCTCAAAAAACATAGGGAACAAGAAGGAAACAAGAAGGGAAAACATTTATAGAATTTACAAGAGAACAAAATTACTTGATGGCCCCAAGCCACCAAAATGAAATCAATGACCCTCCTGAATCAAAGGTCTAATTTTCATCCACATATGTGACCCACCATTTGAAATTTTCATGGTCATCCTGCTACCAACATATGTGAATACTCATGGGCTGAAAAATAAAACTATACTGGTCACTACCCATGTTCTTCCAGTCACAACTATTACATTCATATTCAAATTCCAAGAAATAAGGGACATCACTTACTTCTTGATGACCAGGAAAAATAAAAATTTCACTTTGTAATGCATCAAAAAATAGAACATGAGGAACATCATGCATTACAACCCAATTACCTAGCTGAGAAGGACTTGAATCCTCTGATTTACCTTCATGCACTGCTCCAGCCACTGAGCAACCTTGTTCATCAATGATGTCTTCATGAACTGGATCATGAACAAAGTGAAGGTCTTCTTCATGATTTTTGTGACAAGGGGACAACTGGTTTGTACCATCATTTTCATCAAAAGAATCTATATCCCAATTATTAAAGAAAAATTCTTCAACACTGTTACCATCAGTATCATATCTAGCAGAAGGAAGGAAAGAATTTGAACAAGAAACTTGCTCATCACTACAATCTTCATAACAGGTCAACACACCATCATGGCCTTCAACTTCTTCTTCTATAGAGTCACTACAAGAGGGTAAATCATGTGTACATGGGTCTTCTAGGTCACTTTGAACACTGGCCTAATTATCAGTGTCAAAGGATATACTACAGGGGAGCTGCAAATCAAAGTCCACACAAGGTGCATACCTCTAGAATTCATTAGCCAAGAGTGCTGAAATTCTTTCACTGGACAATGGACTTTGGGCTTCATTATCCTTCTCCTCAGCTTCACCCCTAGTATTGAAAACATCTTCCTTTCCCAAGACAAGGATGGAGACCTATGGCCTTAAATCATCTTGTGTGAAACAATCAATGTAGGAATCACCATCTACATCATATTCAATATTTTCCTCTTCACACAAAACATCATCAAACCGGGACAAGAAAACTTCCCTCTCATATTGACAAGAAGAAAAATCTATAGATAAAAAGGAAATATTGCCATCCTTAGATTCATCTTCAGCATCCTCATATGCACTGACCTCAAAATCAGCTTCATAATCAACACCTTCCGCATAATGAGAATCAACATCAGAACACTTTTCCCTTTCATGTTGGTAGTAGTAATAGGAGGCTCTCTCTAGTCTTTAGACTCATTCTATGCAAATAGGGCTATTGTATAAGAATTGTTTTCATTGGGGTACAAGATACCTAAAGTGGTTTGAAGACTATTCCACAATAATCTATCTGTAGGCCTATTGTTTATCATGAGGTGTCTTGAGTGTGCAGATAAGGAAATACCCACCTGAGTGATGTGGAGCTCAAAGAAGAAGGAGGATGTTCTCTATCCTCATCAATTGGTTCTATTTTCTTGTCAAATTTGAGTGCCTAATTTGAAGATCAAGCCCACCTTTTGACTCAAGTTTGGTCCTGCAAGGAAAAGATACCAACATAAGAAACCTGGATTCATCTACTTTCCTACACAAAGTCTCACCATGAATGTTCAAGCTGGTACTTTTTTGAGACAAGAATCTACCCATGACGGCTGCCCAGACTTCCTCATCATCTTCTTTCAACTAGAAATGTCCTGGAGACATAAATTTTCTGAGCTACCTCGCCACTTGCAGCCTGTAAATCAAATACTAGCAAAAACCCTCTTAGACACATTTGAATTGAAAACTTAATGGCTAGCCGGTCATTTTAAAACGTGACTGTCGATATCCTTTATCTCCTAGCAAATGAATGGCTTAGATTAACTTTGAAATAGTCGTGAAACCCTTTAAAAAGTTTGATTTCATATCAGCAATACAAGGACCAGTGAAAAAAAAGCACGTCGGCACACCTGGCAGTTTGGCCCCCACTTTGATTTTTCATCTTCTTAAGTTATTCGGTGACTGTGCGACTGAATAATTCTAAGTCATGAAATACATTTCTTAACTCTAGTTAGGTCAAGTGATTTAGCAAACACTACAATCACTGAATAGCTAAACCTTTTAATAACCTCATATTACATTAAGCAAATATGAGAAACCCTTAGTCATTGATTCGTAGAAACCTTTACTAACCCTGGTCCCATTTATGCCACTTGGCATTCTTTTATTCATTTAGGCCACTCCATCAGCAAACACCTGGGCACTTCCCTGACATCGGACCCACTTAAGACAAGATTCTAATCTAACGGTGGGTGCATGATCTCGTGGCCCCTAAATATCCTTTCAGATCATGCGCCAGTAGCTGATCTCTTTAAGCCGAAACCCCTTCTGACAAACAGACCCACCTGGAAATCTTCATCAGCACTTGGCAACCAATTGCATTTGAGAAAGATAGCACACCTGACAGAATCAGACCCACGACCTGCAAAAAGAGCATCAGAGGGTTGTTGCTAAACCACTGACTTAAATAGCATGCATCTTATCCCAGTGGCGTAGTGACAACCACAAGATCTTGTTGTACTTTAACCTCCCAAAAAGATCAGGACCCACTCACATACTCCAGTTCATTGCTATGTGGACCAATTGAATGCGAGCATGTCAGAAAGAAAGGACACACTAAATGAAGCTCTGACAACCAATCAAGATCGACGATCGGTGCATAATCTCATGACTCTGACACGACCCATGAGATCATACGCCAACTGTAGGATCTTCTAAACACAGCTTGTCGAGCCCACTCTGACATTCTTTACAAATCATCATCTCTCGACCAATCAGGAGCCCCCACATAGGATGATGTGGCATCGGACCCACTAACATACTACAGTGCTTCACTGAAAGGGAATTGACGGTCGGTGCATGATCTGATGCTCTGACACAAACCCTTCAGATCATCAGACAGCCGTTAGATCTTTTAAATCGGGACCCCACATAAAAAGACCACTAGACCATTAAGTGAACACCTGACCAAGGTGATGTTAACCACTCACTGAATTTCTAACCATTGAGGACTTAACCGTGAACACTGGGGTATTATGCGAACAAGGCATTCGCTGAATCGCCAAAAGAAAAAGGTAACCATCGACTAACTTGGAGAACAAGCGACCAGCCAATGAATGAAAAGCACACATGGGTATTTGAGGATTTTAGGTAGCCAATAAAGTAACTTGAAAATATAACAAGGCCTAGGGTTTTTTGAGGGTTTGGCCTATAACGACTAGTTTTATGAATTTTTTAAGGGCTTTTGCACCTAGCCAGAGACCTAGAAATAGTTACAGAGACTAGGGGGAAATAGATAAACCCATGAAATTTTGCAGAGTGCTTGGAAGGATAAAAATGTAGACCTTGAGATGGAAATAGGCCAAATCTTACATGGGACATGAAAAATTGGGCAACAGTACTACTACATTGAAATTTGAAATTTTCAACATATAGAATAATTGTTCTTCAAAAAAGGCCTAATATCTTAGAAACTAAATTCAATTTTCTACAGATTCTCTTCTTACATATTTTTTTATATAATATTCATAACTTGTTCAAATATTTATGTCAACTTGCTTAAACCTAGTTTTTTGAATTTTCATTGCCACTTAAGGGCCTAGTTTGGCATACCATGATCCTGCACGTACTCACAAAAGGAAGGTTCCCTTAAGGTACACACATCTTCAGAAAGAATGGGTACCCAAGGAACTACCTCCAGTTAACACTGATTTTTCTATTAATAAAAGGATATATCACATAGCTTCATCTTCATCACATGGTTTGGGCTTATTTTCCATGGATGGCATAAAGGTCAGTTATAATCAAGTTGTTGAATAAATGGAGTATGTAGGACCTCGTTACAATTGCAATAATTGGATGCGGATTGTGCAATATAAAAAAAGTATGCATAGGTATGCATTGTCAAAAAATTATATACAATGAAAAGTAAATGATCAAACTAAAAGGCTCGATATGTATATTGATGGAAGGCCAAAAGCACCAGGGAATATTGTAGGTTTTATAAATAGCTCTTGACCTATGTCAACTAATAAGAAACCAAATTGTATATTCAAGGCACGCGAGGGAAATCATGTATTTCTATGTGCGATAAAATCAATAAGTGCAGGGGAAGAGCTTTGGATAGATTATAATTTGAATCGTGTATATACAAAAAAATTCCCTATCATGGGACTGGTAAGTATAACATTTAAACCAATTACCTCTAATTAATATTGACGCCAATGTGCAATCTATTATTTTATTAATAAATATTTTTGGTAAGTTTATCACTTTCATTTCACTGTTGATTGCTAAGAATTACTAATCTTTGTCACAAGGTGACATGGATCCACCTCAAGATACAAGCGGGGATGTTCCTCATAGTATAGCTTCTTCATCAAAGGTAACCTTAATTAGTGTAATTCTACAAATTATATAGAAACAAATTTCATATTATTATGTTCTTTTATTTATGGCTTTGGAGTTATTTTGATAGAATTTTACTGATATTGATGTCACAACTTGATACTTATCGATAGGGTAAAGCAAAAATGATAGCAAATCAATTGCAATCTGAAATTGAGGCTCCATTTATAGATGACATCTCATGTAATGTTAACTCTGTATTCATGGCTACTCAAATTATAAATAAATATAGTAAAGAAATTCTTAACCTTTCCATGGAACCAAACAAAACTGAGGAGACAAAGGCACTCAAAGATAAATTGATTCATAGAGTCAATTGTATGAATGTAAATAGCAATTAATCTTAAGCAATAATTAAAGTTCAATAGATGTTTATATTTTATACTATCTTATGGATCATGATCTAAAATATGATGTGTTATTCTTACAAGAATTTTTGACACCTATGAAATGTGGTCAATATGGTGAGGGTTATAGCATTGCACAACCTTCATGTAAATAATCCTTAAACCTTTAACCATTCATTTAACCTTTGTATGCATTATTGACTCAACTTATATTTGGGATGCTTCTAGTACCCCATTTAATCTTTATCTATTGAAAATGTCTAGTCTAACAATGTATTCTTCAGCTCATGATGAAGTGAAGGTGCCTCCTTCGATCAACATTCCACTATCAATGGATGCATTATCCACAACAAGGAGCTTGCAAACATCTTCCTATGTACCAGCTACAACTGGTAAAACCTTGTTTTTCTATATTTTGTTATGTGCTAATCATGCATTGATTATTTTTCTTGTGTGAAATTTATACACTGCATGTACCTATTTTGTGCACTAATAGATACACCTATACCTAGTACAGGAATAGATCAAATCAGTACTAGTGAAGATCAACCATTTCCTAGATCAACTCCTGTTACTAGTACTAGATCATTTGTGGGGACATTGTTGTTGAACAAGAAAAATATGTTTCTATTCAAAGTACCAAAGCTTCTAGGTGCTTTAAAATTGTTATTATTTATAGTGTAATTGTAGTTTACTTATACATAACTCATTTTGGATTGATAATCCCATGATATTTTTGTAGGAAATGATGTTTTTTATGATCATCTTTTTAAAGTGACATTGAAGCTATTTGGGCCCACCATACATAAAAGGTACGTAGCTTCATAATATTGGTACAATATTTTTATTATCTTCCATTTATTGTACTATATTAAAGTTATGATATCTAACCAAAAAAAATTTTCAAAAAAGGTGGAATGAACAGGATGTTGACTTAAAAAATCAGCCCATTAAATCTTTAGAGGACCTCTTTGGAAATAAAAATTTTAACAGTGTCATGATTGTTAAAAAAGCATCAAAACATATAAAGACTATGAGGGACTGATATAGAAGGGCTCTAAAGAATAACCCAAAGTACGAGCATACTCCTATGATTCCATCGATGGAGTGGAATGAAATAATGGAAGATACAAAAGAGAAAAGGCTAAATTAAGGGTAGTGGAATTCAACTAGAAGATGAAAAAAGAAGGTGTGTCATGATAGTATTAAGTAGAATGTAATCATGGACTAATTAGTGATCTTTGTAAATATATAATCTAGCATGTTTCAAACTTTTCATAGACTGCAACACACATCAAAAGCTACACAAGCGAGATTAGAAAAGGTTGGCCAATACAAACTTTGGTCTGGTGGCTATATGAAACTTCACTCTCGACTTGTAAGTAGCAGCATTGGAATTTCATATCAGATTTTGATATATAAGGTTGCAAACAATTCTATTTAATCAAATCATACATTTAAAAGTGATGATATTAAACAAAAAAATACAGGGCACATAATTCAATGTAGAGCCCACGGATGAAGACAAGAGAATGGACTTGAAGGAAGGCTATAAATTTGTGGCTGCACACCTACCCCAAGAATCAGAAAGCCATAATGAAGAATCTGCTGCACCAGATGAGACATGGGTAAATTGGTCAAATGAAAAGTAAATCAAATTTTTCGAACATAAATTGACTATTTCATGATAACAATGCGCATGACATTTCACTACAGCCTTCAAATCCTATCACAGAACTTGGGTGTGATGAAGGCCATGATGTGCATCACAGTGGTGGAGGTATTATTTTTTTATTGGAAATAAATTACGTAATTATTAATAGAATTTAACATCTTTAATTGCAATTGGCTGTATAACCTTTTTTTGAATATTTTAGAGCATGTTACGCATGTTGAAGTGGCAGAAGATCAAAATGTTATTGTACATGATGATGTGGCATTTTTAGGTAAAGAAGAATGCATGGTATGTTCTACTGGTTAATGAAATACATGGAACAATAAAAAAAAGTATGTGAATTTAACCTGTTTACTTGTTATTGCAACAGACCCCCCTTTAGTGTAGCAACCTCATGCTCCTCGAGACATGAGGAAGCATCATAATTTGAGATCACAACCACAAGAGGAGGAAGATATTGATGCTCCTCTTGGCCTTTACCTTAATAAATCTAAGAAAACCCAAAAAATAAATGATTTCTTAAAAATGCTCTTTGATAAAACTTGTTTGATTAACTTTGTTGGATAATAAAAGAATGTTGTTTGAAGTAATTATCCATGAATGTTGTGTATTAAGAATTGAATTATATGTCATGTTAATGAATATTGTTATGTGTTAATGAATTCTTGATTAGTGTTGTGTATTAATTAATGTTATATCATATTAATGAATGTTATGTGATTGTATTGATTGAATGTTATAGTTCATAAATGGATGAATGAAGTGTATAATTAGATGTTAATGGGGAATTTAGATTGATGTTAGGGGAAGGGGGGGTGAGGCCAGATGAGATTCCACCTTCATGTGGTTGGCCTTGTTAAGTAGAGAATATTAAATTATTCTCGAAACCAAGTGAAGCTCAAACTAACATACCTTCATTATTTAATCAATTTCATTCATTCTAGGTCTTTTATCATAAGTGCATTTTGAATGTGTCATTGTCAAGCAACTATCAAATAAAAAACTAGAAGGGCCAATAGTCAACTTCTCATTATCATTGTCTTCAATGATTCAGCTTTATTTTGTGTAAGTATTCTCTTATTCAATGCGTCAACCTCTCTTGGCCAAATCTAGATTATTTCATTGGTTTGTGTTTTTGAGTAGGTGAAGTGTTAAAGATGTCATGTTTTATCATATACTGTCATTGTGCTCACTATCCTCTAGTTACTTGTCTCTAAGTTTGTCTTTCATATTCCTTCACCTTCATAGTTTAAACATCTCTACAAAGTGCTATCTCATTTGTCAAATGGTTAGTGTGCTTGGTTGATGTGAGCCATCATGAAGACTCTTCATTTAATACTTGCAATTTTTATTTAGTGTAAAAGATTGTAATTTTCTACCTTTTTCATCTTATCTCAATGATTGTAAAAAATCCTAATTATGCTCTATCCTATCAAAAAATGCATCCTCCAATAGGATTGTCACACATTTTGGAGTTTTTATCATTTTAGGTACCATATATTTGTCCTTATGTTCTATATTTACAACATTCCTGCAAAGAGTTTTCAGAGCTATGAATATTCAGGTACAGATTTGTTTTGGTTTGCATTAGTTTAGAAACAATTGTTGTGATAGGTTTCATAATTTTTTGGTGTAGAATATTGTTGCAAGTTGTCCACTAATTTTGTTTACTATATTGAATAGATTGAAACAACAACTGTAATCACATTGGTTTTCGCTCATCTCATTAAAAAAAAAAAAATGCTACAATTTTTATAGAATCTTGAGGTAAGTCACTTCTCATGGTTTCAGTGAATTTTTATTTTTTTTATTTTTACGATGTTCTCTTCTATCTCTTAAATTTTCACACCTTAATTGAATGTTCTTTCAGAGTTTATAAATTACAAGGATTGAAATCGTATGGTTTGAGATGCTATTGTTTGAAATTCTATGATCTGATTTTTTTAATTTTTAAATGCTTTGGGTGTTCAAAACATGGGCACATTCAAAGGAGCAAGTCCCAATAATTCTTAAACATACTTTATCTAATATGATGAATTGATCTTAAACAATTAAGGTTGGAGTAGACATAGTTAATAAAGTATTAAACTAGATTAAACATACTTTATCTGAAGTAACTAAACGTACTTTATATGCTTTAAGAGTAGACTATTGAATTAGACAATTGGGTATTAATCATAAATTATAAACTTTATCTAAACATACTTTACCTTAAAACTGAACTTACCTTGGTTGTCAGCCAATATGCTGTAATTCTAATCTATAAGAATTGTTTAAATAGATTAAGAATTTTCAGCATAATATTATAAGATACTAAAGAATACTGCACCATTTTTTCTCTCTTTCTCTTTTCCTATGTTGATTCTTCCCCAAGGTAGTAAAAGCATAAGGTTGCACATCCACATCCACCCAAGTAATCTTATTAATAAAAGAACTCTTTCCAACATTAGGGTACCCATAGATCAACATAGTCCTAGTACTTGGGTCAATAGATGGTAACCTTTCCATATGCACGTTGCCTCACCTGTTCAAGGTAAGCCAAACTCAGTCCGATTCTCTTAACAATGGTACAGATCCATCCAAGTGCAGTAATCTTAAAAGATTTGCGAATCAATCTTATTACAAACTACAATAAGAGGCTTATTGGAAAACATAGGTTTTATGCTATGAAACAGAGCTGCTTGTTGTGCAATACTATAACCACAAAACTACAAAATATCAAGGAAAAAAATCAACCACCTTCAAATGATCCAAGGTGGTAATATTGAGCATCTTGATGGTGTTCCTGTCCTCCAAGGAGTGGTCCAAAATACTAAGGATGTATCAATAACCTAATACCTCAAATACTTATAATCAGTATGCCCAAAAAAAAAAGACTTAGTAGTAAAAGCATAAGGTTTCACATCCACATCCACCCTGGTAATCTTATTAATAAAAAACCCTTGCCAACATTAGGTTAGCCACATATCAAAATAGTCTTGTTATTTGGGTCAATAGATGAAAACCTTTCCATATGTTGCCTCACATATTTGAGGTAAGCCAAACTTAGTCCAATTCTCTTAACAATGGTACATATCCATCCAAGTGTAGAAACCTTCAAAGCTTTGCAGTGGTAAAGAGAATCCCCATATTTTATCAGCTTAACATAGTCTTTGGTCACTTTGGCAATGAGATTGTGAGAAATATTAATCTGGAAAAGGGTGAACTTGTAGTGATCTTTATCATATAAAACCTTTATTAGATCTCCATAAAATGGATGTACATAATCTTAGCAGGGAGAATAATCTACTATAGCAGAAAGCTTGTCATGAAAATTCTATTAAGTGAATTTTACCTTGCGCATGTAAAATTGGCGGAGGTGGGAGATTGCATAGCACTTGTGCACCACCGTTGGTGTCTTCCATTGTGTTCTTGATAAGATTATGTCCACAAAATCTTTCCTTGAGGGCACCACCATAATCTTCTTGAAATTATACTGCACCATTTTTTCTCTTTCTCTTTTCTTGTGTTGATTCTTCCCCAAGGCAGTAAAAGCATAAGATTGCACATCCACATCCGCCCTAGTAATCTTATTAATAAAAAAGAACTCTTTCCAATATTAGGGTACCCAAAGATCAAAATAGTCCTAGTATTTGGGTCAATAGATGATAACCTTGCCATATGCGCGATGCCTCACCTATTCGAGGTAAGCTAAACTTGGTCCAATTCTCTTAATAATGGTACACATCCGTCCAAGTGTAGTAGTCTTAAAATATTTGCAAATCAATCTTATTACAAACTACAATAAGAGGCTTATTGGAAAACATAGGTTTTATGCTGTGATATAGAGCTGCTTGTTGTGCAATACTATAACCACAGAACTATGAAATATCAAGGAAAAACAAAACAACCACCTTCAAATGAGCCAAGGCGGTAATACTAAGCATCTCGATGGTGTTCCTTTCCTCCAAGGAGTGGTCCAAAATACCAAGGACATATCAATAACCTGATACCTCAAGTACTTATAATTAGTATGCCCGACAAATAGAGACTTAGTAGTAAAAGCATAAGGTTGTGCATCCATATCCGCCCTAGCAATCTTATTAATAAAAGAAATCTTGCCAACATTAGGTTAGCCATAGATCAAAATAGTCAAGTTATTTGGGTCAATAGAAGACAACCTTGCCATATGTTGCCTCGCCTATTCAAGGTAAGCCAAACTTGGTCCAATTCTCTTAACAATGGTGCATATCCATCCAATTGCACAAACCTTCAAATATTTACAGCGGTAAAGAGAATCCCCATATTTTATTAGCCTAACATAGTCTTTGGTCACTTTGGCAATGAGATTGTGAGAAATATTGATTTGGATAAGGGACAACTTGCAGTGATCTTTATCATATAAAACATTTAGTAGATCTCCATAAAATGGATGCACATCATCTTGGCAGGGGAAATCTTCTACTATAGCAAAAAAAATGTCATGAAAATTCTATTGAGTGAATTTTACCTTGCACATGTAAAAATGGCGGAGGTGGGAGATTTCATACCCCTTGTGCACCACTGTTGGTGTCTACTGATGTGTTTTTGATAAGATTATGTCCACAAAATCTCTCCCCAAGGGCACTACCATAATCTTTTTCAAATTATACTGCACCATTTTTTCGCTCTTTCTCTTTTCCTGCACTAATTCTTCCCCAAGGCAGTAAAAGCATAAGGTTGCACATCCACATCCATCCTAGTAATCTTATTAATAAAAGAACTCTTGCCAACATTAGGATACCCATAGATCAAAATAGTCCTAGTATTTGGGTCAATAGATGACAACCTTGCCATATGCGCACTGCCTCACCTATTTGAGGTAAGCTAAACTCGGTCCAATTCTCTTAAGAATGGTACACATCCATCAAAGTGCAGTAATCTTAAAAGATTTTCAAATCAATATTATTACAAACTACAATAAGAGGTTTATTGGGAAATAGAGGTTTTATGTTGTTAAATAGAGCTGCTTGTTGTGCAATACTATAACCAAAGAACCATGAAATATTAAGGAAAAACAAAATAGCCACCTTCAAATGAGCCAAGGAAGTAATACTAAGCATCTCGATGTTGCTCCTGTCCTTCAAGGGGTGGCCCAATATACCAGGGATGTATCAATAACCTGATACCTCAAGTACTTATAATCAATATGCCTGACAAATATAGACTTAGTAGTAAAAGCATAAGGTTGCACATCCACATCCGCCCTAGTAATGTTATTATTAAAAGAACTCTTTCCAACATTAGGGTACCCACAGATCAAAATAGCATTGGTATTTGGGTCAATAGATGACAACCTTGTGATATGTTTTCTCACCTATTCGAGGTAAGACAAACTCAGTCCAATTCTCTTAACAATGGTTCATATCCATCCAAGTGCAACAACCTTCAAAGATTTTACAGCAGTAAAGAGAATCCCGATATTTTATCAGACTAACATAGTCTTTGGCTACTTTTGCAATAAGATTGCGAGCAATATTAATATGGCCAAGGGCCAACTTGTAGTGATCTTTATCATATAAAATATTTAGTAGATCTCCATAAAATGGATGGACATCATCTAGGCAGGGGAAATGATCTACTATAGCGGAAAGCTTGTCATGAAAATTTTGTTGAGTGAATTTTACCTTGCGCATATAAAACTGGCAAAGGTGGGAGATTGCATAGCCCTTGTGCACCACCATTGGTGTCTTCTTCTATGTTCTTATTAAGATTATTTCCACCAAGGGGTGGCCCAAAATTCCAAGGATGTATCAATAACTTGATACCTCAAGTACTTATAATCTGTATGCCTGACAAACAAAGACCTAGTTTTAAAAGCATAAGGTTGGGCATCCACATTCACCCTAGTAATCTTATTAATAAAATATCTCTGGCCAACATTAGGGTACCCACAAATCAAAATAGTCCTAGTATTTGGGTCGATAAATGACAACCTTGCCTTATGCTATGTCACCTATTTGAGGTAAGCCAAACTCGGTCCAATTCTCTTAACAATGCTACATATCCGTCCAAGTGCAACAACCTTCAAAGATTTGTAGTAGTAAAGAGAATCCCCATATTTTATCATCCTAACATAGCCTTTGGCCAATTTGGCAATGAGATTACAAGAAATATTGATATGGCCAATGATGTGAGGGTTCCAAGGCTTGCTTGCACATCCACCAAGAGACCTAGCTTATCTCTTCTAGGATCTTGATCTTATTTAGGATCCTCCCAAAGGCTTAGATGATTAAATAAGGCCTTCTCAAACTCCTCTTCAAGAGCCAATTAACTTGTGCTTCACCTTGAAAGTCTAACACCATGTAGATACTTCACTTCTTCTCCTACACTTAGAAGGATCTAAGTGCCATCTCCTCACAAACTTAAAATTTCATTGCAGGGGTGTCTATCATCATGAAAAAATTCATATCTTTTCTGTTTTGATCCATTTAGAAGGATCTTCAAGCCTATCCTTATCGGATTCAAAACTTCACCTTGTGGAGGCCTAATTAGGCCTATTTCCATGTAGCCTTTTGCAGGGGCCTTTTGCCAATTCTTGCAAAACCCTTCCAAACAACCTAAAAATATAATCCCACATTTGGATACCCATTTGGATTTTATAAAATATTTTAAAGGTTTTGGACTCCTAATTCCTTCATACACAGGGTTTCTACAATCTAGGACTAATAGGGCTAAAAGGCCTATTTCCTAGGACTTGACTGCAAACTTGCTAAAAACTCACTCTAATGGATTGGTATGATCACAATCCTCATATCATGTTAGGATAAGACTAATTCCTACCTAGAACTATACTTTTTATGTACATTACTTCTCTCCCATGCATTCAATCACTAGATTCTTCACTGTCAAGCCTCTAATCGGACTCTCCTAGCTCACCTAGGGCTTGGCATTTAAATTAGAAAAATGACTCCTCTGATCTCCTACCTCTAGATACATAATTGAAAATGGCTCCACTCTAAGATACATCCACTTTCTTGAAGTTTGAAGGGTTGAATCTCAAGTGGGGGCCATGAAACCAAAAATAGTCTCACAGGGAACAACACACTGACTAAATCTAAATTATTTTCTCACCTGTTAGCACCTTGAAAAATTTTCATGGCTCTAGCCCTTTTCTTCTCATCTCTATAGTTGTTTTTAGGTCTCTAGCATAAACCCTTAGTTCAAATTTTTGAAAAACTAGCCTTTGTAATGAAAAACCCTAAAAATGCCCTGGCCTTCTTCTAATTTTGTGTTAGTTTATTTAGGCCACTTAAAAGTCTTAAAACAAATGTGCTAATTTTTTGACCCCTTTGTCCCATGATCATGTGAACCTTTTCCATGTTATGCGATCTTGTGATGAAAGGTTTTATTTTCGGCCCACTTTTAATATTTGCCGATTTGCCTAAGTCTCCCAGGTTAATTTTTTCCTAAATTTGGAGCTCGGCGGTGTTTTAATTTTTCCTAAGTCAGTGCTTTAATATTTTTCTAAATTTTTTGGCCTTCACTCTTTCCTGGGCTGACCTCTAACACCATCTCAATCTAACGGTGGGTGCATGTTCTCATGAGATGTCTCAGAGCTATGCGATCTTAAGATGGTCGTTGATTCTCTTTATGACACGATGCTTCAAACAGGTGGGTCCAAAGTGACATGTAAGTACAAATGGAAAGCTTTGATTGGTCCAGGGGTGAATGAATAGATATGCTATTAGTGGGACCTAAGTTTCTGGCATGACAGAGGGTCCTGACACTTGCAGAGCATTGATGATTAGCGCATGATCTGAGGGGTTTGTTTTGACACATGAGATTATCAAATGACTACTGATTTCATATCCTATCAGAGGATCTATAGAGCGGAGGTAAAAAGTTAATCTAACAGTTGTCTTAATTTCTAATAGAATCTTTATGCTCCATGTGAATTTAAGAAAGCCATTGATTTTATTAAAGGCTGGCCCAAGTTTTGGTCTAAGGTCTTAGCGGTTCTGATAAAGTGTTTAGTGGCCCAACAAATTTTTGAGGCTTCACTCATTCGCTGAATGAGGTGGTAATGTTCCAAAAGGTTTAGTGACTTAACGAACAAGTGTTCACATAATAGCTAAATAATTTGGCGAAGGTAAAAGGTATTCCACGAATGGTTGATTCCCTTCAGTCGCCAGTTCGCTAAATGTGACTGAGGTCATATTAAAAGGTAAAGACATAAAACCCATGAAATAAAAGGATCCAATAGCTGTGACTTAAAGTTGATCTAGATTTAAATGAGGAGAATTGATTCACTACTATCACCATAAACTGACCATTGTAATTCAAATTCAAATTTCTTGGAGGGTTTCTTGCAACCAAAAGGACTAAAATTCAATGTTTAAATAGCTGGGGTTGGTGGAAATGATTTTCAAACTATTGCAATGTGGTCTGGGGTGTTATGTGATCATTTACAGGGGTCTGTAATATGTTCTTTGTTCTCAAGGCGTGTTGCAGGTGGCTGAATAGGTTGACAAATTGGGCATTTTCATTGTTCTCAGTACTTTCTTAGTGATATTATCATGATTGAGGATCAATTCGGGATCTATTTTCTCCTGGTTGCCTAGGTTTCTTCCCCTGCATTTAATTTTTTGACTATTTCAGTTGGTTTAGTGGGTGAAACCCTAACCCTAGTCATCTTTAGCTTTTTGCAACCTATTTTGGGTTTCCAAGATGACTAGGGTGTATATATTGTAGCTTTTTTTGACTTAGTGAGGGTTCCAAAACTTTCTTTTTGGTCCCTGGTTGTTATTGATGGTATTATACTGAGCAAGGAGAGCCTAGATTTTGGGTCTGTTTCTTTGGCATTTTGTTGTTTGATAATGTATTGATTCTGCAAATTTTAATGAGAACACATTTGGATTCCAATTTCATATTTGTTTATGTCTTCTTGTTTTGTTCTTGAGCTCATACATGTTAATTTCAAAAAGTGGGTTAGCAAATGGTAAACAAAGAGTATTTTAAAATTATCTTTAAGTTCCTAAAAAAGTTAGGATTAAAGTCTTTGAGGTAGTTTCAGTGAGTTCATGGCTAGATAAGGATTCGATGTCCTGATATGTGAGTGAGAGGGATAATAGGCAAAGCACTTATCCTAAATTCAAATTTGTTTGAGTTAGGGCTTTTTGTTGATGTATGCTATTAGGTGACTCTATGCCCTAGGTTAAGGCACTGATCTCTTCTCTAGAGGTAGTCCATCATCATCAATCACACACACATTTAAATGATAAAATCTTTAATCAATTAGTAAGAGGTATAGTTGTATATTGTTTTGAGACTCCTTTGGAGAAGTGAGTCAAGGGTACACCCACTTGAGCATCTTGGCTCAAAGTGTAGGAGGATCTCTTTGTTGATCCTTGTTAATTGGCCCTCTTCCTTGTGGACTTTGGAGTGGTGATAGAGTCAAAGTATTATTAAAGTTATCCATCAAAGTATAAATCTACAAGTTGAAGATTAAAGGGAACTACCAACAAAATGGAAACTCTACTGGGGAGAGTCTAGACATAAAAGTTTGAAAAGTGCACTCTTGTTTTCCTATTGTATTCAGTTAAGGTTTTCCCATCTAGGTGTGTGGCGAATCAAAAGGTTAGAACCAGTGTCATCTTGCAAATCATGGACAAAAGAAGGAATACTAGATCCTTTGTCAGAAAAAATCCGTAGGTCACTCTAGAACAATTGCCTAGATAGGAGAAGAAGAGTTGGTGAGTCTACTAGTGCTCCCATAAGAGAACAAAGAAATACCAGAGTTAGAGCACCACATGTTTCCTCAAGTGAGGAAGGTTCACAAGATAGAGTTTCTAGATTAGATGGTGGTCGCTCTAAAGATAAATTTTATGATAGCCCAGAGGCTGTATTTGAAGATAATTGTTCATTGCCTATAGGTCATGATGAACAAGCCAGAGAGATGGGTTTTGAGATTGATTTAGATCTTGATGAGGATAATTTCAGAAGGGAGCCCATGAGACCATGGCAAGTGCATTTCCCATATCAGCATCTTATTGATGTGGAAGTGTGATCAAGCTCTGAAGACAACATGATAGATCCACATGACCTAAATGCACTTAGGTTGTAGTTGGAAGAGTAGGATGCCATATACAAAAGGTTACAAGAGGAGAGAGAGGTTGAAAAAGTAAACGCTCTAATGGAGAGGCAGTCTCTTTTAAGAAAAATTAATGAAATGAAGGAGAGAAACAAGATGCTTTCTTCTGCTCCTAGGGTGTTGCAGCATGATGTTTTTGGTGATCTTGAAGCCCTGAGAAGTGAGCAAGAATGCTTGTTGCAAGACCATGAGTTTGATGAAGAAGGCCCTGTGATCAGACAAGTGCAAAGTTATGCTCCTTTGCCTAAGGGTAAGAATCGACATGAGATCACTAGGCCTACTATAGTTATTAATGAAAAAGGAAAGTAGAAGATGGTGGGTGTCCAAATAAGCAAACTAGTGACAATACCAAGGATCCCACCACCTAAATCAAATAGGGAGATAGAGATAGAAAGAAAAAGAAAAGAGGATGAAGCTCTTGCTCAAGAGTTGGAAAGAGCTGAAGTTGATGCTGCTATTGTAGAGAAAAGAAGAAAGATCCAGTTCTTGAAGGCTTCATCAGCTAATGTTCATGGCCCTTCTGCTACTGAACTAGGTATGCCATCTATGAACACTACTATTCCACTTAGCAATGCTACTACTAGTAATCTAATTCCTAATGTATCTACCAAATATTTTGTTGATCCTAATAGACAGTCAAATGTGCAAGTGGTGGGAATGTAGATAAAAATAATATCTCTAGTGGGAACACTAGTTTAGGATTTCAAAGAAGACCTATGCAACTAGAAGGCTATAGGGAAATTAGTTTTGATGGAATACCAGGCTACCCAAATGCTTTTCCAAATGATATAAGAGATAGGGTACCTAAGTTTGCTGGTAATAATGCTATTAGTTGTGAGGAGCATCTTAGGTTATTTTTTGATATCCTTAATGATTATGAGGTTGAGCATGAGGATGTAGTCATGAAATTGTTTGTTCAATCTCTAATGGAGGATGCTAGAGATTGGTTTAAGAGACTTCCTGATAAATGTATTGATACTTGGGATTCTTTTGAGAGATGTTTTAAAGAGCAGTATGGTGATAGGCCTAATGCTTGTTTCATGTTGAATGAATTCAATACTATAAGAAAAAATTAGAATGAGTCTGCAACTGAATTCAACATGAGATTTCAGAAGGGTATGCATAAGTTGTTCCAAGTTATGCGGTTAGATGACAATGTTTGTCTAACTACATACTTCAATGCATTTGATGGAAAGATGTGATAATTATTGAGGGACAAAGAACCAAGAAATATTATGGATGCTTTTAGGATTGCTATCAATATTGAGAACAATATGAAGATATCAAGGAAGTTGGGTGGGAAGAGAGATGACCCTAAGTTGTTTGGGGACAAGAAATACAAAAAAGAAAATGATAGGAATGTTGGAACTAAGAGGCAAGAAGAAGATAAATTGGATAAGGTGCTCAATGCATTGAAGGATTTAAAGGAAACTGCAAATAGGAACATTAGTGCTCCTACCAATGAAAGGCCTCAGTTCAACAACAATTTCAATAAGTAGAATAGATTGCAGAACTACCCCTACAACACCCAATGGAAAGATGGCAAGCCTGTTGTCCCTGTTGCAAGAGGAAACAATGAAAGAGGTGTCCCTAACCCTCTACAAAAGGCTTCAATAAATGTCATGGAGGACATACCTTGGTGTGTTGCATGCCAGTTCCCTCATTCTATAGAGCATTGTGTGGTTGCACATTCTATGGCTGCAAATCAAGATTGCGGCAATGAGGAGATAGATCAAGAAGAAGATCAAGATGATGTTGGATGCAATATGGCTACTTCATATATAGGATATGAAGATGATTCTTATTTTGATGAAGAAGTAGATGTAAATGTGAAGAGACACAATCAGGCCCTTTTCCATCAAGAGGTTTTTTCTGACAATGAAGACATTGATAAGAAGACATGTAACATGAACTCTTCTTCTGAGCCAGTAAAATTAAGAAGACCTTCTAGAGAAGAGATGGATAGGATTACTATAGAAATGATTTCTCAAGTGCAAATTAGGGGCATGGTGGCAAGGAATAAAAATGGAAAAGCTGCAGGAATGTTTATAAAGAGTACCAACTCCAGAGAGCCTAATGAGAACAAATCAAAAGGTGATCACATGGTGAAATTCAAGAATGTAAAAGGTAAGAATTTTGAGCCTAAGGGAGTTGGAGTTGAAAAAATTTCTAATGAGATAGAGAAGCTAGTTAACACAATGGCTAAGATTGAAAAAATGAGGGTGGTCAATACACCTAATGTATCAAATAAGCAAAAGGACATTAAGGCAATGCAAACTAAGATTCCTCCCTCTGCTCTTGTTGATATGTTATCTGTATTGTCCCAAATTACAGTTAGGGTTCCATTGTCAGAATTTTTGAGGATCCTTGAACATAAAGACAGAGCTATTGCATGGGTAGATAATGTTCATAATAATGATGTTGCATGCAATGGATCTCAGGATAAAGCTTTGAAAGGTGTTGCTGCTCAGGGAATTGTATCTCAAATTCCTCCTATATATTTGGATAGTTTTGTCAATGCTAACCTTGAAAACATTGATCCATTCTTTTTAAGTGTCCTTGTGAATGGAATGAAGTTAAGAAATTGTATGATTGATAGTGGTGCCTCTAATACTGTTATGTCTTTTAAGATTATGGAGAAGCTGGGCCTTAAAGTTGATACGGTTCAAGGTAGATGTTGTGCAATGGATTAGAGGGAGGTACCAGTCATTGGGACTATCAATGCAATGCCATATAGGCTAGCAACATATCCAGAGAAAGAGTTAACAATGAGTGTTTTGGTGGTGAACATCCCTCCTCATTATGGGATGCTACTGTCTAGAAGGTGGAGTGCTGCCATGGGTGGAAGTTTACAATGTGATTTGTCCTATGCCACTTTCAAGATTGATGTTCAGTTTGTCAAGATTAAGTGAGAACCAAGAGTATGCCACATGATTGAGAGAAGTGTTGACAATGAGACCACATGTTTTGTGGATATTGATATTAATGCTTTTAGGGCAGAGATCCCTGTACTAGAGAAGGAACCTATTTTGTCACCTATCTCTGTTAAGGTAAGTGTTAATTTTGTGAAGGGTGATTTGTGGGTAATGTACTTTGATGGTGAAAATTGCAAGGATGGAGCAGGAGTAGGTATTTTAATTATTTCTCCTAATGGAAACACCTACAAATTTTCTTTCACATTGAATTTCTTTTGTACCAACAATATAGTAGAATATGAGGCATTGTTGTTAGGACTGAGGTTGGCACAAAAACATGGTATTAAGTTCTTAGGTGTTGTTGGTGATTCTGAGTTGGTGCTATCCCAAGTCAGGTCAGTATATGCTTCCAAGAACAAAAGGTTAAAACAATATAGGAATGCAGTTTGGGATTTGATTGAACATTTTGATGCCTTCAATATTGAGTGGAAGGATAGGAGTAACAATAAGATGGCTGATTTGTTAGCCAATATTG
The DNA here is from genome assembly GCA_027943335.1 of Chamaecyparis obtusa. Classification (NCBI taxonomy): domain Eukaryota; kingdom Viridiplantae; phylum Streptophyta; class Pinopsida; order Cupressales; family Cupressaceae; genus Chamaecyparis; species Chamaecyparis obtusa. The sequence continues at coordinate 72,977 of BSBK01006760.1, read as the reverse complement.
CAATCAATCCTAGTGATATTACATTTACTGGTATCTCTAAAGTTGAAATTTAGGCTAGGCCTAGTGTACCAGACAATATTGAAAATTGGCAAGTTTTTGATGATGATAATGATATCTTGAAGTTTATGAGTTGTGAAGATCAGTATCATGGTCAAGAATTTGATTGTTCAGCCTTGGTTGAGTCAATAGAAGGAAAGGAGGTTGTCCTTGGAAATGAAGTTATTCAACTCAAAACTAACAAGGTGCCCAAGGGGCTTGTTGTTTTGGAAACTATGTTTGATAACCAGGATAGAGTTCAAAAGAATATCAAAAGAGAAGATCATGCTGATCTAGAGGAGATAAATGTTGGAACACATGAGGCACCTAAGAAGGTATACATTGGTAGGGACATGTCTCACAATGTGAGAAAATCTTTGATTGAGTTATTGAGAAAATTCAGGCATGTTTTTGCATGGTCATATGATGACTTGAAGGTTTATAGATAAGACTTATTTCAGCATATTATTCCTTTGAGAGAAGATGCTAAACCTTTCAGGCAAAAACAAAGGCCTATAAATCCTACTTTGGCACCCAAGATGCAAGAAGAGTTAATGAAGCTAAGAGATGCTATCATTATCAAGCCCATTAGGCACTCTTCTTGGGTTTCAAATCTTGTCCCTATCAGAAAGAAAAATGGTGACATCAGGCTTTTTGTGGACTTCAGGAATTTGAACATTAGCTCATTAAAGGATAACTATTATCTGCCCAGTATGGAAGCTATGTTGCAGAGAGTAACTGGATTAGAATTGATGTCTATGATCGATGGTTTCTCTAGTTACAATCAGGTAATTGTAAAAGAATCAGTTGAATTCAAGATGGCTTTCACTACACCTTGGGGGATGTATGTTTATGTGAGAATGCCTTTTGGTCTCACAAATGCTGGTGCTACTTTTCAGAGAGCAATGGATGTTTCTTTTGCAGATTTTATCAATGATTTCCTTATTGTTTATCAAGATGATTTAACTGCCTATTCCAAGAAGGAAGAAGACCACTGTACTCATTTAGAGAAAATATTTGTAAGGGCTTTGGAGTATGGTATTTCATTAAACCCAAGGAAATGTGTATTTGGTGTCACTGAGGGTAAGTTGCTTGGCCACTTAGTTGGGAAGCAAGGAGTTAGAATTGATCTTGAAAGGGTAGCAGCCATTGACAAGATTCAAAGGCCAGAAAAGTTAAAGGGATTCAGTCCTTCTTTGGTTAGGTAAACTTCTTGAGAAGATTTGTAACAAACTTTGTAGAGGTTACTAGACCTATTTCTAAGATGTTGAAGAAGGGATCTGCAATCAATTATGAGGGTGAGCCTAATGAGGCTTTCAAAAATATCAAGCAGGCTATCAAAGATGCACCAGTGCTTAAGGCACCTAATTATAATGTCCCAATGCATATCTTTTCCTTTGCATCTTTTCATACTATTGCTGTAGTTTTGTTGCAGAAAAATAAGGATGGTTTTGAGCAGCCTATTGCATTCTTCAGTAAATCTTTGCAAGCTACTGAATTGAAGTATGACATAAATGAGAAACAAGAATATGCACTTGTGAAGGTAGTCAAGGATTTTAGGTGTTACTTGATGGGGGCATTTGTGATTTATTTTGTGTTAAGTGCAGTTGTGAAGGATATTTTCTCATAGCAAGAGGTGTCTAGGAGAAGATGTAGATGGATCAATAGGATCCAAGAATTCAACATTGATATCCAAATTACTAAATTGGTTAGAGGACAAGGATTGGTAGAACTGATGGCTCAATCCAATCTTGATGCAAATCAGATAAATCAAGCTGAAATTGATTATACATGTGACATGGATGATTGTGTTTGGTATCAAGATATTATCTAAGAAATATGAGATGTCCAACAAACATGTATGGCAACAAGAAGAGGACATTAAAATTACAAACCTTCAAGTATGTAATTGTGAAATGTAAATTGTATAGATAGAATTTAGATTGCATACTTTTGAAATGTGTAGATGAAAATTAGACTGAAGTATTGTTGAAAGAAATGCATGATGGATTTTGTGGTGGGCATTATATGGGTAAAACAACTGCTCGTAAAATCTTGAGAGAAGGATTTCGGTGGCCCACAATCTTCAAGGATGTAGAACAGTCTGTAAGGAGGTGTGATGCTTGTCAAAGGTTCTCTAGTTAACTTAAATTTTTAGGTAATGTGCCATTAAAACCAGTAGAAGTATAGGATCCTTTCCAATAATTGGGAATTGATTTCATTGGGGAGATACCAAATAAGTCAAGTGGAGGACACTCTTGGATCTTAGTTGCCACTGATTACTTTACAAAGTGGGTAGAAGATATACCTACAAGAAATTCAACCAGCAAGGTGGTGACTGATTTCTTATTGAACAATATTGTCACAAGGTTTGGTTTCCCTGAGAGAATAGTAAGTGATAATGCAACGTGCTTTAGGTCTGCTGAGTATAAGGACTTTTGCAAAGGTTTAGGAATTCAGATTTCTAATTCTTCACCTTATCATCCACAAGGAAATGGACAGGAAGAATCTACTAATAAGAGTTTGATTAAGATCCTCAAGAGGATCCTTGAAAAGAATAAGAAATCATGGAATTCAAAACTACCATTAGCTGTATGGGCTAATAGGGTAACTGTGAAGAGGGCAATTGGTTGTGCACCATTTGACCTAGTATATGGAATACATGCAAGAATGCCTCAAAATAATTTATTGGAAATGTACAAGTTTGTTCAGTTATATGATGATGATATAAATGATGAAATGCAATTGAGAATTAAGGACCTCATCAGACTGCATGAAACAAGAAGAGAGTCAACTTCAAGGAATGCCAGATTGCAGTTGCAGGTTAAGAATTTGTATGACAAGAAAACTACTGAAAGAAGGTTTGAACCTAGTGATTTGGTATTAATTTGGAATGCCAAACTGGAAGATAAGGGAAAACATGGAAATTTTGATCCCATCTAGCTAGGGCCATATCAAATTCATGAGAAATGGGGCCAGGATTCATATGTTATGAAAGAGTTAAATGGTGATATTCAGGAATTGCTAGTTCATGGACAATTCTTGAAGAAATACTTCAGTTGAAGGTATTTTATTTCCATGAATAGTAGTTAGGTCTGTACATTCTATAAATTATGTAGGTTTCTTGCCCCTGTCCTATTCTATCTTGGTCTGTAGGGTTTTTGGTCCTATTTCTCTCTCTTGTCAGTTTTCCAGTGGGATGGTCTTCTTTAACCAGTGATCCTAAGTTCTCGCTATGCCTGCAGGAGGCATAGATCCCCAAACAGAGCCATTGTTAGCACCTTGAAAAATTTTCATGGCTCTAGCCATTTTCTTCTAGTATGTGCAGTTGTTTTTAGGTCTCTGGCATAAACCCTTAGTTCAATTTTTTTGAAAAACTAGCTGTTGTAATGAAAAACCCTAAAAATGCCCTGGCCTTGTTCTAATTTTGTGTTACTTTATTCAGGCCACTTAAAAGTCTTAAAATGCATGTGCTAATTTTTTAACCCCTTTGTCACATGATTGTGTGAACCTTTTGCATGTTATGCGATCTTGCGACTAAAGGTTTTATTTTCAGGCCCCTTTTAATATTTATCCATTTGCTTAAGTCTCTCAGGTTAATTTTTTCCTAAGTTTGGAGCCCAGAGGTGTTTTAATTTTTCCTAAGTCAGTGCCTTAATATTTTTCTAATGTTTTCAGCCTTCATTCTTTCTTGGGCCTAGCTCTGACACCATCTCAATCTAACGGTGGGTGCATGTTCTCATGAGATGTGTCAGAGCTATGTGATCTTAAGATAGTCGTTGATTCTCTTTATGACACAATGCTTCAAACAAGTGGGTCCAAAGTGACACATAAGTACAAATGGCAAGCTATGATTGGTCCACGGGTGAATGACTAGATATGTTGTCAGTGGGACCTGAGTTTCCAGCATGACAGAGGGTCCTGACACTTGCAAAGCATCAACGGTCAGCGCATGATCTGAGGGGTTTGTTCTGACACATGAGATTATCAGATGATCATTGATTTCATATCCTGTTAGAGGATCTGTAGAGTGAAGGTAAAAAGTTAATCTAACAGTTGTCTTAAGTTCTGATAGTATCTTTATGCTCTGTGCGAACTTAAGATAGCCATTGATTTTATTAAAGGCGGGCCCAGGTTTTGGTCTAAGGTCTTAGCAATTGTGATAAAGTGTGGCCCGACAAATTTTTGAGGCTTTTCTCATTCACTGAATGAGGTGGTAATATTCCAAAAGGTTTAGCAACTTACCAAACAAGCATTTGTGTAATAGCTAAATAATTTGGTGAAGGTATAAGGTATTCCACGAATGGCCGAATCCCTTCAATCGCTACTTCGCTAAATGTGACTGAGATCATATTAAAAGGTAAAGACATAAAACCCATGAAGTAAAAGGATCCAACGGCTATGACTTAAAGTTGATCCAGACTTAAATGAGGACCGTCGATTCACTACTAGTGCCATAAACTGATCATTGTAATTCAAATTCAAATTTCTAGGAGGGTTTCCTGCAACTAGAAGGACTAAAATTTAATGTTTAAGCAGCTGGGGTTGGTGGAAATGATTTTCAAACTAATACAGTGTGGTCCAGGGTGTTATATGATCATTCGCAGGGGTCTGTATTATGTTCTTTATGCTCAAGGTGTGTTGCAGGTGGCCAAACAGGTTGACAAATTGGGCATTTTCATGGTTCTCAGTACTTTCTTAGTGATATTATCGTGATTGAGGATCAATCCAGGATCTATTTTCTCCTGGTTGCCTGGGTTTCTTCCCCTGCATTTAATTTTTTTACTGTTTCAGTTGGTTTAGTGGGTGAAACCCTAACCCTAGTCATCTGTAGCTTGTTGCAACCTATTTTGGGTTTCCAAGATGACTAGGGGGTATATATTGTAGCTTTTTTTGACTTAGTGAGGGCTCCAAAACTTTCTTTTTGGTCCCTGGTTGTTGTTGATGGTATTATACTGAGCAAGGAGAGCCTAGATTTTGGGTCTGTTTCTTTGGCATTTTGTTGTTTGATAATGTATTGATTCTGCAAATATTAATGAGAACACATTTGGATTCCAATTTCATATTTGTGTATGTCTTCTTTTTTTGTTCTTGAGCTCATACATGTTAATTTCACAAAGTGGGTTAGCATATGGTAAACAAAGAGTATTTTGAAATTATCTTTAAGTTCCTAAAAAAGTTAGGATTAAAGTCTTTGAGGTAGTGTTAGTGAGTTCATGGCTAGATAAGGATTTGATGTCCTGATATGTGAGTGAGAGGGATAATAGGCAAAGCACTCATCTTGAATTCAAATTTGTTTGAGTTAGGGCTTTTAGTTGATGTATGCTATTAGGTGACTCTATGCCCTGGGTTAAGGCACCGATCTCTTCTCTAGAGGCAGTCCATCATCATCAATCACACACACATTTAAATGATAAAATCTTTAATCATTTAGTAAGGGGTATAGTTTTATATTGTTTTGAGACTCCTTTGGAGAACTGAGTCAAGGGTACACCCACCTAAGCATCTTGGCTCAAAGTGTAGGAGGATCTCTTTATTGATCCTTGTTAATTGGCCCTCTTCCTTGTGGACTTTGGAGTGGTGATAGAGTCAAAGTATTATCAAACTTATCCATCAAAGTATAAATCTACAAGTTGAAGATCAAAGGGAACTACCAACATCACCACTAATATACTAACTCAAAATAATTAACTCACTAAATGAAAAACTCTTAAAACAATCCTAAGAACACTATGCAATCACTAATTTAGAACATGCAATCCATTTTACATCACTTTCACAACAATAAGCTTAGGTTCTTCTCTAAACAGAGTTGCAGAGCTAAAACTTCATTACTCAAACTTCTTACAATGATCTCTAACCTTGAGATTAGATCCTTACCTTCCTTTAGATGTCATTTCCATGTTTTTATGTCTAATTGCCTGAGCTCCAACTTCCTATCTTCTAGGGGATCCAAGGTAACTGAGTTGCATGCAACATTTTCCATTATTGCAAATGTTGTCATGACAACTTCTAACAACTTTTGGTATCTTTGTCACTATACCATATTCCTAACTCTTGGACCTCTATCTCCTATATTTTGAGGAAAACAATCATTAAATGGCCTCATGGAATCTTCCTAACATCATTATGTGCTTAGAACACATTTAAGACTCTAATCCAACCTTTGAGCTACTAACACTAAGAAAATTAAAAACCACTAACAATGGCTATTTTGGTGACCTTTGTCCTAATGACTAACTCACCTAGCCCACATTGCAATGACCTTCTAAGGTCTAAAACAAACTCACTCTAACAATCTGACTTGGCTAATGTCAGATACAAGCCAAAATATCAAACTATGGAGGTTAGCCTAGGTGTGCTCCTGCACCAGCCAAGGTCCATTTTGTAGTGATCTTTATCATATAAAACATTTAGGAGATCTCCATAAAATGGATGCACATCATCATGGCAGGGGAAATCATCTACTATAGAAGAAAGCTTGTCATGAAAATTTTGTTGAGTGAATTTTATCTTGTGCATGTAAAACTGGCAGAGGTGGGAGATTGCATAGCCCTTGTGCACCACCATTAGTGTCTATCATTGTGTTCTTAATAAGATTATGTCCACAAAATCTTTCCCCAAGGGCACCACCATAATCTTCTTGAAATTATACTGCACCATTTTTTCTCTCTTTCTCTTTTCTTGTGTTGATTCTTCCCCAAATTTGATCGGTCAGTTGGAAAATTGAACGAGTAGGGACCTGCTAGCAATAAGAAGTAAAATGAGTGTGGACACCTGAAGATAAATATCTAGACTAATCACTGATCAGAATGTCATTGGTGATTACTCTGGATATTTATCTTCATTTTCTTTTTAGCATTCCATATTTGCTCAAAATTTTGACTAACCGTAGTTGAAACTCTGACCATGTCTGGTCTAAATATCATCCATTCTATGTCAAAATGTGGTGTCATGGGTTTGGCATCCTGGTCGGATGGGCCAAATATTTTGACCAATATTTGTTGAAATTTCTACTAATTTTGGCCAGAATCTACCATCATGGTTTTGGCATCCTGGTCGGAGGGGCCAAATATTTTGACCAACATTGGTCTGAATTATGATGCAATTTGGTCAAAATTTAGCATTGTGGTTTTAGCATCCTGGTTAGATGGGCCAAACATTTTAACCAATGGTGGTCGAATGTTTAACAAATATATCCACCAATTGCTAATGTCATTTCAACTAAGATTGGCATAGAACATTCTATGATTACACCGACATGTCAAACATTCAACTAGAAAAATAGTGACAAACTCATTCATCAACCATTTGACCAAGTTTGGTAGAAAATTTGACCAACTAATCATCGAAAATAGGTGCCAATTGCACTAGTGTTTACTTGAGGTATTATGTCAAATAGTTCTCATAACTTGTCTTTGCTTTCACTTTTTGCATATACTTTTACTAGAGTAGTAGCAACTACACCATCTAAGAAGGTTCATCCATCCTTTATACTTCAATGGATGTCTAGATGATGCTCCAAACCTCTCATTTGGTATTAGACCAAGGGATGTTGTTAAAGCTTATAGAGTTCAGCTTCACAACTGCCAATTGCATTTTCTTTAAATGCACATTTCTGAAGCCTTTTCAACAAATCTATTTTTTGCATAAGCTGTGATCATCACATTCCATGAAAGCATACTTTTTCTAGGGATTTAGTTGAACAACTCCTGATCCTTGTGTATGCTTCCATATTTTGAAACCATATCCATAACAAGGTGGTGATAAATTAGTAACGTCCTGGGGTCTTTCATTTATATTGCTCTATTTTGTGTTCGAAGATAGCTCATAATAAAACTAAATTTCTTATGGTTCAAGATGATCTTGTGCCTCCATGGGATCTTAAAAAATATAAAATACTCAACATGTTATTTGGGCAGTCACTTTGGGCCAGGGGTTCATCTTTTTGACATGTAGTAGTGGTATATCAATAAATTAACACAAACTTTCAACTTACAGAGCAAGTTTTTATCATCAACTGGCAAGATTCAAGTTGTTAATTGTATTTTTTCTTTTGTCTTTCCATGTTTTTTATTTGTCATATTGGATGCCTTCCAAATGACTATGAAGTTTAGTAAAACCGGTTGTCATTTTTTGTGGTCTAAGTTAGATATTAAGACTAGTTTTAAAGCTACTTCATGGTTGCATTATATTCAACCCAAGGTTAAAGGTAGTTTGGGTGTACATGATTCCAAGTCTCATGAGATTTTTCTATAGACAAAATGGATAGTTAGAGTTGTTTCTAATGACGAACCATGGAAAATATTGATTCTTCATTGCATTATGTTTTCTATATAATCAAGAAGAATTGGAAAGATGTCTGATGGCTTAACAAAATTTAGCTTTCTCCCTTTCTGTTTAAAATATTATTTTCCTCTAAACTTCATTTGGAAGGCCTGGTGACATTTTGAGAAAGTGCTAATGGTATCGAAATTATTCTTTTCAATGCATGACCACTAGTTTAATGACATTTGGGACTTTTTAATGCTCTTAATTGGGCTTAATTTGCAATGCTCTAAGAATTATTTTCATTTAAATGACATTTTTAAAGGGTTTTCGATTTGTGTGAAATCTCTAGTGCCAATAGATATGATTGTCAAAATATACTTTCCTTTATAATGTAATTTTTGGAAGGATTTCTTATGGTTGTCTAAGTTCTATTTCTCTTGTTATCACTTAAAAAAATATTCAAATCTATTTCTCTATATGCCATTAAACCCAAGACTGAACAAAAATTGGAAATGTCAATTTCATGAAAAAACATAGAAAAAGTTGAGTGCTCAACTATGGATGTCTAGGGCTAAGGCCAATTCTCAGATATCTATTTCAAAAAATCTATAATTCAAGCTACCAATTATAGACACATTAAAATATACAAATTTTCAACCCATCAAATACCCTTTTTCCAACAAACTAAAAGCATGAAACAGATGTTTTGGGACTGTTCATTAGCTGAAAAAATGGAATGTTATTTTCAATCATTTACTTATTATTTTTCATAATTTTTTGTGCTGGAAGGAAGCCCTCTTGGGCATTGGTTTTAATCATAATGTTGTGGTGGATACTATTAGAAACATTGTTTTGTCTTGATTAAATCAAGCAAGATAGAGCCCGAACCCAACATAAAAGTAACATCCATTCTAACAGATGAATCAAAAGGAATTCACGAGAAGTGAATTCAACCAGCTAACCAATACCAAACAAAAAAATGGTCATTATTTTTAATCATAATTTTGTGGTGGATAATATTAGAAAAAAATGTTTTGTTTTGATTAAATCAAGCAAGATAGAGCCTAAACCTAGCATAAAAGTAACATCCAGTCTACAAATGGATCAAAAGGAATTCACAAGAAGTGAATTCAACCAACTACTAATACCAAATAGAAAAAAACAACAACAACATACATAGGAACAAAATATCAGCAAATAGGACCAATCCACAAGACCTTACATAGGGGACATAGTAATCCCTATCCATTCTGTATTCAACTCCTTCAGCTCATCCAAGGAAGAATCCCTCTTGAGAGGACACACTATAGAAACATCTTATAAGTCCCACCATTTCCTTGGAGCACCACTATGAGACTTTCTTCCCTTTTCCTACACTTATCCCTTTTCTCTTCTAGCTCCACCTATAATGTGTTAAGGGAAAGAGTAGTCTTTTCCATCATCTACTAGCTATAAGAAAGAAGGTCCTATAATTTTTTGTTGAGTTGTGACTAGTTGGACTTCACATTCGCTAGAGCACTAACCATCTCATTCTTCTCTTCTTTAGTCAGAATCTGGGTGTTAAGATCTTTAATTTATTCCTCCATAATCTCTTAATTATTGAGCTTTCGATAAAAATCCTCCATAACACCCCACATACTATCATCACCCTTACCATGGGTCTATTCTCTTTCGCTCTTCTCTTCCTCAGCAATAACCTCCACTCTATTATTATTTTTCTAGTAATTTGAAGTTTCATAAAGAGGCATTTAGTGACTACATTTGGTCTATAATTATAGAAAATGCACAATTTGTCCACCTTCTTACCAATATAATAAAGATAATAGTGATCTCTAGTTGAGGTATTCTTCACCACCAAGTGAGGGGTAATATTCTAAGAGATGACAGGATCACTTAGGTAACCTTGTGGAGCTGAAGTAGGGGAATAAGGGTTAAGAAACTAGGAGGAGGATTTGGCAATAGTTTTTTGGGGTTCCAATCAGACATAGTTGACCATGAGGAGGAGGAATCCTCAAAAATAATCACAATAATTTCCTTGGGATTCTCAACTCCAAGGGCCTTGCATTTATCTTTTCTAATAGGGTTAACTCTATGGACCCAAGAGAAGGAGGGATTTTGACTTGAGAATGACTAGGGGTAAAGTTAGGGTTCTTAATTCCATAGTCAAATATGGGTTAGGGATAGCCTATGGGATTAGGGAAAGGTGATATTTTTAGAGGTGGATAATAAGCCCTTAATGAAGAGGAAGATTGCCCTTGTTTTTAACTTTGGACACTGACTAAGACATAGAAGAGAAAATCTAATACAAGAAATTGAACTTAATATCACAATGGAAATGACTAAGCATGGGGAGGATATGAGAATGAAACCTCTTAAATATTCCCTCTAGAGTAATCAACTTGATCAGCACCATGGCGTCATCTTTCCACTCACCTAGAATCTCTTTCCTATTTAAACCATTTTGTAACCTTGGCATATTTTCTCTAGGTTTGAGAAGCCTCAATGTTAGTCTTATAATGCTTATTAGATTTTATTGGCATCAATTTCCCTTCTATTAGAAAACTAGTATTTGTTTCTATGGTCTTCATTGGAACCTCAAATTACACCCCACCTACGCTCACCTTGTCCTCTTCCCATGAATCTAAAAACTTCTCAGATAGCTCCAGATTGTAGTCTATGTCTCACCTAGATAATATTCCTAAGGATCGTGTTGTTTTTAAAATCATCACAAGATTTTTGTCAAATTTGGTTAAGATTCCCCCCCGCAATGCAAACATAATCATAGCTTTGGCTAATGGTGGAACAAAGAGAAATAGAAAACCAAAGAAGGGCTAGAGAATAAATCCTAAATCTTGAAACCCAAGTGATATGAATAGTCTTTTCTATCATCATAAAAGTTAAGGGAAGGTACCATTATTACTAAGAATGAAAATGTCCTTTTGAATCTCCACATAAACTACATCGGGGAGATCTTGGGTGGTGGACCAAGTGATGATGTTTTTGGTAAAGTAATCCATTTCCACTAGCCTACCAACTACCCCATTACCTTCCTAAAAGTTGTACTAGGACTTAAACCTATCCACCATGTTAAGGAGATGTTTACTTTTAATGATGAAGTCTCTAGTTTCCCATCTTGGAGTACTTGCACCTATCATCATGATAATTACATTCTTCGTGTCACCTTCCACTATGATTTTCTTGAAACCACATATGACCTCTAGCTCAACACCATGAAAAGAAGAAAAACTTTATGCCATGTGGGTAGTCTGAATTTCCAAATTCACAAAATATGCCACTAAGGTGTTCCCAACATGTCTCTTATGAGACCAAACCCTCCAGACTGACTCTAATTGCCTAGCAATGAGCCATCAAAATTTAACTTGACGATTGAGGGGGTGGGGGGAATAAAATATTTTGTTAAATATATGAAAGACTTGGTGTTGCATTGTATTTTCAAATTATTTTGTTTACCAAGAAACATCGTTTACCATTTTACTCATACATTTTGATTCAATTTGTATCTCTATGTTTCTGGGTACAAGTATCCACTAGAAAACATGCTAAGACCAATAACCTTTTGGATACCATTAAACTATAGATTTTGCATCTACATAAAAATATATTCTCTATTTTAGATAGCTGCAAGGAATCTTAGAGCTTAATGTTATTTTTCATCTTTTCATGGTAATATTCTTGTTGCTTATGCCTCTTGGCTAGATGGATAATTTATCTTATTGGTAACAACAATGAATTTTTCTTGTGTTTTGTGGGTTTTTAGTGCAAACAAAATTCTATTTTATTGACATTCATAGTCTATTGATGATATTGAACCCTTGTAAAAAAATTCTATGCATTTATTCAATAAAAAGATTTTTTTTTTTTAATATATATTTGTATTATATTAATGTATATGCCAAAGGTGTATTACACTCACATATGAATGCAAAAATGTTAGTCAATACAATCTAGAAACATTTAATTTGATACTTTTATGAAACTTAAATGTATGAATAATAAAAATAATTATTTTATTAATATTTAAAAATTTAATATTATTTTCTCTATATACTTTTAATATATATGCATTGTTTAAAATATATAATATATCAAATAGTAGTCTAATAATAGATTATAAACAATATTATTAAGTATGGGGGACCAAAAGTGTCCCTACATAAAATTTAGTTTTTTCCTTAACATTAAAAGACAAGAATTAGAATATAAAATAAAAATTTGATGATATGATAGTATAATAATAATGTGGTCTTAATAGAACTTTTTGTGAAGAATTTAAAAGAAATATAAAGCTATAATATTATATAATACTAATGATTTGGTACTAAAAGTTTTTTTCTCTTCTGAAGAGTTTAATGGAAATATAAAAATTTAAACTATAATAAAAATAATATATCAAGACAACAAGATAATTATATCTTGATAATAACTTAACATTAATGAAAATATCATAATATAATAATTTGACGTGTGTGTGTGTGTGTGTGTGTGTGTGTTTGTATATATATGTATATGTATGTATTTATGTATATATATGTGTCTATGTATATGTATATGTGTATGTATGTATGTATGTATGTATGTATGTATGTATGTATGTATGTATGTATGTATGTATGTATGTATGTACGTGTGTATGTATGTACGTGTGTCTATTTTTATGTAGGTATATATATGTATATGTATATGTATATGTATATGTATATGGATATGTATATGTATATGTATATGTATATGTACACGTATATGTACACGTATATGTATATTTATATGTATATGTATATGTATATGTATATGTATATGTATATGTATATGTATATGTATATGTATATGTGTATGTGTATGTGTATGTGTATGTGTATGTGTATGTGTATGTGTATGTGTATGTGTATGTATATGTGTGTGTGTGTGCCTAGTAAACTTTTTAATGTGACAAATGACAATGACGCAACATGCCCTCTGAGCCCACATGAAATACTTTTGACCTAGAGCTATGAGCTAGTGAGGCTAGAAATGGGGGACCTCGTCCCCATATAGAAAAGCTAAGGCCCAAACTCACAAGAACATTGGATGGACAAAGGCACGAGCTTGCAATCACAATGGCCGAAAAAAGCCTTGAACTAGGGTGGGGACAACAACAACAACAACACTACCACTTAACCAACAGACTAAGTGGTGAACACCTAATTACAATTTAATATTAATTACAATAAGCTAATATAATTATTTTTAAGTGGACTAATGAACAAATATTATATCTTTCAATGTAATTTACCTATACTACTTAAAGATAGGTATGCTAGTAAATATTTTACTTATACTCATGTAGATGTAGGTGACTTGAGAGATTTTAACATATTTATTTGAAATAAACATATAATTATAATTATCTTATCATTTATATATTTTATAAATATTTATATGAGTATCATGTTTAATAAATTCTTAATTTTCTACATATAGACATATATAAAGAAATAAGAAAATATATAGATACATTAGTTTTTACTAAATTACTATTCTATTTTATTTTAGATTTACTATATCAATTTTTATTCTCTTTTTTAATTGGTAAATGTATTGTTTGTAATATTTTATTTATCATCATAATTCTATCAAAAATCACAAAATGGTTGTTCTAGTATGGAGGACCACAATACAAACTCCCCTTGGGTTACTTATCTTCATTCTGTCATAACTACTAATAATAATATAGATTTTGGAATCTGGGTATGTGCAAGATCATGAGGGGCCAAAAAGTGGCGATGTCAGTTCAAAACTTTAACAATGTAGCTGACGATTTTTTTTTCACCCAAATTTGATAAAATGAAAAGGGTATCTTAAGGAGATTATCAACTTTCTATCGATATAATTGCTGTCAAATTTTGAATTCGGTAAGTAATTATTACTTATTTTCTAATTAAGCTACCTCTAAAGTGCTGATTTATATATCGATTGAAAAATGACTATAGCTTTCAGATGGTATAACATTTTTGAAATCAGAAAAATGTGTCTTCACCTACTATAAGGAAAAATAAATAAAAATTGAATTTTGTAAAGTTTTGAATGAGTTAAGGTGGTTAGACATAGGAGTTTTTTATTCTGAAAATGTTGTAGCAAAAAATTCATAATTAATTTTTTTTTTGGAATAAAATTACAAAAAAATATGTGTCACATCTAGGCATGAGTCTACTACTTATATATAAAATCTTATAATAAAATATTATCATTTGATTATGATTAAGGTGGTCAGACATACACCTACTTCTTATTTTTTTCTTGAAATTTTTGTACTGCTGCATTGAAATCTATACTTTTCACCAATCATACTAACTTTTTCTCAAAAAAGACCTAGTAGTTTAGAAACTACATTCAATTTTCTATAGATTCTATTCTTACAACCTTTTGATATTAGGTTCATAGCTAGTTGGAATTTTCATGTCAAGTTGACTAACCCTAATTTGCTGATTTTTGATTGCCACTTAAGGGCATAGTTTGGCCCCTCATGATCTTGCACATACCCATCTAGAAAAACCATTGAGTGGAATCAAATGTAGCCTACATTGGAATCAAAATGGTAGTTTTGAAAGGTTACTAGAAGATTTGGTTATAAAGTGACTCATCAAATATCATCAACTATCTTAAGGGCTTTTAAGCTCCTAGCTAGACAATCAAAAGTTTAATCCATGATAGTATTGAAATGCTTAAATCTTTTGGTGATTATAAAATATCTCACAATCTTTTCATGACATAAATAAAGTTTTTTGATGCGTTTTCAAACATTGGAGTCAAGAAACCTAATATTTTATGGTGGGGATTAATAATCAAATCCCCATGGAAACGTAAAACCTCATTTTTTATGCTATTCAATTAGGATAAAAGGGTGACTCTATATGTAATTATGGCTCATTACACTTGGCCCATGTGAATCAGATGGATGAGGTATATAGATTACATTATGAGAGGAAAATGCAAGTCTTCCAATAGATGAATAGGCATGGAAGATTTCTAAAAAATACCTTGGAAAAATATAATAATTTTCATCCACAAATAAGCATGACACGTTGATGACATAACCCTCAACAAAAGCATAAAATATCCCATCCTTGCATGGAAACTATAAGGATGCAAAAGAGGAAGTATACATGTGCTTGCTAATGCTTGAGGAAACCTCATAAGAAAACAATCATAAGTTCCAATAAGTTGCACCAAAGTAAATGAAACCATAACATAAACCCAAACATAACATAAAGTGACACTCTCTCAACACAAGAGCAACCCAATTATACAAGAGCCCAATCGAGTATACATAAGACAAGAAATACAAAATGCCCATTTGTAAGAATACAAGATCAACATCATACCCCATTCGTAAGCACAAAAATAACCATATTTTCACAACCAATCATTGAATCATATAAAATTTTGTTGGATTCACAACCAAAAGGGTACCATTGAAACCATGTTGAAAGCCAAGTGACTACAACCTATCATGACATTTACCATTCCCATATACAAAAGATCATAAAATTACTTGAGGAAAAATAAATTCAATAACAATTCAAAGACTCTCAACAACAATTTATTTTACTCACAATAAGGGAAATACCCAGATCTAGTTACCAACAAGAACAAACAAAAATAACCATTACCTATCCCAACTCTCTTCGAAGACAAAATCCTCATATAAACCATTGCAAATTCATCATAAATATAGAAAATATAAACAAGAGTACAAACCACATGATTCATTGTATGAAATTCACAGTAAATAAAAAATCTACACAATTTGAGTGCATAAAAAAATACCATTTCAACCATCAAGGTTTCAACTAAGAGACTCTAAAACAAGGCTTCAACTATCCAAACAAATTCTAGAAGCTTGAGGGAAAAAAAACTCTTATTTCCACATGAATTTTCCTTTTGAAAATCATGAAAAAAATACCAAATCTTTCCAAAACCCAACCAAATAAAATTTTGGGAAAACCTAAAGATTTAGAAAGAATTTCCAACACAAAAACACAATCATTTAATTCATTTAAGGATTCAAATGAATTTTAGGAAGGTAGGACAACAAACCCACATTTTCATAAGAACTTTATAAAATAATAAAATCTTCTTCATTCGAATTCAAACAAGTTTTCATTATGATCTAATACAATAGAAATGGCCTTTCAGTCATTGACATTAAAATAATTTTTAAATATAAAGAAGAATTTGGGATAAAATCTTGAGCATACCTCCATTTTCTCAAAACCAATAAAATGACAAGAGGTATAGTAAATATTCACCAAATAGTTTGAAATTTTGATGAAAGAATCTAATCGTCAAGAGGAATGCAAAGCTCAAGTACCCACAAAAATATTTTCCCTCAAATTCTTTCCTTGAGTCCAATTTCAAATTTCCCAAGAGAGGGTTTCTTCAAAACTCCATCCCATTTTCTTTTGGGAAAATAAGAATCAATCCATGAATAATCATGAAATTTTCTCATGATATAAGACTCACTTTTAAAATATTAAAAAAAAGATTAAGATAACCAAATTAAATCATAAACATGTAATTCTAAAATTAAAACCCAAGTCCGGGAATTAAAATCCCAATTAAGATAAAATACCCAAAACAAACTAGTCAACGATCACAAAATAAAATTATAAAATTAGTCGGCAAATCCATCGAAAGCACATATGTGTAAATAAACTCACTCACCAATCAAGTCACATAAAAAACATCACACAACCAACAATACAACTAATTCGATGCCTTGCAAACTAGTCCACGACAAGAAAATAAAATTATAAAATTAGTTGGCAACTCCATCCCAAACAAAAATGCATAAACAAATTCACTCACTAACCAATGGATATACAAACCATCACAAAAAAAATAATACAACCAAGGGTTTCTACTCCCTTTAAAACATTTTTGTGCCTTAATTAAAAACCAAGTCGCATGCCTCACATACCAAGCACAATAGCTAGTTTTTACCATATGGTAACTGGCTGCCCAAAATAATAATGAACAGATTGTCTCCTAAACTCAAAATGAAATTTGTAGTTAGGGTAAGTATTTGGCCATTTGATAAAATTTATGTTTAACTACCAAAGAGGTTGAATTATATATTTATATTTTGGGCATGCTCATCCCTGCCAATTCAGGGGAAGTCCATGCCTTGTACTTGTTTGGATATTAGTATGATAGTTGAAGCACATGTACATATATAATATTAAATAGTTAAGGGGATAGAGACATCGTGTAGATGTCATGAATGAGTGACTACAACTTTGTCCCTCTCTGTATAAGAACATTCGATAGGGTAAACCATAATTAATAATGTAAGCATATCAGAGAGTAAATATGGGTGGTAGTAAGAAGATATTTGAACCAGTGAACTATGAGGATTGGAAAAAGAAAAAGGAGGTGTGGGATATCCTGAAGAAAGGTGGGATGGAAGGCTTTAAGGAGAGGTTGCATGGAATAAACCCTACTATTTCTAAGTAGTTCTTCAAAACTTGGAAGAATGGTATGGCTCTTTTGGGTAATCAGCTAATGGAGATTATAGAGGACATCATTACGGAAGCTACTAGTATGATCATGGAAGGGTTAAAAGTTTACACAAGTAGGAGTATCTCTAATAGAGCTCCTGAGAAGTTCCCTGTAGCGGAGAAGGAAAAGATGAGGTTGGTGAAGGATGAAAATTCAAACCACAACCATAGGCACATTTCTTAGTAGTGGAGGTATGTGTTATATGCTATCATCAACTATATCAGGCTCGATGGTAGATCTACCAGAGCATACAGGCGTCATTCTATGTTGTTAAATCATTTTAGACACAATGTAACAATTAGTATTCCTTTTTATTTTTTGACCTCTCTGAATTCCACCATAATTAGTCTACAGAAGGACCCGAAAGGGAACCATGTCTCACATGAGGGCCTACTGCTTCTTGTGTATGACATTCTCAAAAAAGAAGTGGAAAAACCCTTCTTGAAGGATTACACCAAGGATGATGAGGAAATAGAAGGTGATGAGGAAGATTATATGTATGTTGAAGATAGAGAGGATGAGGAGGAGGTTCCCTATGGGGCCAATTCCTCAAACAAGGTTAAATCTAAAGAATCTCCTTATAAGAAAAATTTTTAGAAGGCAACTATGGAAGAGTCCGACACTCAAAAGGATACAAAAGGTGAGGACTATGAGGAAAAGGGGAAACAAGGTAACAAGAGGAAAAGAGGTGAGCTCATTGGCAACAAGAAAAATAAAAAAAGGGTGAAAAGCACTAGCAAGAGGATAATTTTTCTCTCCTCGGAGGATGACAAGAATCTGGAGTAGGAGAAGAGTATTGGGGAAAATACTGGGGAGGATAAAGGGGAAGAAGGTAGGATGGAGAGCGAGATTGGTAATATGGGTGAAGGCCAAATTTCTCCAAAGATGGAGAAGGATAATCTACAAAATGTCTACCACGTTATGGATGAGATCATGGATAGTATTGACAAAGGCATTACAGGGACCAAGGCTATATAATATACTACAAATGAGGAAACTGGTAAGGAAAAAAGAGAGGTAAATGATATGACTAAAGATAAGAATTGCTTGGTGGATTTTACCTGCACATTGGGAAAAATGATGGATGGTAATGGAAATATTAAAAATCAAATGTGGGTGATGGGATGTGAGGTTAACCTAGTTAATAAGATCAGTATAGGGGAAAATAGGTTAAGGAGCTGAAGGACACTAAGGGATCGGGAAAGTGTACATGGGTAAGCACAAGAAAGACTGCTACCAAAGATGATAAGGAGATGGAAGAGCTCAAGAACTCAATTGGTCAGATGTAGCTTATGGTGATCTAGGCTGAAGACCTAATGAAATGTATATAGCTATCATTTTTCTCATTGTCCTATCTTTTGTTGTCATCATCTGTGTTTCTTGGTTTTAGCTTGTTGTTCTAGTTGCTAAATTTTGTCTTTAGGATTTTGTTCCTCAGTATTGCAGAACAATTTATGTTAAACTTTAATGCTATATTTTTAACTCTTTGTTAAAAGTTTTGGGTCCTTGAAAAATGTGTTTTTACTTAACCAGAAAGTAAGCATAATAATAATAATAATAATCAAACATCAACAAATACATGTAAGTATCCATCCTCATAAAATGTCATGGAATCTACTAGAAAACACATAGTGCATGCACGATCAATGCTAAGAAATCTAAATAATCAATATACTATATTTTATCCTAACTAATATATTCTCCTAATTATTTATCAACCATAATTAACAAGTAACTATTTTACTCAATAAGAATCATTAATGTAACTATGTACCATTTCATTCATAATAGCTATAAAGACATCAATTCTATGATTGTAAAATAGTAGTACATTAATGTTAATGCATCAATATAGCATTTATGCTTATCTCTTAATATATTTGAGCTAAGGTCCAGATCTATATTACCTTCATACAGAGATATTAAGGAATTGGATTGAAAAATATTAGTTCAATTGCATTTATGTATACAAATTTTCATTTCTAATTTTCAAGTATACTAAGGTGAATGTTTAAGTATTAAAAGAGTTAAAGTTCTTACACTTTTTCCTACAACTTCAAAAAAATTAATAATTTAAACAAAATAAATGGTTAATTTAAATTATAAATTTTTAAAAACTTAAAATTAAGAAAAAAAAAAATCATGTTTTTTTATGACAAGAAAAAACCACTTTTGTGGTACTTAAATTAGACATGCAAAATTAATATATGGTGGAATGAATTGGTTTTTCCTTCAAGTTATATTGACAAAATTTGGCTTTGTCATGGATGGAACAAGTTAATTCCAACTTTATTTTAGGAATAGTCCCAAGAGATAATTGAGAGGGGGGGGGAGGTTAATTGACAAGATCTTTAACTAACCCTAGGCCCAGGCTGCCACAGGTCACTCCTTTCGACCAATGAAAAAACCTCCACATAGGACACCATGGCAATGGACTCACAAAGGCATGAAGCGCTGAGAAAAAGGGAAGATCGACGGTTGTTGTAAGATCATGAGCCTCTAAAACATGCTATGAGATGTTACGACAACCGTTGATCTCATGCCTTTGGGACCCCACTCAAAATCTCTTAACCCCAAAAGTCTTAGCGAATGTGCAACCAAAGGAAGAATTGCTCAGTCACTGAATAAGGATCTCCTGCTGGGAAGGGTTTCTCATCAATGGTTACATTTTAAAAATTTTTTGCTAGCCATTATAATTTGAATTTGAATATATCTGCGAGGGTTTTCCTATTCTCCTGCTCTTTCGGCCATGTACAACGTCGGGTAGCTCAGGAAATAAAGTCTCAGGACAGTTATGGTTGTGAAGATGATAGAAGTGACTATTGGCTAGCATTGCAGGGTCCTTTGCTACATTTTCACGATAGGAGGTGCTAGAAAGTGTTGGCACCACCTTTTGAATAGTACTGCTCCCAGGGAAATATAATCAGATTTGGAGCATTCATGGCTTAGTGGAGTTGTAGGTGGGTTGGTAGGTCGAGGTTGTTGTGTCTGTAGGCATTTTCAGTTTATAAGGATCAACACACAAAGAAAGATATGATTGGATCACTGGTTTTCTCAGAGATTTTCATAATAGGTGATTAGTACTGTAGGGTTTGATATCATTGTAAAATCTATAACCCTAGTTAGGTTACTTTTGACTCCTGCCTATGTGCAGTGAGAGGTATATAGTTCTTTTTGGAGCCTTAGTAAAAGGAGAGTTGGACAATTGTAAGAGAATTTCACTTTTCTAAAAGGTCATCTGTGGTATCATTTCTACCCTCTGGCTTATACAGTTGTAAATCTTTCATTGATGATTTAGATATTGCAAAGGTATTTTGACATCTTTTCCATCCCTATGCTCCTTGGTCTAAATTATCTCTTATTGAATAAAAGTATATGATGTTCTTAGTGACAACTTAGGGTTCCTAATCCCTCTTACTTTCTATAATTGTGTGTGTTACTATGTTTGATCTAATTTAGATGTTTTTGTGGGTATACATCAGCCCCCTAACAGTCTTGTCTCAATCCTACACCAAGTGGTAGAAGTGAATGTCTACTTGTAGGTCATAGGTTGTGTCTTATGTTCAAACCCTCCTATGAAACACTTATGCAAGCCTATTCAGTAAGTTGTGACCTACTAGACCTAAGCCTTTCATTGATTCCATTTCTCTATACTGAGATCCAAACCCTAATTTCGGTGTATCACCTAGTAGGTAGTTTGCTTTTAGTCATTTCCCTTTACAAGCATTTTTTCTATCCCTTTCTGTCAAAAGATTTACTTTTCATGTCTTGAAGCAAATTAAGGTCATTATCTAAGAGGAACCAGCCTAGAACCTAGAGGTCTCATCTCAATTAGCATAGATCCCACACCTGGAGATGATTCCCATGTTATACTAGGTTATCAAGACTATGAGAGCTTGAGACAAGGGTGCAAACTTAGTGTATGACAATTCTGGCACGCCTGGTGGGACTACACAAGAAGTTCATTGTTTGAAAGATATGTTATCTCTGATACATAGATTACATAAAATAGGCTTTTAGAAGTCATTCTATCAAGTATATCTAGCAACTCCACTGATTTCAAAGATCCAGGCCAACCTTGTTCAAGGTTTATGAGAAAGATTGAGACTAGGAGCTCAAGGCCCACTAAATTTTCAGAGTTTCCCTCAAAGAGAAGTGATAAAAGGTAGAAGAACTCAAAGAACATCCCTTGCAAGGACAATTTAGTCAACACCTCCTGATACTTCAGAAAGGAAACCTTTTCCCTTTCATTCCAGAAGAAGAGGTAGATCTCTAACCAGAGATCTAGAGGAAGATTCAAATCTAGTAAAAAATACAACTCATATAGTTATTAATCTTCAGAAGGGAAAACAACTACTTTTGAGCACATAAGAGATGTGACCACCATCTACAGCATACACAACATAAATCAAGAGGATGTGGCCACAAAATTATTAGCAGCCTCTCTAAAAGCTAAGGCTCTTGAATGGTTTAGAACTCTAACTATTGGTTCTATTACTTCATGAGATGAGTTAGGGGATGCATTAAGTAAGTATTTTGAGGATAAATCAGATAACTTGTCTCTAGTTGAGCAGTTAACAACTATTAAGAGAGACCTCAAGAGAAAATGACAGATTACAATAGTAGATTCCTCAAGACATGGAATAGAATTCCAGTCTTTGTAAGGCCATCAGCTGACCATGCTTTCCTTTATTACTTACAAAGTCTAAATGGTCAAATTTCTATCATGATCCAGTCTATGGGTGGTACTTCTTTACCCCAAGCCTTTGACATAGCTATCAAGGCTGAAAATTGTTTAATCCAAGTAGGCATGATTGCTAGAAGGCCACCAATGCCCATCTTTCCTAGCCTTCAACCCATTGCACCTTCCCAAGTACCCCCATTTACCCCTATTCCCACCATATTAGCACCTTAGGCTAGTACTAGTGATCAAGAGCTAACAGCTAGTTTCTCTCAAGAGCTACAAGAAATAAAGAATAGCCAATAGAGCAGTCAGCAAGAGATGAAAAATTTGTTGTAGACCTTGACTAAGGAGGTCACAAATCTAAAGAAACAAGGTCAAGGAATCAGACCACTCTTCCAGCCACAAGGCCAAAGTCCTAGTCAGCAATATCAGAATCAAGGACAACCTTATCAACAAAATAGCCCAATTGAATTTTCTTCTTCCTCATCCTTCTTTAAGGCTAATGTGTCATAGTAATGAGGAAGCTTAACTCCTAATCAAGCTAAGTTTTAAAAATGTCTTTTTTTATCCATTTCCAATAGTTTTTCCTTGAATTTGAGGAACAAGGAATTTTGGGCCACTTAATTAATCCTCTCTCAGTTGCTTTTTTGTCTTGATGTTTATGGTGATTTTGATCTTGATCATGCTTATTATTGTTTTCTACCATTGGATTGGTTTTTTCTTTTAATAGATTAGGAATATGATCTATTTTCTCTTTTTATTATTCAAACGGTGTAAAAGGAGATTACAAGATTTCATCTTTATATGGGATTTCTTTTCTGAGGTATATTTCATCTTCTTACAAAGATATCTTAATGTGATGGGATCTAGTGAAGACCAGCATTAACAAGAATTGAAAACTTTTGAGATGTAGACCTATAGAAGACCAATGCTTCAATTTTTCTTTGGTAATTTGAATTTGGAGGTATTTTCATTGGTTCTTAACTTGAAAAGGGAGTACTCTATAAATGACATCTAGAAATGGTTTCAAATTGGAATGACAAATCTGACAAATGCTCATTGTTTTAGGGTTTTTTTGTATACAATGAAACAAAACTTGTATGTGTCACTTTTTTTTTTTATCATAGGCATCAAAACATAAATTGAATGCATTTGTTGGTTGTATACATGCATCACTTTACTATTCAAAAGCATTAGAAGATAGTTTGTATGCATTATTTATATTCTCAAATCCATTGAAACTATGTTGATATGTGTTGCATGAATTTTGATAAGTGTCACGTGAAGTTTCATACACATCACAAGATGTTTTGGAAACCATTGCTTTACTATCTTGGTCACAAATTATAGGATTATTGAAAATTTTAATCTGATTATTCAATCTTAATGGACTTTTATTTCTCCTTGTAAACATGGATCTTCAATCAGAGAAAGCTCAAAAAAATTATTTTCACCCCTAACCTCTAAACATAAATTTCATGTTTGAGAATGTTTACACAGGTCATTTCATAAAAACCATTTCATAGAAGCTACCAAAGGTCAAATTTGGTTTTTAACATCGCTCTAAAAGGTAGGAATTGCTAGATTAACTAGGTGCTTAGTTAGGCTTCCAAACAAAAGTATCAAATGAACCATAAAAGGAATATACAGTCACGTCTGCGCAATTGAGGCCTATAGCCCTGCTAGTCTGGGCAGTTGATATCATTTCCATCTATTTTTTTCAAATTAACTAAGGTCTTTATTTATAGTGGGTGGAATAGGTTGGCTTCACCTTGTTCCCACTTTCGGTTGTCCCTCTCACCAGCCTCACTAAGGTATGTTCTCAGGAGGAAGGACCACTAAAGTTCTAGAATGTGCATTTGAAAGAAACAAATCAAAATGAAAACAAGTCTAGGAGTTTGATTAACCAAAAGGTGAAGAGAATATCCATATTTCTTCACTTCACAAACACGTTTAACATTTTTATTTCCCAAGTCTTTTAATCTAAGGGGACTAGAGTATATTTTACTTTTTGATTCACCAAAAGGTGAAGAGCATATACCTAGCACTTTAATCCACAAACAAGAAGGATTTGTTTAAGTGTTTGGTTAAGTCCTTATATTATTTTCCTCTCAAATTTGGAACATTTAGGAGTTTGATTCACCAAAAGGTGAAGAGAATACCCCTAATGCCTCACTTAAGACACCAATTTTCTTTTCTAATTAGGCTAGATTTCAAATTGAATTCCATAATTTAAGAAAATACTTAAGGTTTTAGGATTATCTCATTCCTATCTAGCAAAGTCTAGGCACATTTTTGAGGTTTTGGTTTTGCAATTTTCACTTCCCAAGGCTATTTTTTTCCATCTCTTTAGAATCCTCCTTCTACACATATTAGTTCAACACATACCAATGCCAAATGAGTAAAAATGTTAGCAATTTCAAATAGCTTTGCAAATTCCTTTTTAAAATGATTAAATTGTTAATCAACAAGTAAAGATCCAATTTAGGGAAATGTATTTAGACTTATAATCATTAATGATTTAAATATATCTATCATATGCTTTTAATTATTCATTCATGTCATCAAGAAAATTAGAAAAATGAATTTTCTTTTAAAATTTAGCTAATTTCCTTTCCTCATTATTTTTTAAGTAATCCACTAATCTGCAAATAGGTTTACACACTTTCCTATGATTTGTCATCTGCAAAACAAAAATTTATTATCATTAGATTTGCAAAATTTTAAATTTGAAAAATGGTAGTGCTACACGCTATAAAAACCTGCATAAGTGTTACTATGTTTTGATTAAACATCACATAAACAATTAAATGTGTCATTATACTACTTCTACATGCTATTAAATGACTAAACTCTAACAAGTGTTGCAAAGCAATATTAAATGTGGTAGAAAGATGTCGTGTAAACGCTAAAAGAATGATAAAAGGGATAGAATAAATTTTGCAAGCATCGAAACTATGTTCAAATGCATCGATCTCTTTATTGTGTATGTGTTATTTGAACCTAAAAATGCACTAAAATAGTCTTTGTAGACATCATTTCTCTTGTTAAAGGCATTGTTGTACCTACAATTTTAAATTTTGCAACCCAAACACCTTTAAGTTTTTAAATAATGATCAAATTTAGTTAGTAGAGGCCTTGGGGCCCATGGTGGGCATCATTTTGTGTATGAGAAATACCTTCATAGGATTAGTTTGACCATGAAATCAGCTCAATTATGAAAAATCAATAATTAATCTATTGAATTGAAAATAAAGTAAGAAACGTCCTATGGTTCCCTATCTAGAAAAGCTAATTAAATGCAATGAGATTAGCATCCATTAGTAATAGTCATAGAATGAGAAATTTAAACTTTATTGATGCAAATTTAACCCTATTCTAGCTCAAATTTTCCATTTTGATCACTAAAATACAAATTCTAAATTGAAATGGTATGCTTAAGAATGAATTGTCTATAGTAATGATGCTCTAGATAATGGATCCATTTTCTCTATTAATGCACTATATTTAAAGGATTCCTAAAATTAGGAAGGTGAGTTAAATGTGAGTTAGATTGACTCATGGTTAGATGTGAGTTGAGTTGGTGGTTTCAAATATTGGGACAAAGAGACATAGAAAATTCAATTTCGATGGTGGAGATAGAAAAGCTTCTTAAGTGACTAGTAACCTTATTAAAATTATTTAAATGTTCTACTACATAACTTCTTTTAGTCAAATTTATATTAAATAATTGCTTAATAAAAAAATCTTTATTTGATGTTGAGGGTTTCTCATATAGCTTATCCAAAATACTCATTAAATTATTAGTTATTGTAGATTTAGATATGTTAAATGCTACAGATGGAGATAAGCACAAACAAATCACTCCTGGTTCTTTTCTATCCAAAATATCTTCATCCTCATCTGACATTGTTGATGCTTTCTTTTCTTTACCATGCAATGGACATCACAAATCTTTTTGGTATAGAAAATTCTCCATTTGTATTTTGCACAATTGATAGTTTTGACCATTAAAGCTTTTGACTTTTACTTCAATTCTCATTACTCCCACTCAAACTTGAATGTCTCCTACTAAACAAGATTAAGCACAACCTTCTCTAATACCAACTGTTAATTTAAACAATAGAAGATTAAAATGAAAATAAATAAGAAAAATATATATTCAACATAAGATGATGCAAATTTATAGCACAGTCTAACAATTACCTACATCCATTCTCAAGTAGAGAAATAATTTTTATTCAATTCTTTGATACAAGTTATACAACAACAACATACTTTTATAAATGTATTATCCAAAATACAAAGACCCAAAGATTATCAGAGGGAAAAAGAATTTATGACTATTGGGTTTCATATTCAACTTGAAAAAGGATAAAAGATTGCAGAAGACTATAATAATAGAATTAATGAATTAAAGTACCATATGTCCACTATAAACATATAACATGCATTTGAGGGACTTTATCGAGATATCTATAAAGTCAAAATGAATGTCACCTCTCACAAGATATACTAGTAATGGAAATGATTTTAGTGACTTTTGTTGATTTATAATTTTATACTATATATAGAAAGAATAAGAAATACTATATCTTTACATCAAATCTCATTGTGTGTTATGTTGTCTCCTCTTATTATGATGTAAGAAATTGAACCTCAAATGATAGATTTAGTTGGGAATTATTTTTCCTTAAATTGTATACAATCTAATTGATTTATAATTTAAGAATATTATTAATTTTTTATATTATGGAAAATTGTCAAATAAAAAATGTGTAGATAATAATTTTTTAAAATTATTTTAATACATTTGTTCTAAAATATTTTTTGGAAAACCAAATATTATGAATTTGTGAAATAATAAATATGTGAATAATATTTTTAATAAATTTAATTATGAATTTATTTATTTTTAAATAATTTATTTTTAAAAAGTAAAGGTAAATTATAGTAAAAGAATACTAGTTAAGTTATATTAATGGTATGAATACATCTTTTTAACACTTTTTATTTTTAAATTTTGAAACATTGTATTCCATTTTGTAATATGGTTTTAATAAAATTTCAAAGTAGAAAAATTGTAGACAATAATTTGCATAGTTACTAACTTTAACATTTATTGTCTACCACCCTTCATTGTCTTTTAATATATTCTAATCATTAATATTATTGTAGATTCATTATTTATCATAATTAAATTAATT
This sequence comes from Chamaecyparis obtusa, assembly GCA_027943335.1. NCBI lineage: Eukaryota > Viridiplantae > Streptophyta > Pinopsida > Cupressales > Cupressaceae > Chamaecyparis > Chamaecyparis obtusa. Next base: position 45,221 of record BSBK01006760.1, on the reverse strand, counting down.
TGATAAACATTTCTTGTACATTATTTACTAGTAAATTAATTTAAATATTAAAACATAAATATTATGAATTAAGTATTCAATTAAAATAGTGATATAAAAAATCAATTAATTAAATAATCAATTCAATTAATTTACTACTCACAAACAATTCAAACTTGCTAATTCAAATTAAAAATAAGTAATAATTAATTCACTCTTGAAATGACTTGCATACCTAATCATCTCCACCTTGAAAAATGATTAGTCATCTCTACCTAAAAATGATTGATTAATCAGCTCCACCTAAAAAAATATTAATCAGTTCCACCTAAAAAAATGATTTTGACCTATGAGAATGACATCCACTAAAAATAGATCAAACATGTGATTGAATATTTAATTTCCATCATTTAATTTGCCCCCAATTTTTTTATAATAAATTAATAATTAATCTTCTATTCATGACTAAGTTTGATTTAGAAGGTTGGTGTTCTTGTAACACTTGGATTTGGATTATTAGGGTGTGTATTTTAATAAAAACTAAATAAAAAGATTCCATGAACAAACAAGTCAATATAGGTCTAATAGTAGGAAACTAATTAGAGAAATGTATAATCAAATAGAAATAATAAGAATTTTTTTAAAATGGAATTGTCAATTTTTTTATTAGATACGCAAAGAGTTGTGATCCCTTACAAAATGAGAAATAGCACAACCGAAATAGCAAGAAAACACAAAAATATCAGTGAGGGGCCTCCAACACTAAAACTAGCTAGATCACCAAAAATATACTAGACCACATAGAATCCAGCTAATAACTGATCATGCCATATAAACCAACAACAAACTATATATCCAATAAATTGAGTACCAACTATAGTTAACATTTTACTAGCTACCATATCAACATACTTCTTAACAATATTAAGATCTGTGTAGGTACTAATTGTCCAATAAGTTTTAAAGTATTTAAACAACTTCCTACACAAGAAGTAAGTAGGAAACACACCAAAACAAAAATAAAGTATCATTTAGAATTTTAAAGATCCTTGATTAGGCTCAAACCTTTTTCTAGCTCCTAAAGTGCCTTCGACCAGGTGTCCAACTTCCCTATCTATAGGTGACCACAAGTAGTTCCAACATTGTACCCCATATTTTTTAGTTGTCTCCTGATCTTGTATTTTTTAGTAGCGATGCCCATAATTACTTTGTCCATGATCTCATATGTGATTTAGATGAGAAGATTAAGGACATTATCAATAGCCAGACTTTTCTTGGTCATCCTTCTTTCCAACTAATCAAGTCTCTCAATAACACCCAATAATGGTTCATCCCAAGCAATATTGTCTTCCTCCAACACAAAGATATCATGTATTTCCTCAACATTATTTTTTCCTAGGAATACATAGTGCCTTCATTATCTAGGATCTCATTATCTCAAATTTTAACAGTCATTTCTTGGTCCTCAGACATATTAAAAGGGAGGTTGTGTCTTGGTCCTTCTAATCATCTTCCCCAATATAAAAATTATCTTTAGCATCATCCTCATTAGAAGAGATTTCATTGGATGATGTGTCATCTTCCTCATGCAAAATATTTTTCCCTTTTGAAAAAGTATTTGCCAAAAAATATACCAGTACAACTAAACTTATACTTCCTGACCTAGATGTAGTCTCCTCAATTTTAACCTTTTATACATTGTTTTCCCCATTATCCTCCATGATAATAATAGTGATGCCCTTATTAGCAAGAACTTTATTTAGTTTTTTCTTTGAGCGGCCCGTGAGGTCAAGAGGGGTTTTGCATTTTTCATAGGTAACAACCACTAATTCATTGAAAATTCAGGGGAGGATTCATATAATTCTTCTTTTTATTTCTCTTAATCGTCAAATGATTCTTTGAGGATTCTACCATAATAAGGTTCTTGAGAGCCACAATATGGGATTTTTGGGGTAGTCAGGGAGGAAACACTTGATTCTTGGGGGGCATAGAATTACCATGAGAATCCTTATCTAGGGAAAATTTATATAGATACATGATGAGGCCTTGGTCAAGAAGTGGAGAAGCTCCACTCAGAACACTCTATTACCAGGATGAAATAAAAAAAGATGAAAATATTAATTTTCTTCTAGTGTCTAACATGATTCATTAAGGGAAAATCGCAACCATGCACAACCATGGATCTACCCTCTAAAGTAAAATATAAAATTATATGAAGGCTTATGAGAGAATATGGTGGGGAGGTCGAACCTATCATATCCATTTTATTTTATTTTCACCTATTCAGCCTCTTCCAAAGATTTATTAATGTAACTCTAATAATTTCCCAAACTTTTCTTGGCAATCCCCATCCCATAACTCTCCAATCTCATTGACTTTGCTATCATCTATTGTGAAATAGTAAACTCCAAGCTACCAATTTTAACTCTGCCTCCTAGAGACAAAGAGTTAGTTAATGATTAAGAAAGGGTGTCATTATACCCTTGCATTGCCTTACAAAAGGGAGCTAAGACAAAAGCAGCAAATAAGTCCCAAAGTTATACATTTTTCCTCAAAACCTCATAGATAACAAGCTTCAAGTACATAAGAGGGCCCCCATGATAGAAACAATTCTTCTTTTACTCCAAGAACCCATATTTTAACAATGTAATATTTTCATGAAATCAATAGGAGGACTCAAAATTAGCAATCTCTTAGATAAATAAAGATAAAGGAATGTAGGTAAGGGTAGTCATAGATCATTGTTAAAGAAAAAAATTACTTTTGTAGGGAAATCAAATGCCTGAGCCATAATATAAAATTTTTGTATATTTTAAAAACACATGCCCAATATATTATCAGTATTTTTTATGATATAATTGTTAGGAATAGTCCCAAGAGATAACTAAGAGGGGGGTGAATTAGTTATCTACAAGATTCAATTCTTTATCCAATTAAGTATAGAATAGAATTAAGCATAAACACAACAAGATAACACTCAACACAACACCATAATTTTGGTTATGGGGAAACCCAAAATAGGTAAAAATCCAGGTGGGAATTAGAACCCACTATAAACTGCACTAGAGTATAATGATCCCTATTAGAAGATCTTACAACCGTGTTAGGAGTTGATCTTTAAAATGCATGAAGTAGAGTGACCTGGTCAAAGGTCATACCATGTTAGGAGTCTTTTATAAATAACATTGTTAAAGGTGAGGAAACACTATCAAGGAGGACACTGCTCAAATGGTGAAGGCTACAACCTTCTACACAAAAGATACACACTATATCTGGATCTTGGTGAACTATGAATTAGACCTATTTTCTTGATCAGTTCCAATGAATAGCATACACTCTCTACTTCTTTACATAGATCTTCAATTGATGATTGATATGGCTTTACTCGCTAAATACTACACACCTTCTGCTCTTCTCTTTTCTTCACTTCATTTTCTATTGCTAAGCGATCACAACTGACCGGCTATAAGTAGCCTTCTCCAAAAGATATGATCAAGTCAGCCTATTAGAACCTTCTTGAAATCATATTAGAGAAACACTACAACTCTCCAACAACATCTCCAATGACTAAACCAAGCATGCAACACAAATAGGACTGTGCAACCCAATATGAGTAGACGCGTCGCTTCACACTATCGGCTCCACCAAATTAACTGAAACTTTACTTACAAGCTGAAATATGTTATACACTCTTAAAAAAAAAACCTTAGCTCATAACCAAAAACACATACCAAAATGATAAGTGCAACTACAAAAACAATATAAACACTGTCTACTATGTGTCCATGAACATAGATTCACAAACATGTCTACAACAAAAATATAAATGTGCAAGGCTCCATCATAACCATACTGAGAATTACATATAAAACTCTACCTGCAACATTGTCAGGAACACTGCTTTTACAAACAACTGCACAACTGTCTACACTCAGAATAAACCTTTACATTTATGATATCATGCTGATAAAATATCCATACAACATATGTTCAAGGATCTCTGCATATAACTTTAGTTCATGTTACTTACCATATGTTGTCATCAATGACAAACATATAGTAAACACTGGCTTGCTGGCAAATCTCCAACAATAAGTCTCATGGGAGACCTATCTGTATAAATAGTAATTAAGGTGTAAGGGAGGTCTAATATAAAGATCTACATTATTCGATATAATTAGAGCCAAAGAAATAGTAAGTTCTTCACAAATGTACAGGTACTCTCTTCTTTTCTATTATAATCCCTCCTTACATCACCATAAACTCCTTTCTTAATCCACTTGAAACAATTAATCTTCTTTCTCTACCTCGACATACACATCATGTACTCATTAGTCCATCTCATCAAGATAATCCACCTCATTATCCTGATCATATAAAAAACATCATTTCTTAGTTCTAGTATAATGTTGACCCACATCATTTAAAATATCATATTTATATTTGGTGGGATTGAGTCTTTCTTGCAATGGTTCCAAATTTGAATCTTAAGTCCCTAATTTGCAATATAGTCAGCAACCTTTTTCCTTCCTAGTATATGTTTTTCATTTTGAATTGTGAAAATTAGTTAAGAATTTTTAGGCTTTCACTCATTAGGGATGTAATCTCCCATGGGCCTATAATTTCTTCTTTAAAGATATCAACAATCAAATTTGAATCTCCTTCAACAACAATCTTGTAAAAACCTTATGTTTTTGCAAGCTTTATACCCTTCCAAGGTATAGTGGCTTCAACAAAGTCATTAGATTTTATTTGCAAGTACATATAAATGTATTCAATAATTTTCCATATAAATGTATTCATTAATTCTCCCTTTATGGTCTTTGAGAAAAACACTCACACTAGCTTGTCTAGGATTACCCTTGCAACACTTGTTAAAATTACATTTTATCCAATACTGATCAAGGGGTCTCCATTGCATTCTCATTCATTTTAACTTCCTATTCTAGTTAATATTAGTCACATTTTCAGTAAGACCCCAAATTTTCTAAAGTTTGATTTCGTGTAGAGTAGAGATACCTTTAAAGGGCCCAAATGAAGCAACATTGAGCTTTTTTTTTAATTTGATGTTTAATGGTCAGGAAGACCTAATTTCTAGGCTTGGACATCTCTCTAAAAATTATATTGTTGCATTCCTGCCATAGACTTCAAGTGACCAGAGGAAGAATCTATTTCCATATTTCTCCTATTACAACATATTTAAATGGATATATTTTCTAAGAACCAGTTATTTGAGGGAGGGAAGAAAGGAAGACCCAATCAACAAAGGTGAGAGGCATATAAGATGAGACCAAACCTCAAGGCAAAATGGTAGTGCGGGAATAGGTAATCAATACATTCACTTTATTTGTAACATAGAGAACACATGTTAATAAATTAAAACCCTACTTTGTTCAAGTTGTCCACCACAAGAAATTCTTTGGGAGATGCAATCCAATAAAAATAATTAATCTTGGGAATTATTTTAGGAATCCAAACCTCCTTCCAATCTAATTGTGCAAGACAATTGGGAGGCTAATCTAACAAAAGATAAGCCAATATGATAGAGAAATCACCTGATGGAATAAACCTCCAAAGTGGACATTCTAGACACTCTGATCAAATAGGAAACAGTCCCCAAAGGTAGATAAGATATGCCCAATACTATTTTCCCACGCATGCTACTACCTACTACAAACCTATTTGTTAGTAATAATCTTCTCTCTTAATGTTAATCCAAGAAGGAAATCCCTTGTCTCAAGAAATATAATATTTTAATTTCTCTCCAATTATTTTAATATAATAATGCTTGAGGCCTTCCACACTATTCATTGATGATAGAGGCATATCTCCTCTCCAAATCTCATTGCAAAAGAGGGTGTCATTTTCGTTAGCACAATATTTCTCACGCTTCTTCTTAACAATTCATTTCATTTCAATATGTTGTTCCAAATTATTAAACCATTAGGTATGTCATCTATATAAATAAAAGTAAGAGGGTTATCCACATTTAGATATGTGGCCTTCAAGATGGCCACCCAGTCCTTTGATCCTTTAAGAAACTACCATCCCATCTTAGAGAGGAGGGATTTGTTAAATATTTTTAGTCTTCTAATACCAAGACCACCTTTATTTTTGGAAGTCAAACCTTCTCCCAACTAAAAAGACAGAGAGCTTAGCCTTGTCCTCTTCCCCTATCCAGAGAAATTTCCTCTGGATTTTTTCAATTTGATTAGCCATTATCATAGGTATTTTGAACAAGGAAAGATAATATACATGAATGTTATGAAGAAAATCTTCAATAGCTAAATTTTACCCACTTGAATCAACATTTTACCCTTCCAACCAATAAGTTTTTTGTGACACCTTTTAATTAAATACCATTCCAACATGTATTTCTTGGATATTTAAGTATTAAAGTTAGGACAAGATAGGCAACCAGATGAATATCTATTTGAAACCCTATGATATGCATAAATTTTTGGGCTAAGATGGCTTTAGTGTTGAAAATGTATAATTTACTTTTAAGTGTAGTTTATAAACTAACTCGAGGCCACAATATAGTCATTAAGGACTCTCTTCCATTGTTTAGATTCAATGATGGAGGTAGCCCCAAATAAAATAGAGTCATTGATAGATTGTTGATGAGTTTTTGTAGGCAAAGATGAAGCATCCTTAGATCCTTTTATGAGACCATGATCACATAGCCTTCTATAATTTTTACTGATAGATTCCTCCACAAGAATTAATAGATAGGTAGATAAGAGTTCACCTTTTCTGAGGCCTCTTCCATAGGAAAAATAAGCTTTAGGGGATCCACTCATAAAAATAGAACAAGGAGCAATGAAGAAGACCTCCAAGATTCTAAAAAATCTCCTTTTAAATCCAAATTTTTTAAGGATCTATGTCATTAAAGGCCATGAAAATTTATCATAGGACTTAGAGATATCAACTTTAAAGACCATACCCAAAAAAATTTGTGATGCATATAATGTATCAATTGATTAGTGATAGAAACATCATCTATTATATGCCTTCCCTAAACAAACCCCTTTTGGTTTTGAGAAACTATTATCTAGGACAACTTTGAGTCTAAAACCACACCCTTGGATAAAATTTTATAAATGGTGTTACAAAGGTTGATTGGATATAAATCCTACATTTTTTAGGCATCATATTTTTTATGGATCAAAGAAATGATTGTAACATTTATTTGATTGATAATTATTTTTGTTCTAATGAAATATTTACCCATATTTAAAATGTCTCATACTAGAATGTCCTAGGGATCTTGGTAAATAGGTTAGAGGAAAACTGTCAGGTGTTGGGGTCTTAAATTCCCCAAAGGAGAATATTGCCTTTTTAACTTCTCCCATAGTAATAGGCTTAACAATTTTTTTCATGTCTTATTCAAAGGTTAAGATAGGTATCACCTCCAAGACCTTTCCCATTGTAACTCTATCCACATTTTCTTGTTGATGGATTTGGGAAAATAAGGGAAAATCCTCAACTGTTATTTCCTCTTCCTTAGTAAGAATAATACCATCCTCTCCTATGAGTTTCCTTATTTTATTTCTTGATCTATCTTTCATAGTATACTAGTGGAATAATTTAGTGGTTTTTTCTCCTTCCTTAAGCCATTATATCCTGGACTTTTGTTTCCAAGAGAACTTTTTCTTTTCTAGAGATTTTGAACCATTGAGCTCTTAACTCTCTTTCCTTGGTGTAGATATTGGCATCCATTTGTCCCATCTCCATTTGATACTTTATATCCTTAAACTCAAGAACTAAAGACTTTTTCTCAAGTGGAAAATGTTTCCAAAAGAAATTATATTCCATCATTCAACTATATCTTTAACCTTTTTAAGATTTTGGGAGACAATAAGGGTAAAAGCATATTGTTGTGTCACAGTATAGGACATTCAAGTATGGTCTAGCTGGAAGGGGTCTGGCTGGACGACATCCAGCTAGAACCGCGTGGTACCTTTCAGACACCAGGTGGCATCTATGTGGCGTGGGGGGTTCGGTCGGACCTCTTCTGGCCAGAAGGGGTCCGACCGGACCCCCAAAAGTATATATAACCAAAAAATTGGGCCGGCGGCTGTCATTGTCATTTAGCGGCTTTGGGCTTTCGAGAAGAGCTATAGAGGGCTTCCGACTGGAACGGGTAAGTAGGTTTTTTTTTTTTTAATATTAATGTTTTTAAATGTGTTTTTTTAGTTGTTTTTTTAATTTAGTATTAAATAATTGTATTTTAATTAAAAATCTTAGTTTAATAAAAAAAAAAAATTTAATTAATAGAAGATAGTTTAATTTAATTTTGTTAGATATAGTTTAATAGGAGTTAGGGTGTAGTTAGATCTCAGATATAATGCTAACCCCAACCATAATATTAATTTTACATCTAACTCTAATCCTCATTTATCTCTAGACCTAATTTAAACTTTAACCCTACACATAATCCAAATTATACCTCTTAACCTAGACTTAACACAAATCCTAATCCTAACCCTAACCCTCAATCCTAACCCTAACTCTAATAACCATAATTCTAACCATGATGCACAAACTTTTACTCTAACCATAAGATCGTAACACTAATCTTGATTCAAACCATAACAAAAAATTTAAGTCTAATAAAAAAATTAATCCTAAATATAATACTAACCATGAAATAAATGCTTACTCTAACAACAATCCAAATCCTAAACCCTAAGCTTGACCCCTAATTTAAAACTCTAAACCTAGCCATTATCCTAACCATGGAATAAACCTAACAAAAATTCCTAATTGTAACCCTAAACCCTAACTCTCATCAGAATGCTAGCTCAAACCATAATTACAAGCATGATATAAAATCTTGAACCTAAACATAATCCTAATCATGAATATTAAAATCTGAACCTAAAGCTAAACCCAAATCCTAATCCTAAACCATAACCCATCATCCTAATAAAAAATAAACCCTAACAATAATCAAAACTATAATTATAAGTATAATACTAATGATTATTAAAAACTAACCATAATTTCTAACCTTAATAGTTCCATAATACCAACTGTGATGTAAATCCTCACCCTAATTATAATCCTAATCAAAATCCGAACCCCAACCATAATAGTAACCATAATATAAAAGCTTACCTTAACAATAAACCTAACACTAAACCTTAATCCTAATTTTAATCCACACATTAAACCCTAACCTTAACTATATTCCTTACTGAAAGCATAAATCTAACCCTAATAACCATGATACTAACCATAGTTCTACTTGTAACCATGACCATAAACCCAACCTTATCACTAAACCCTAACCTAATTAATATAATAAATTTATACCAAACTCTAACCCTAATGCTAACAATAAATCTGATATAAATTGTAATGTACTAAATGACATCAAACCATAGCCATGATACATTAATGCTAATCCTAATCTTGAACTTAAACCTAACATAACTATTATTCTATCATTTAATCATAATAATAATTACATTCCCAATCATTATGTCACCCTAATCATAATTTTAAACTTAATCCCTACCCTAACCCTAACTTTGATGTAAACCCTAAATATAATCCTAAGCATAACACAAAATTCTAACCCTAACCATGATATAAATGCTAACCCTAATCGTAATTATATTAATATATTCAACTTATAACACTCAACTTTAACACTAAACCTTAACACTAAACATTAACCCTAATATTAACCCTAACCATAATCATAAACCTAAACCAAATCCTAATAAAGCCAACCTTAATAATAAGCTCTAACCCTAATCATAATAATAAATATAAACTAGACTCTAACCCTAATGCTAACGCTAAATGCTAACCCTAACCAATTAAGACCTATTAAACTGTAACACTAGAAACTAACATAAACAAAAATTCTAGAGTCTAAACCAATTAGGACCTAATACCCAACCAATTAAGATCTAACTAGTGACTAATATTTAACCAATTAAGACCTATTAATTGACTAGAGTTAAAACTTAACCTAAACTTAACCTATAACTAGTGACATGTATGTTTAAATTTGTAGTTCATGTATGCACGTTTAAATTTGTAGTTCATGTATGTTTCTTAAATTTCTAGTTCATCTATGCACCTAACATGTATGTTTCTTAAATTTCTAACATGTGACTAATATGACAACTTAATAGAGTCTAAATCAATTTAAACCTAATACCTAACCAATTAAGATCTAGAACTAGTGACTAATATTTAACCAATTAAGACCTATTAATTCACTGCAGTTAAAACTTAACCTAAACTTAACCTATACCTAGTGACATGTATGTTTAAATTTGTAGTTCATGTATGCACGTTTAAATTTGTAACATGTATGTTTCTTAAATTTCTAGTTCATCAATGCACGCAACATTTATGTTTCTTAAATTTCTAACATGTTTATTAAATTTGTATGTACATGTATATATAGATTTCATTTTTAAACTAGATGATCTTAAATTTGTATGTACATGTATGTTTCTTAAATTTGTAGTTTACATGTATGCATGTTTAAATTTGTAACATAGATGCACGTAACATGTATGTTTCTTAAATTTGTATGTACATGTATACATTTCTTAAATTTGTAACACATGTATGTTTCTTAAATTTAAGTATGTAAATGTGCAGAGATCTATATATATTTTCTTGTTTATCTATTACACATGGCATCGGGTAGAGGTTTAGCTGGTTCAGGAGAGCCTAGTGTTCAGGGGGGGGACCTCGTAGTGATAGTGGTACTAGTACTCACTCCTCTCATAAATCAGCCGATACAACATAGGCTAGACAGAAGCTATTTGCAGACACTATTAAGAGATTGACACGAGCATTACTTGTTCTTGATCAGACATTAGCTTCACCCACCAGCATTCCCAATAGGGAAAGGGTGAACATTATTAGAGATGATTTGGTGCATATGATTGACACAGTTCAATCATACAACCCATATTAAGACTTGAGTATTGATAGATTCTATGCCTCTTTGTCTCACAATGTTACTAGCACTGTGTAGTTCAGTGAGATCGATTCAGTTGTTTCCACTCCTATGGTGAAGGAGATGTTTCCCCATTATCGAGACTTGAAGAAGGTCAGAGGGTACATGCCTACGAGATGTGAGGATGACTTGGTAGGACCATTTATATATCCTCGTTGGTTGGCTGCTCACCATATGTGGCCCTAGAAGGATGAGTTGCCATTATATTTTTGCAAACAATTATTTGCAGAATTTCATTTACACCTTGATGTTGATTATACAGATTTCCTTTCTTATGTTGGGCAAGGGAAAGGGAGATTATCTGGCAGTTTTAGAGCACTTGATGCCCCTGTGCCCACTAATAAGTGGGCAAGGGTGGGTCCAAACCTTTTGGTTGTACCAAAAGGTTTGGAAGTGGCAGGAGCCAGTGTTCTAGATGACCTAGTGAGGATGGATGTTTTTTCTAGTATAGTGACTATTGCCACACAAGTTCATGAGATATCCTCTGATCGTGTGGGGAGATATATGTTACGGTCTCATTCCATCATTCCTTCACCTACACAAGATGCATCTTCTAGTGCACCTAATTTATATGATATAGTCGACATACCATCTCCCGTGGAGGTTGTAGCTATATCTAATATAGACCATTTGCAATCTATGAGTGCATTTTTATCCAGTGATTTTCTTTCTACTTATTAGACCATACAGATGCTCGGTGGGATTTCACTTAGGGAGGTTCCATTATTTGTGAGGTCCTATATCATTTCTCAGCAGACTGCACCACTAACAGCTCTGCAGCAGACTACACCACTGACAGCTCCGTAGTAGACTACACCACCGACAACTCCTCCGCACCAGAATGCACCACCGATAGCTCCTCCACATTAGATTGCACCACCGATAGGTCCTTAGGTGACTACACCACCATCGACATCTCCTCTACAGATGACACCACATATAGCTGATCATCAGACCACGCAGGCCACTTCATCATGTCCAGGTCGTCAACTTTTTACTACATTGCTTATAGATGACCAGATTGATCCTGTGGTTATATCATTAGACTCCTTTGGTTTGAGTGCTTTCGGGAGAGCATTAGAGACCACTTTGGTATATTTATAATTAAATTAAATTTTTATTTATTTAACAAACTTACACATATTTGAAATTTGATTAATATATGTTATATATATGTGTACTCTAGGAGGTTATGTACAATGCTGCACCATACAGAGATTTAGAGACTCCACGCGATCCTATTCATTGTGATACACAGGTACATTGAGATGGTTCTTCACAAAATTAATTTTTCTATGATAATACATATTTAAAATTTATTATACATGTATGTGTGTGTGACATATTTTGTTTATTAACATAGGCATCAGGAGGAGGTGTGTCAGCATCATGTCACGGACCAGGACATGGCCCTACTTGAGCGACCATGTTATTTTAGATATTTCATGTGACATTTCATATATACATGCTATAACATTTCATAGATATTTCATTTTATACATGTAGACATTTTATACATGTAGACATTTTAGACATTTTATAAATGTAGACATTTTATACATGTAGTCATTTTATACATGTAGACATTTTAGACATTTTATGTACATGTAGATATTTTAGTCATTTCATATATGTACATGGTATATGGGTACATGTATTATTTCTTATTTTATACATTACATGGTATATGGTTGTGTGTTATTTCATATTTTATACATCGCATTACATATTTCAAACATTACATGTTAGATATTTTATGCATGTTACATGTTATATGTTCGTGTGTTATTTCATCTTTTAGACTTAGTTTTATACACGTGTTATGTATACATTATGTTAAGGTGATGTAATTAATCAAAGCATACATTTAATTAAGTAATCTAACTAACATAATTAAGTAAATTAACTAATATAATTAAGTAATTTAACTAACATAAATAAGTAATCTAACTAACATAATTAAGTATAATTAAGTAGCTAACATAATTGAGTGAATTTGTAACTAAAATAAGTAGGTAACTAACATAATTAAGTAACTAACATCATTAATCAAAGCATATATTTAATTAACTAACTAATTAATCATTTTTCATGTAATTAATTAACTAACATACATACATAAAAACATACAATATATATATACATGTGTTATGTATACATTATGTTAAGGTGATGTAATTAATCAAAGCATACATTTAATTAAGTAATCTAACTAACATAATTAAGTAAATTAACTAATATAATTAAGTAATTTAACTAACATAAATAAGTAATCTAACTAACATAATTAAGTATAATTAAGTAGCTAACATAATTAAGTGAATTTGTAACTAAAATAAGTAGGTAACTAACATAATTAAGTAACTAACATCATTAATAAAAGCATATATTTAATTAACTAACTAATTAATCATTTTTCATGTAATTAATTAACTAACATACATACATAAAAACATACAATATATATATATATATATGTGTGTGTGTGTGTGTGTGTGTGTGTACATTATGTTAAGGTGATGTAATTAATCAAAGCATACATTTAATTAACTAACTAATTAATCAAAGCATACAATTAATTAACTAACATATGTATACATAAAAACATACAATATATATATGAGTTCAAACATGAAAATTCAAACTATAGAGTTCAAATATATTCAAAAGTACAAGAGCTACAAAAAGAAGTTTATTCTGAAGTTTATAGAGTTCTAAAGCTTGTCATACATATAGTTTGGATCCTCTCTATCTTTTATTATCTCCAAAAGTTTTTCATGTTCTTCAATAGACAACCTCCACTTCTGATTGACTTTTTTTCTTTCTGGCAATGTCTCGAATTGCAACTTTGTTGCTATAACCAAGTGACTATAATGTAGAACTTTTTTCCAAACTGGTATTCAATAAATTGAACACCATTTTTGTCGACCTTTATTTGCTGATAATAGGTTCCTTCAATAACAAATGAACCAATTTGGATATTTTTGTCCATCACCATCTACAGTTTGTTCTGTCAACTTGTATTTTTCTTTCGTGCATCTTAGTAGATAATAATCTACATTTTCTATATTGTCAGGATCCATAACTACAGCAAAAATATCACCTAGATACAAATAGATTTTATTAAAATTAAACATCACTTATTGGATAAATTAAAATTAAATAAAATAACATGTATGTGCACATACCTGTAACAACTAAATCAGAAACACGCTCATAATTAGCTGAATATATAGGATCATGAATGTTTATGTCAATGTCATCATCTTCATAAGGAGGCATTCTGATTAACTCCTTCATATCCCATCGTGAAACATATCCATTTGCAATATTCTCACATTGACTAAATGGATTGTCCTCAATGCAGTGAGCACAAGAACATGATTTTTATCTTACTTGAATCAAAAGAGGCTTGTGTTGTCCTGTAGTGATCAATTGATGTAAACTTCTAATACCAACAATTGTTTGACAATTGTAAGGATTAGATCGGTCTATATCTATTACAAATATGAAATGAAAGTTGCACATGTTTAGATCAACAATTATAAAAAGATAAACATGAACACAGAATCAAAATTTAATTTAAAATTTTACAGCAAAATATAAATTACCTTTCACTTCCCAAAAATAATGTTTGTTGTATATGGTGTCCCGAGGAGCAAAATGAATTTCACACCATTCAATAATTTTTTTTGAATTCTCTATCATGTTACCTGTACATTTTTGAATTATCAGTTTAAAGAAAATGGAGATCTAAGCTAAAATTATATTATTTGAAATTTATATATACATATATATTTAACTATTGAACACCATTTGTACCTGCAAGTTCATGTTGGTGAAGTGCACGCTTCACACATGCTCCTGCTCCATCGTGCTCTCCTTTTCCATGTCCACTTTCAAAGAAGTTCCACAAAAACTTAACATTGCGTTAGCATGTTGCATGGTTAGCCAATTAAAGGCTTTTGCAGATTTAAATTGTCCTGAAAAATTAAGTTGTACATACATACATACATGTCATCTTTTAATAATTTAACAAATAATTAAATGATAATGAAAATAAATTGAAGTATCTATACATGTATACCTGCACAACCATTAGACCAAATCTAGCATTGTGAGACATTTATCCCATGATTTGCAATATCTTCAAAAAACATTGCAAAATAATGAGCCACATAGCTTCTATCATGAACCTTATCATCACTGATATAGAAATGAACCTCCTTGATGATAATGTGTTCATTTGGATCAGGACTTTCTACCCCATCCAAATTATATTGTGCATGTCTATAGGTCACTTGCACAAATATTGGAACCTAATCAGAATGATAATATTGAGCTTGAAGCTCTTTTTGAGGGGAAAATGTATAGTTCTCCGATAAATCTACAATTGAAAGAATACAACCAGGTGGAAAACAATCTTTGGAAGCTCGAAACTGTTTAGCTTGCCATCATGCACCATGACAATGTTGGATGTGTGGATAAATTAGAGTACGAAATCTAGTCATAAACTTAAGGTAGGGAAATTCACTCTCCTTTAATAAAAAAATTTTGGATTCATCTTCGCTCTTTGTTCGATATGTCTCATATTCAAATCTTTTCCACAAAACCGGTGTTGAAACATTAATATTCTCAATTTGCAATGGAAATTTATGCAAATCTCCACAATCACTACATGCATTCTTTATAGATTGTACTTTGAACTCATTTGAATCTTCTAATTTATCACATAAAATAGACTTCACAAATTGTGTCGTACTTTCGGGGATGACCATATTTGAATCAAGAACTGCCATAACTTTTTTATATGATTGCAAATATAAATAAAACTCAACATGATTTCGACAACAACAAGTTTCACGAACCTTATTTATGCGTACAAAGAAAGGGTGCAACCTCTCAAACATTCTTTGACATATTTTCACATTTGAAAATTCTTTCTTGAATGCTTCAAATAATTCACTTTGTGTTATATCTATAAAATGTTTTGGATGTGCAATTTTCATACCAGTCTCTTCATCTTTCATCTATATTGTATCTCTTCTATTAGAAGGAACATGAGAGTGAGTGGTCCAATATTCAATGACCTATTTTTCTGCATGTTCAGAAATTCTATCTTTTCAAGGAAGCCTACAAATATTTACCCAATTTTTTTCAATATTTTCATCTAACATATTTCTCTTCCTGATATATCTTTGAATAGTTCTTGTAGATACATTCAATAAATCAGAAATTGCATGCACTTGTTTTCTCTATGTCAACCTCCTACTAGATAAAGTAGTCAAAATTGCTCTACATGCAGCACTTAAATCAGCTCCTCGACTTGAGTTATTAATGTTGTTCAATGCATCTTGTAAATTTTTAACTATTGTTTGATTTACATTTTCTCCTGAGTTTTTCTTGTTGTCCACACCCAACAACTCCAAAACAAGAGTCATTTTTTTTTCCTGAATAACCTAACAAATAATTGAGCTCTTGCAACCATACTTTTATTTTCAAAATATTCATCCCAAAGGTTTTTGCAATGACTTTTAATTGTACTTTCAGATAACATTTCTTCAGATGGAATTTGACTGAAAAATGAATCCTCATTCATCTCCATCAAATTGCCTATGCCAAAAGATCTATTTTCACCTCTAGAACTACCAATTTGGTCCCCTGCTTGAATTGCATCTTCCTGAATATCAATAGGTTCTTCCTGAACTTCAACAGGTTGATCTTGATTATGTTCTATCTGATATTTTTTGTCATCCTTTGTTTGATCATATTTTCTTAATCTATTCCTTTTATTCCCCATTGTAAAAACTATTTAGATTGAAAAATATAAAAGAATCACTTAACTGGAAAAACTCACAAATTTATATAAAAGCTTACGCTCATAAGCAAACAAAATATATACATATTTATCATTCACAAAATCACAGCAATCTAATCTTGCAAAATTTCTCAAGGACAATGAAAAAAATATAGTTACTCCAAAATCATCAACCTATCTTGGAAACACAATGAAGACAATATTTTCCAAAAATAATTGCAAATTTTTTTTTCAAACCCTACCTTAAACCACCACTCGACAGAAACCATGCAAAGAACAATCCAGCAACCCTGAAATTTTCCAAAACTTTCACAATCCTCCAATTCAATCTTAGAGCCAAAATCTATAAACCTGTATATCGAATACTAGCCAAAATCTTCTTAATAAAGAAAACTGAATAAGAGTTTCAATGCATGCAACATAATAAACAGGTAAACTGCCCTGTGAAAAATAGCAAAAAATTAGTTAACTTAAAAACACTAAATCAAAACTTGACATGCAATACTCACATATAAAATAAAAATAATTTAAAAAGTTAAAAAACCTATGAAAAATCACTTAATTAAAGATAAAAACCACTTAACTCTTACAAATAAAAATAAAATAATTTAAAATTTTCAAAAAAACTATTAAAAATCACTTAATTAAAGATAAAAACCACTTAACTCTTACAAATAAAATTAAAATAACTTATAAATTTCAAAAAACTATAATAAATCTATAAAAAAAATTGAATTTATTTTAAAAAAAAAACTATTATAAATCTATAAAAAAAACCGATTTTATTTTAAAAAAATGCATATTGTGAAAAATTGGATTTAATGGCTTGGCCATGCATGGGACCGTGTTTGGTCACTCAATGGCTCCGGTCGTACATGGTCCAGCCGGAAGGTGGTTCGGCCGGACCCATGTGGAATCCTATTTGGCAGCCTTGTCATTAAAAAAGGGTGGCTCTCAAAAGTTCTCACTTCTTGACCTGAATTCTCTATCAAAATTACCTTTTTGTAAAATCTAAAAATACCCTTTTGTAGAGCTCATAATGAAGATTATGGTCATGTAATTTTTATCATGTTTTCATTTCATATAATATATTTTAAGTTCAAAATATTTCAAGTAGGTATTTTAACATTTAAGAACATGCTCGTTCAAAAAATATTAAAAATAACAAATCATGTCAGAAAAATTAAAACTTTATATTTAACACTAGAGGAGAGAGTCCTTTTCAAGAATATATATATATATTTTAAATCGTGTAGATTTGATAGGGAAACTTGGACGCGAACTAAAAACTATTGATTTTGGGTACCATCAACTTTGGATAGTTATAACAGACAAAATATATACCGAAATCCAATCTTTCCTTTTTTATGCACTAGCTATACATGTCATCTAAAACATATTATGGAATCAGAGGAAAAAAATATTTTTTACATATAGTTTGTTAACGCAAACTAGACCCTAGATTTTCAGCATATTTCAACAATAAAAAAATGGACTTCAAAATATAGAAAACTATGTCAATTTTTGTTCAAATTTTTTTTTTAAATTATAAGCATAAACTTCATCAAATTTTACACATTTTATTAGTTTACATCATCTTCAAATTCTAAACACAAATGTCACTTTTATGTCGTTAAAGTTGAAAATTTTGAATGTTGTTGTGCTTTTCCTTTATAAAAGTGTGACACAGGTTTGTATTTTTACCCATAAATATAGGTATACCATTTATGGGAATATTCCACCAACCAAAAATCATATTTTTAAAATCAAGATGGAAAGGACACATAATTTTACATCTAAATGAGAAATGAATTCTCTTTATATTATGTTCTCAATTAAGAAGAATAACATTGCACTTTGAACCTATTTTGGGAAGAGCATTAAGAGATGGTTGTAAGAAAGAATTTTTATTATTAAAAATAGAAGTACTTGAGGCAGCAAAATCAGAAGCAAGACTATTATTTCTTATTGTTCTTGAAACCTAACACATTTCCAAGGTTATTCTACTTCCACTTGCCACATCACTAGCCACTTATTTTTTTCTTGAGTCTTTTTGAGATGGTCACAAATTTCTATCTGATCCCACATTTGTTTTTTTGTTTTATTTTGATTACTTAAGACTTGAGTTCATTCATTATCCTTCTCTCCATTCTTATTAGGATAATTGAACCCCAATAAGGATAAATCATATTTTAAACTCTTGTTATCAATTGACTTGTCAACTATCTTTAGACATGATTTCTTCCCCTTCGATGATAGGGAAATCTCACCTTCCTCCATGTCTTTTTTCCCCAAGCCAAAATTGGGGATCTATGTAGAGGTGATTCAAATTATTAATATTCCTTGGTGGTGTGAACATTGTTTACACTTTTTTCCTCCTTATTTTTTACATCCTTGGTGTGATTAATATCCATTTTCATCTTCAAAAGGCTTAGCACATTTATTATAGATCTATTCTCCTTATTTTGTGTTTCAGAAACTAGATTTTAGTCTAGGGGAGGAGCCCTATCCTCTAACATTATGTGTTCCAAGACCACTCAAATCTCCACCCTTTTATCCTTATTAGGGTTAGAGTTATTAAGCATTGATTCCAAATCCTTATGTTGTAATGACTGGACCTGATTTGTCACAATAGCCAACTCAACCTTTGAGAATTAGAAAACCCAATATCTAGATCAATAGAAGACTCGTTGATTTGATGTTCCAAACCTTCTTTTTGTATTTGAACACTATTGATTCAAATGATCTAAACCCAAAGTAGAATTATTAGGTACATGAGAAGTATTTTGGGAAGAAAGAAAGACCTATTTTCCAACAACCACCAAGTTCAAATCTTGTTTTGGATTTTTACACGTGTAACCTTCAAGTATCCAAACTTGTTATAGTTCAAATAGTATAATGACACATTTTTTATATTTTAAAACTTGATCCCATCTACCAAACATAGGCCTTGGGGAAATCATAATTGGAAGAACAACCACATTGACATAAATTATGGAAAAGATCAGCCTTGATCTCTCCATGATGACTTTATTAATTGGAACCTGGAACCATGGTCCAAAGGATTCTACAATACCTATGAAGATATTATAATCCCAAAAATCCAAAGAGAGACCTGGGAGAAAGATCCAAGTAGGAGTGACAACCCTTAGATTAGTAGAGAAGTCAAATCTAGGTTTCCACTTACAAAGGGAAAGGAATTTTTTAAAAGTTTTATCAAAATCCAAAGCACCCCCATCAAGAATTTGATCAAATATTCATTGTTAACACAAATAAATAAAAATAGACTATTTTCCATTGTAGTAATAGTCACACTTCCTTTTATTTTCCAAATCTCATTTTCCCACCTTCATACCTAATCCTAATTTGGTCTAAAGATAATAAACTTACCTATCAAGCAGATCTTCATGTTTTGAATAATAATTTCCATTATTTTGTCCAACACAATTGCTTCTAGTCCTTCTTTCAAGAAAATAGCTAAACAAAATCAGAGTTAATCACAAGGTCCTTCTCCCTAGGGTTGTTATTCCCTGTCAATTTTTCTACATATGAAGAAGATGCCTCATTAGAAAAAAAGGAATCCAACCCTAAAGTTAGAGAAACAAAAACAACAAGGTCAAGCAAACTGTGAGACCCCACACTTGACACAAATATTGATAGAGAGGAGGCAGAGGTAGAAGAACTTGAAAGGGGGACCAATTGCTCCCAAACCCTAGCTAAAGAACCTTTTAAAATCTTGTTATCAATTGACTTGTCAACTATCTTTAGAAACCTTTTCTCCAACTTCAATGATAGGGAAATCTCACCTTCCTCTATGTCTTTTAAAGAATAGGTCTCTCCATATTTTTTCCAAGCCACAATTGGGGATCCATGTAGAGGTGATTTAGATTCTTGATTTTCCTTGGTAGTATGAACATTGTTTACACTATTTTCCTCCTTGTTTTATACCTCCTTGGTGTGATTAATATCCCTTGTGTTCTTCAAGGGGATTAGCATGTTGATTATACCTATCTATTCTCCTTTTTTGTGTATGAGAAACTAGATTTGTTTCTAGGGGAGGAGCCCTATCCTCTGACATTATGGGTTCCTAGATTACCTAAATCTCTTCCCTTTTATCCTTATTAGGATTAGAGTTATTAAGCATTGACTCAAAATCTTTGTTCTATAATGATTGGATCTGATTTGTCACAATAGCCTGGAAATGAACCATCCGAGAATTAGAAAACCAAATATCTAGATTAGTAAAAGACTAATTGATTTGATGTTCCAAGCCTTCTTTGTATATCTGAACACTATTAATTTGATCTAAACACAAAGTAGAATTATTAGGTACATGAGAAGTATTTTAGGAAGAAAGAAGAACCTATTTTTGAACAACCACCAAGTTTAAATCCTGTTTTGGCTTTTCACATGTGTAGCATTCAAGTATCCAAACTTTTAAAAGTTCAAATTGTATAATGAGGCATTTTAATATTCCAAAAATTTATCCCATCTACCAAACTTAGACCTCAGGGTAATCATAATTGGAAGAACAACCACATTGACACAAATTATGATAACTTGATCAGCCTTGATCTTTTCATGAAGACTTTATCAATTGCAACCATGATCCAAAGGATTCTGAAATACCTATGAAAATATTATAATCCTAAAACTCCAAAGGGAGACCTAGGAGATAACTCCAAGTGGGGGTGACAAGCCCCAGATCAGTAGATTGTTTAAGTCTAGGTTTCCACTTACAAAGGGAAAGGAAGTTTTTTTTTTAAATATCAAAATCCCAAGCACCCCCCATCAAGACTATTCATTGTTAACAAAAATAAATAAAAATAGACTATTTTCCATTGTAGTAATAGTCAAACTTCCTTTTATTTTCCAAATCTCATTTTTCCACCTTCATACTTGATCCATATTTGGTCTAAAGACAAGAAACTTACCTATCAAGCAAAGATTCATGGCTTGAACAATATTTTCCATTATTTTATCCATCATGCAATCACTTCTAGTCCTTCTTTCAAGAAGATAGCTAAAAGAATTAGAGTTGATCACAAGGTCCTTCTCCTTAAGAGTGTTATTCCCCATTAGTTTATCCACATATGAAGCAGAAGCCTCATTAGAAAAAAGAGAATCAAACCCTAAAGTTAGAGACACAAAAATAACATGGTCAAGCAAGTAAGACACCGCACATGACACAAAGATTGCTAGAGAGAAGGTAGAGGTAGTATAACTTGAAAGGGCCACTAGTTACCCTCACCCCCCATCTGCCCCTCCCCCTCCTGTCCCACCTAGTATGCTCATGAGGACAGAGTGTAGAAAATTGGAAAATGCAAAGGTAGGAAACTTGGATAAGTATATGCACAATACTTTTCATTTTGCTAAAAATGTTTAACTCAATTTTTATTAAAAATAATAAATAATTATATAATTTAAAAATTAAATCAATTACATAAAGAAAAATTTAAACAAAAAGTTTAATTTTTAAAAACATATAATATTAATTAAAAATTTAATTAATCACTTATTCTAATATTATAGAAAATAACCACACAACTAATATTTAAGGCTACACAATTAAATAAAATAATAAATTTTTTAATTATATACTTCAAAATATATTTCATCATGCTTAAATCTTAAGCAATCTATGGAGCATTCTTTATATCTAAAACACATATTAACTTTTTAAATAGTGATATGACCAAAAGAGCCGCAAACCTAAAAGGAATCTATTTTACCCTGTAAAGCTTTGATATATGTAACCTTATACCGAGAGGTCATTCTTCCATTCCTCGAGTGTATTTGGGTTTAAAAGTTCGAGTGCCCTGATGCATATACACCATTTTCATCTCTCATTCGAAGCTTGAAGATCAGCGTGCCTTTTTTTGCAGCAGATGGATTGTGCATAATTAGCAAATAAAAATAACAATATGAACAGATACTGAGTGAATAGCTTCCTCGATTGAGGTATGTTGTCCCCAACTTGGATTGAATTCTTGTCAAGAAAGACTTTAAATCCCTTGTTCTGAAGATTATGAAAGATGAGGCTGGCTACACTTTCCTTCACATCTGTCCCACGATGGTTAAGGAATAGATTATATCTTGGAACCTCTAAGAATGAACAGTTGGGATTAGTGTAAGCATACGCCCAGAAATGATTTTTTTGAATGGCAGCAAGCCAGATAGAGAAAGGCAGAGCACATTTGGGAGTATTATAAAATAGATGGAGCAGTGAGAGGGAGAGAGGGGAGCAATATACTTTCGTGATTATTTGTGGGCAACGAACGAGTTTAAATCAGACCAGAATTTGGAGAATTGCCTGGATCCATACGATGCACTGAAGATTTATGTTTGAGGTGCAAAGGATCAAGGATCTGTGAAGGTGTGCAGGGAGTTTTGGAGAGTGGCGGTCATCCGATGTCGAAACCCTAGATCTGGCCAAGAGATGCAAACCCTAGATCTGGAGAAGAGATGCGACCATCCAAAAGCCCCAATATTCTGATCAGAGGAGATGCTATCTGAAGGACTCAAATTACGTGTTTCTGAAATTGGTTCAGGTATTTCTTATCATCCAATTGTACCGTCTTAACCTGGGATTTTAGTTTTTTAACAACAGTTCATGACCTTGCTTTATCAAGGACAATTGATGAAATTTGAGTACAGATCCAGATGTGCTGTTGTTGCATGGGTTTTGAAATGATTGCGTTGGCAGATGCAGGATTTTATGCAATTGCCTCTGACTCAGAGTCTATGGACTTCCTAATCAGCCTTCCAAAGTTGAAATGGTCGGCTGCTTGGTCTTCTTGACTCCATTAGTATTCAGAAAGTAAGTACCCACAATTATCTTGCATGAATTTACAAGGACTTCGTATTTGGATCCCCCAATTCATAACCCATTTGTAAATTTACCCAAACGCTTATTTTCTGAATTTACAGGCATTTGTTATGGGTAATGGTTTTGGAGCAGGGGTTGCATATTATTTCTACCTCGTCCACCCTGATCGCGTGAGAGGCATTGTAACATTGGATGTACCTTGATGATGCCGGATCCATAGTCAATGTGATGGACAAGCTTCCCCGAGGCTTTTATATTAGACATTGGCAGGTTTCTTAATCATTTCTTCCTGCTACTAACTTACCACTAGACCTATGTTGACTTGTTTACCAATGGGGATTTTTCTTAATCATTTATGTAGGAGCCTGGAAGGGGTTTGGTAGATTTTGGGCCTTTTGGTGTAGAAGACAAAAGGAGGGTAAACTGTAAAGATATCATGGGCCTGTACGACCCTGAAACTCCATTGCCTGTTTGTTTTACAGCCTCTGTCTGACCAGCCCAACAGCCATGGAAATAACCAGTCCCCTGTGCATCGTTACAAAAATATTGAACTTGTATTGTCCCTTTCTCTGCCTACCTTTCAAGCCATCTATTTTAATGAAAAAATGTGCTCTGCTCGCCTCCATATGTCTTGCTGCCATTCAAAAGAATCTGATCTGTGTGTATGCTTACAACAATCCCAATCCCAACTTTGTACTGCTGTCCTCTCTCTGCCCTTCTCGGCCAGAAAATGAGTATGGGCATTCTGTATTGGTTCACAAGGTGTGATGTATTCTTAACCATCATGGGACAGATGTGAAGGAAAGTTTAGCCAGCCACATCTTCATAATCTTCAAAACAAGGGATTTAAATACTTTCTTGACAAGAACTCAATTCAAGATTGGGACAACATATATCGATCAATAGAGGAAGCTATTCACTAAGCATCTGTGCATATTGCTATATTTTTTGCTAACTATGCACAGCCCATTTGATGCTTAAAAGATCTCAAGCTCATCCTCAAAATTGAAGCTCCCGTCATACCAGTATTTTGTGAAGTTCAGCCTCCAAAGCTTCGAATAAGAGACAAAGATGGTGTGTATGCTCAGTGCACTGGAAATTTTGGAAGAATTCCTTCTATAAGATTTCATATATAGAAGGGTTTGCATTTCTGTTTAATTTAATTATTGAACTTTTTGCAAGCAAATTGTCTCATCTTCAAGATTGAAGATGATTGAAATAACTGTAGAAAACATCCGCACAAAGCATAAAGAAGCAGTTACTGTATTAGATTCACATAATTATATGAGATCTGAACCTGTTCTTGTAGATCAGAATTAGCTAATACGTCTGTGGTTTCCTTTTCGTCAACTATTTTAATATAATATTGCTTTGATTTTCTAATTTCCAACATCCCTTTTGCAAATAGTTTTATTTTTACTCTGTTTTTGATCATTTTAAAGAGTCTGATGATAAATTGATGTAACAGCTCAAATGTTCAATCAGATAACAAGGAGATTAGTCCAAACTTACGTTTGATTTGAGATGGATAGCCTGAAAATTTAGCTTTATGTTCACAAAGATTTTTTTGGACTTTAAAAGACTACATCCGCCTAGTAACAACGAGGAAACGAAAGCAGAAATGCATAAGATTATATAATCACAGCAATTTTATTTTATCAAAAATCGCATCTTATGAAGTGTTTTCATTCAGTAATTTAAAATAAATTTATAAAATAAGGCAGATTTTCTGGAATCTGGTTTGTTTGGATGGAATTTCTAGGCTAATTATTTGCTAAAATCTACGGTTTTTTATAATTATGAGCAAGCTAAAATCTATGGTTTTTGATAATTGTGAGCAAACTAGATTTCGAGTAAAAATCAACAAATCATTAAATTAAATTTTAGCATTAAAAATCAACAAATCATTGAATTAAATTTTAGCACTTAAATAGAGCCGGAAAGGATTGATACTATATATAATAGCTAAGGGGTCTTATATAAAAGAGAAGATATTAAAATAGGAGCAATTTAGTTCTTTAAAAAACTTCTGACCGTACAGAAAATAGCTCTTTTGGCTCCCTCATCTCTGATTATTAATATTCAACTGATTTGAGAAGAATATAGCAAATTATTGAAAGAAAAATTTACAATTGAAAAAGTAAAGAATGCTGCCTTTGATATGGCTCTGACAAAGTTCTAGGTTGTGATGGGTTTACTACACCTTTTTAAAAAGAAATGTTGGGATTATGTATCTAGCTCTAGATGAGTCTAGATAAACTAAAACCATCTTAAAGGAACTTAATACAATTTTGATTGCCATTATTTTTAAAGTTGAAGTACCGAATAATTTTGCATAATTTTATCTCATTTCATTATACAACATAGTATGGAAGATATTCACGAAACCTATATCCATCAAATTAACAAAATTTATTCCTTGTGATATCCTTAGAATGGGGAGGTTTTGTACCCAAAAGAAAATGCTAGGAGTCATAGGGGCTCATGAGATGCTCCATTCTACTGCGAATTGAAAAGATTCCTTTAATGATTTTAAATTTGGACATGATGAAGGCTTATGATCGTGTAAATTGAGAGTGTCTTCTTTGTGTTTTAAGAAAACTTGGTCTTACTACCAAATGGACTAAATTGATTGCCTCTTGTTTATCGACAACCAAATTTTCTATTTTGATAAATGGCACTCCATGTGTTTTTTATGCTTCCATTAAGAGTATACACCAAGGAGATCCTATCTCTATTTCTTTTTATTTTAATGGAAGAAGGACTAAAAATAACAATTAAGGCATCAAATACAAATCTTCTTTCGTAATGAATCATAATTTCAAATGTGCTTGATTCATTTACTCGTTACTTATTTATAGGTGACACCTTACTTTTTGGCAGGGTTGTTATGGCTGAAGCTAGCATTATTAAAAATGTTATTGACGATAATGTGAATTTATCTAGGCAGATAGTTAATAAGAAAAGTCACAATGTTTATTTATAAATGTTTCCCCTCTTGTACAAGGTAGATTGTTGATGAAATTTTGGAATTTCAAATTGGGTTCCTTTCCTTCCAAGCTTTAGGGGATTCCTTTCTTTGCTAGCTTTAAGAGACATAATTTTTGGTAGAAGGTTGTTTCATCTATTTCAAAGAGAGTAATATCTTGGAAATACAAATATATCACTCTCTCAAGAAAGTTGACAATGATTAAATATGTTTTGACAACAATTCCTTTGTATCTAATGTTTGTATTGAAAGTTTAAAAGATCTCCATGCATCCCTAAGATGCTTCTTGTAGGAAGATCACAAAACAAATAAACACAAATTATGACTTCTAGCATGGTAGAAAGTATGTCTTCCTAATAAGTTCTATGGGGCTGGTATTTAAAATTTGGACTTAAAAAATTAAGTATTAAGGACTAAAATACTTTGGAAATTGTATCAATTTCCTCAGTTTAAGTGCAACAAGCTAATGAGTGAAAAGTACCTTGATTATTAAGATGGAGAAAGAGTGTTTACTATTATTGCCTTACAAATAGGGTCAAGAATTTAGAATCGCTTCTCCTATTGCAAAGAACTTATTTTGTTACATTTTGGAAAAGTTGTAGCAGAAAAATCATAATTAATTATTTAGATGGAAAAAATCACAAAAAAATATGCACCACATCTGGAAATGAGTCTAGTACTTATATCTAGAATCTTGTAAAACCATATTATCATTTGATTATCTTTAAGGTGGTCAGAAATACACCTACTTATTTTTTCCTGAAATTTTTGTATTGCTCCATTAAAATTTGAAATTTTCACCATTGAGATTTTTTTTTTCAAAATAGGGCTAGTATACTAGAAACTAAATTCAATTTTCTACAAATTCTCTTCTT
Source organism: Chamaecyparis obtusa (assembly GCA_027943335.1). Classification (NCBI taxonomy): domain Eukaryota; kingdom Viridiplantae; phylum Streptophyta; class Pinopsida; order Cupressales; family Cupressaceae; genus Chamaecyparis; species Chamaecyparis obtusa. Next base: position 17,735 of record BSBK01006760.1, on the reverse strand, counting down.
ACATATTATATAAATATAAGATTGATAACTTGTTAAATTTTTTACGTCAACTTTTCTAACCTTGATTTTCAGAATTTTGATTGCTACTTAAGGGCCTAGTTTGGAATACAATGATCTTAAGCATACTTAATATAGGAAAAATGTAGAGAACACAAAAACAATTGAGGACTGTGAATATGGAAATGATGTGCAAAGAGGAACTTGTATATTCAAATTTTGGGCCTAAAATAGATAGACTATGGATCTGTAATATCACAAATTTGCACCCTTGTGTAATATTCCATTTAGCAATGCACCTAACTTAGCCTAAAGACACAAAAATCCACATCACCCTTCACACCCAATCATTTAGCCGCATCACTTCCCATTTGGAATTGTGGGAATGCATTTTGGTTGAAATATGATGTGTGTGCACTACAGAGATGTATCCACATGAAATGTACTTGTCTAAGAATCTATGTACATGTAGAGTACTATTGGAGTGTTACATATTCTCATCTTGTAGCTATAACACCCAAATCCACCACCCACCAATGCAAAAATTCAAACTCTTGCATTATAATCCCATTTTTGGACCTTCATTAGGTCTTTTGGACATTTGTTTGAACTCTCTTCATCACTTATTCTACATATTTTCTACATCTCTTGTTCTCTAAATCTATTTCTCATGCTTGGTGGCTCTCATCTCATGTTTTGACATACATTATTCATTCCAACCTTTCATCTTATTGAGTTTTGCTTCATAATGGTGATGAGAAGTTCCCCGCATTACCTTAATTTGTGTATTTGATAACATATCTTGATCTTTCCCTATTTCTATTATTATTTTCATGTATACCATTTTACACATAGTTATCTATTACCACATTTTTTTGTGTCTAATTGGATGTTATGGAGGTGGAAACACCAAAGTAGGGATCTGACTGAGGAATGTCTCCAAATAGGTACCCACCATTTTCGCTTTATTTTTTGTGTTTGTAGGCTCATGGATTTGTGATTTCTTGGTTGAATATTTCATCAACTTGAGGTTAATGTGATATGATTGTTCTTTTCTTCTTCTTTCTTCATGGAATAATCATATATTTTCTCTTTCTATTATCATACCTATCTTTTTGTTAGTTTAGTTTATTTCTAATTATTTTATCTTGTCTTTAGGTTTTGTGTCATTGTATTCATAATCTATTTGTACACAATGTACATGCACTGTGCTATTATCCTAACCCATGCCATCGTATGTGACTTGTGTCGGCATCTAGGTGAGTGAGTTTGCAGAGTTTAGTATTTTTCCTTTGTAGTCAGATATTTTATTTTCAATAGTCTACACATCTTTATCTGCTAAGTTTCTCATGTTATTTATATTTATCTTTATTTGGAATTCTAGTTGTCTTAATCATTTAGTCCATTTGTATCAAGTACTTCAATTAGTTAGAACTTTCTTCAATTCTTAAGTGTCTAGGTCCCCTAGCTCACCAGAGTGCTAGTAGAAGTGAGGTTGTGCAAGGGAGAGTTCATCCCTTGATATTCTAACTAATCTTGATATTGGTGCACTTTTCCTTCTCTACAAGATCTAATCATCATAGTTTAAATACGTGTTTGTGTGCAAATATGTGTTCGATCTAGAACTGAGGACATCCAAATTAAAAACCATCCAAAATTTGAATCAAACTAATAAAAATGAGGAACTAATTGACACAATCTAGTGGTTTTCTATTGTCCAAAATTTGGAACCATGTATCTCAGCCTACCTATACAAATTTTCAATGTTGCAGATCTTTTCTATTGAATCTATAACCTACACACAAAAGAGACTGTAAAATGCTTTTGTTTCACAAGGCTTTATCTAATTGAAACCCTAAGTATCTATTAGCCTTCACTAGAACTATGGTTGATCAGAAAAGAGTGATTACAACTAGTAGAACATAGTCCAATCTAAAATATAATATTGAACTGACAAGATTATACTTTTAGACTAATAATGGTGGCAATGCAAGGTTATTTTGATAATTCCTCCAAATTTTGATCCAACAAAACTCATCATGAAAACATACTTAGAGATAACTTTTAAAAACTTTCTATGTCTAACACTCAAATTTGAATAAACTTTCTCAATAATGCTTTCTCTAGAATGTATGAGATGTTAAAGAATTCAAATAAATTAGGACGGGTGATGGGTGTTGCTCTACAGGGTTCTCAAGTTACTTTCTCATTTAGGTTAAGTTCCAATAGCCATGTTAAAATATTAGGATCCACTCATAAATGGTGGGACCCGACACACCAACACATTTTAGTCCCTTTTGGATGGATTATGGCACTAGGTGGCCTAGTCCACCAAAAATATGGTGCTAAGTGCCATAGTCCACCCAAAATGGGGCATACTAAAGGTGCTTGCAAGATGCACAAGTCAAGGACAATAGATCGTGTCACCTAATGAGCATATGAAAGTTTGGGCTCAAAAAAACATACAAGGAAAGTACACTAAAGAAAGGGCCAAAAGGTGATTGTGAAGAATTTATAAGGGTTTATAATTTATGACACTATACCAAGAAATATTATAGTGGGATAAGATATGAATCAATATAAAGGATGAGAACATAGAGGTTTTAGAGATTTAAAAAATGATCTATTTGCTAAAGAATTGATTTCTTTTATGTTCATTTGATATTTTTTAGAACTTTGTGAAAGCAAGTTGGAGAAGTTTTGAAACTATTAATTTGAATACCCATTATTTTTTTCTAGTACAAGATCTTAAGAAGGGTTCTATTTACCAAGAGCAATATTTGTTCAATCAACTATGTGAGAGTTTTTGGGCCATCAACCCTATGGCTACATGACTCCATTAGTGTTGAGATATGTTTTATAGATGATTGATAGAGTCCTATATATTTTTATTTATCTATTTGGAGAATGTTTTTATTTATTGGGAATTTATATGTATACTTGCCCCAAAGGTGGTGATCCGATTCTCAAGGTTAATTATTTGACTTCAAAAAATATTGATTTTCCCTTCAGTTATTATAGCTACCCATATAAAAATGCCACCAAAAGGATTTTAACAAGGTTTGATCATCTCATGGATGTCCAGATTGAAACCTTTCCCTTTACATCCCTCAAGGGAATACTAATAAAATTAATAATAAAATCCAGATAAAATTGGAATTGTGAGTGCTAAATGTTGACGTGTATGACCAAATTGGAAGGAAACTAACATCGGTAATGCAAGCAAAAGACACCTTCTGTGGGGCATATGTAGAGACTACCATGGCCCACTCATTTATAATACTAAATATTATGAAATATATTGATTTATTACAAGTAAATTACAGTAAAAAACAATATAAATTCCAGCTGTATGCTATCTGGAGCGTGATTGAACATTTGGAGTGATATTTGAATTTTATGTACAAGAATACTTTTTTAATTGATCAAAGCAGAGTAGAAAATAAAAATACACAACGAAACATAATTAATGACAAGTCATTATTGAGATATAAAAGCAATATTACATCAAGACAATTTTTTACAATGGAACTGCAACAGTATCTGCTAATCTTCAAGAACAGGTTCAGATCTCATATAACTCCGCGCTCCTGTTTTATGCATTGCGTTCATGTCTTTTACAGTTGTTCCAGTCATCTTCTTGATTGGAATTTGGCCACATTTCTTGCAATTTGTTCCAACAACTCTCCTTGATCACTGTATGCATAATCATTAAAAATAAATTATTTATACATAATTTTATATAATACAAATGTTCATATATTGGATAATATTGAGAAAAAAAATTAACTAATTTTTTCAATAAATAATTATATGTATAAATTCAGAGCATTTATTCATATTGAAAATAATATTTCGTTAATAAATTGTAATATAAATTTGAAAATCAACTAATCAATTAATTCAATGTTATTAAAAATACATCTGCGAAATATTTAAACTATATAAATAAATAATAAATATTTAAATATATACTTCAATAAATCATTTTTCATGAAATATATTTCATTCCATTTAAATCATTAGCAGTCTAATGAACATTCTTTGTATCTACGACACAAAAATTAATTAAACAATCAAAATGAAGCACAAATTCAAGAAAGGATAATGTATATAGTTTACCCTGTAAAAATAAAACCCTTTATATAGGAAACTTGATAGAGTGCCTTCTTCCATTTCTCTAGTGTTTGGAGCTCGACATTTCTAATGCGCCCATGCATGCGAAAGGCTTGAGCATACACCCCATTTTCATCTCTCATTCGAAGCTCTGAAGGCTTTACTCCATAAAATATTGGTATAATGGGGGCTCCACTTTTGAGGATCAATTCGAGCTCTTTCAAGAACCAAATGGACTGTGCATAATTAACAGAAAATATAACAACATGCAGAGATGCTGAGTGAATAGCTTCCTCGATTGATCGAGTTATGCTGTTCCCAACTTGAATCGACTTCTTGTCAAAAAACACTTTAAATCCCTTGTTTTGAAGATTATGAAATATAAGACTGGCTACGCTTTCTTTCACATCTGTTCCACGATGGTTAAGAAATACATTATATCTTGGAACCACTAAAGAATGCAGTACATACTCATTATTTTCGTGTAAGAGAGAAGGGAGTAGAGGATTGTTGTAAACATACACACATGCCTGATTGTTTTGAATGGCAGCAAGACAGAGAGAGAAAAAGAGAGCAAATTTGGGATAATTAGAAGAAGAGATGGAGCAGAGAAAGGGGCAATACACGTTTGACATTATTGTAACAATGCACAGAGGACTCAGTATTTCTATGGCTGCTAGCGAGAAGAACAAAGCACATAATTAATTGGGACTCATGATATTTTGTGTGCGTAGGAGGACTCAATTTATCGTAAGCTTAAGAAGACGAAGTCAACGTTGTTGTCTACGTCCTTAATAAACTCAAAATTTTGGAATCTTAATCATTTCTTCCTGCTACTAACCTACCACTAGACCTATGTTGACTTGTTTGCTAATGGGATTTTTTTTTTCAAAATTTAATTTATGTAGGAGCCTGGAAGGGGTTTGGCAGATTTTGGGCCTTTTGGTGTAGAAGAGCGAAGGAGGGTAAACTGTAAAGATATCATGGACCTGTATGACCCTGCAACTCCATTGCCTGCTTGGTTTACAGCCTCTCTCTGACCAGCCCAACAGCCATGGAAATAACCAGTCCTCTGTGCATCGTTACAAAAATATTGAACTTGTATTGTCCCTTTCTCTGCCTACCTTTCAAGCCATCTATTTTAATGAAAAAATGTGCTCTGCTCGCCTCCATATGTCTTGCTGCCATTCAAAAGAATCTGATCTGTGTGTATGCTTACAACAATCCCAATCCCAACTTTGTACTGCTGTCCTCTCTCTGCCCTTCTCGGCCAGAAAATGAGTATGGGCATTCTGTATTGGTTCACAAGTTATGATGTATTCTTAACCATCACGGGACAGATGTGAAGGTCAGTTTAGCCAGCCTTATCTTCATAATCTTCAGAACAAGGGATTTAAATAATTTCTTGACAAGAACTCAATTCAAGATGGGGACAACATATATCGATCAATAAAGGAAGCTTTTCACTAAGCATCTGTGCATATTGCTATATTTTCTGCTAACTATGCACAGCCCATTTGATGCTTAAAAGAGCTCAAGCTGATCCTCAAAATTGAAGCTCCCATCATAGCAGTATTTTGTGGAGTTTAGCCTTCAATGCTTCGAATAAGAGATGAAGATGGTGTGTATGTTCAGTGCACTGGAAATATTGGAAGAATTCCCTATATAAGGTTTCATATATAGAAGGGTTTGCATTTGTGTTTAATTTAATTATTGAACTTTTTGCGAGCAAATTGTCCCATCTTCAAGATTGAAGATGATTGAAATAACTGTAGAAAACATCCGCACAAAGCATAAAGAAGCAGTTACTGTATTAGATTCACATAATTATATGAGATCTGAACCTGTTCTTGAAGATCAGAATTAGCTAATACGTCTCTGGTTTCCTTTTCATCAACTATTTTAATATAATATTGCTTTTATATTTTAATTTCCAACATCCTTATGCAAATAGTTTTTTTTTACTCTGTTTCGATCATTTTAAAAAGTTTGATGATCAATCAGATTACAAGGAGATTACTCCAAACTTACGTTTGATTTGAGATGGATAACCTGAAAATATAGTTTTATGTTCACAAAGAATTTGTTGGACTTTAAAAGATGAAGGGTAACAACTACATCAGACTGGTAACAAGGAGGAAACGAAAGCGGAGACGCATAAGATTATATAATCAAGCAATTTTTATATTTTTATCAAAAATTGCATCTTATGAAGTGGTTTCACTCACCAACAGATTTTATAGAATCTGCCATTTTTTGGATGGAATTCCTAGGATTATTATTATTTGATAATAATGAGAAAAGTAGATTTGGAGTAAAAATCAACAAATCATTAAATTAAATTTTAGCTGTAAAACTCAACAAATCATTAAATTAAATTTTAGTTCTTAATTACAGTAGAAAAGGATTGATATTATACATAATAGTCAAGGGGTACTATATAAAAGAGAATATATTAAAATAGGAGCAATTTAGCTCTTTACAAACTTTTTGATCGTACAAAAAATAGCTCTTTTGCTCCCTCTTCTCTCAATTTTATACTCCAACTGGCTCTAGAAGAATATAACAAATTATTGAAATAAAAATTTACAATTGAAAGAAAAATTTACAATTGAAGAAGTAAAGAAGGTTGTCTTTGTTATGGCTACTGACAAAGTTCTAGGTTGTGATGGGTTTACTACACTTTTTTTAAAAGATATGTTGGGATTTTGTATCTAGCTCTAGATGAGTCTAGAAAAATTAAAACCATCCTAAAGGAACTCAAAGTAACTTTGATAGTCATTATTTTTAAAGTTGAAGCACCAAATAATTTTGTAAAATCTCATCTCATTTCATTACGCAACATAGTATAGAAGATATTCACGAAAGCTATATCCATCAAATTAGCAAAACTTAATCCTTGCGATATCCTTAGAATAGGGAGGTTTCATACCCAAAAGGAAATTCTATGAGTCATAGGGGCTCATGAGATGCTCCATTCTATTGCAATTGAAAAAATTCCTTTAATGATTTTAAATTTGGGCATGATGAAGGCTTACGATCATGTAATTGAGAGTGTCTTCTTTGAGTTTTAAGCAAACTTTGTGTTACTACCAAATGGACTAAATGGATTGCCTCTTGTTTATCAACAAGCAAATTTTCTATTTCGATAAATGGCACCCTGTGTGTTTTTTTTGCTTCCACTAGGGGTATACACCAAGGAGACATTGTTTCTATTTCTTTTTGTTTTAATGGAAGAAGGTCTAAGCATAGCATTTAAGGCATCCGATATGAATCTTCTTTGGTAACAAATCATTATTTCAAATGTGCTTGATTCATTCACTCATTTCTTATTTATAGGTGACACCCTACTTTTTGGCAAGTTTGTTATGGTTGAAGCTAGCGTTATTAAAAATGTTATTGATGATTATGTGAATTTATCTAGGCCATTAGTTAATAATGAGAAGTCACAATTTTTCTTTATGAATGTTTCCCATCTAGTACAAGGTATATTGTTGATGAAATTTTGGAATTTCAAATTGGGTACCTTTCCTTACATAATCATAATATGTAAGGATAAATATATGTACGATAAATATATGATATAAGAAATATTTAAAAAAATCAAAAGGATATTTCTCATGATGATTATCCTTTTCTATAGCCTCCAATCGAGAATGAAAATGATTTGGACCTCTATGTGGAATCCACATGAGGAAAGATACATCTTTTGAAAAACGTCCATCAATTTATGATAGTGTGAACATTGCAAAGAATATTAAGGATATCATGAATGATCATTATTTACTATTGATGTGGATTGTATAAGAGATTAATCCTCTCAAGGATAGCAAGGTGACTACCTCCGTAAATAAAAGTATTAAAAAAATTATTTCCAAGACCCAAGAACTTTCTAGGGGGCTTAAAGATGTAAAAGAAGATTATGAAAAATTTAACCAAAGATTTGGAGGATCATATTTTCAAAGTTCATGAAAAAATGAGGGCAATGGTTGCAGTTAGGCACATTTCTATGGATAACAGTTCATACAGACTTAGGAAGCCAAATGCCTAGGTTGAGATTAACCATGGTCTTTCAAAGAGTGTTGTTGATTCCTTGACTAGAAGTGTCAAGTCTAAAAAGAAGATTGTGGACACTGGGGTGGCCTTTTATTCTCTCCAAAAATCTTCCACAAGACTTCAAAGAAAGGATAAGGGTGCTACTCTAGAATTGATAGGGTGGTAAATTGGGTGAAAAGTATAAATGATGAAGTGATAAAAAATAATGAAAGTTTGCTAAAAAAATTGTTAGGTTTATGTGGTGTAGTCCCTTATTTTTTGCACTATTGGTTTGTTGTGGTTCTATGTCTGGTTAGCCATTGGAGTTTCTTTTTCTTAGACTATATTTTTATGTAAGGGTTTAGGTCCCTTTGAAACTTATTTTTCTTTAATAAAAATAATATTTTTAAGAAATCAATGCATCTAAATCTAAAAATCAATGCAAATAAAATAGATATGAACCTAAAAAAAAAGAAGTTATAAAAGTATAAGACATGTCGGGTTCACAAAAAATAAATGTAGGAAAATGGATTATAGCATAAGAATGAAGACTAGGAACCATTTACAAAAACAATCATTCGGTAAAAACCAATTAGGCTCAACTTTAGTCTCATAGGAGAGGTAAAAACCATGACTGATTGTTCCCTTATAAATGATGATTAGATATTATTAGATTGAAGAGGCAAGAGCTAGGTTAAATGATTTAAAACTAACAATATTAAGTATAAGAAAAAAGATAGAGAACTCCAAACCAACTAAGGACTATGAATATGGAAATGATGTGCAAAGAGGAACTTGTATATGGAAATTGGAACTTGACTATGGATCTATAATATCACAAATTTACGCTCTTGTGTAATTTTCCATTTAGCAATGCCCCTAACTTATCCTAAAGACACAAAAATCCACATCACCATTTGCACCCACTCATTTAGTTGCATCACCACCCATTTGGAATTTTAGAAATGCAACATGGTTGACATAGGACGTGCATGCACTACAATGACATCCACATGAAATGTACTTGTCTAAGATTCTATATACATGTAGAGTGTTATTGTAGTGTTACATATTTTCACCTTGTAGCTGGAACACCCAAATCCACCACCCACCAATGCAAAAATTCAAACTCTTTCTTTATAATCCTATTTTGGGGCCTTTGTTGGGTCTTTTGGACATTTGTTTGAACTCTCTTCATCACATATTCTACATATTTTCTTCATCTCTAGTTCTCTAAATATATTTCTCATGCTTGGTGGCTCTCATCTCATGTCTTTACATCCATTGTTCATTCCAACCTTTCATCTTATTGATCTTGGTTTCATAACAATGAAGATAAGTTGCCTACATTACGTTACTTTGTGTATTTCATAGCATATCTCGATCTTTACCTATTTCTATTATTATTTTAATGTCTACCATTTTACATATAGTTATCTATCACCACATTTTTGTGCCTAATTGGATGTTATGGAGGTGGAAACACCAAAGTAGGGATCTGACTGAGGAAGGTCTCCAAATAGACACCCAACATTTTTCCTTTATTTTTTGTGTTTGTAGGCTCATGGATGTGTGATTTCTTGGTTGAATCTTTCATCAACTTGAGGTTATTGCGATATGATTGTTATTTTATTTTTTTGTTATTTCATCTAGAATAATCATATTTGTTCTTTTTCTATTATCATACCTAGCTTTCTATACAAGATGTGGGTTCCCTATTCTATTACCTATACCCATGCCATTGTATGTGACTTGTGTTGGTATCTAGGTTAGTGAAATTGTAGAGTTTAGTATTTTTCATTTGTAGTTAGATCTTTTATTTTTAATAGTCTAAACATTTTTATCTGATAAGTTTCTCAAGCTATTTATATTTATCTTTAATTGGAATTCTAGTTGTCTTAGTCACTTAGTCCTTTTACATCAAGTACTTCAATTAAAGTTATAACTTTCTTAAATTCTTAAGTGTCTAGATCCCTTAGATCACCAAATTGCTAGTAGAAGTGACATGGTGCAAGGGAGAGTTCATCCCTTGACATTTTAACAAATCTTGACATTGGTGTGCTTTTACTTCTCTGCAAGATCCAATCACCATAGTTTAAATATGTGTTTGGGTGCAAACATATGTTCTATCTAGAGTCAAGGACATCCCAACTACAAACTGTCCAAAATATGGAACCATGTATCTTAGCCTACCTTGTACAAATTTGTAATGTTGAAAATCTTTTCTATTGAATCTATAACCTACACACAAAATAGACTGTCAAATGGTTGTGTTACATAGGGTTTTATCTAATTGAAACCCTGAATGCTATTAGGCTTCTCTAAAACTATGGTTTATTAGAAAAGAGTGATTATAACTAGTAGAGAATACACCAATCTAAAATGTAATATTGAACTGACAATATTATACTATTGGACTAACAATTGTGGTGATTGAAGGTTATTTTGATAATTCCTCCAAGTTTTGATGCAACAAAATCCATCATGTAAACATACTTATAGATAAAAATTTTAAAAATTCTATATCTAATACTCAAATTTGAATAAATTTGAACAATAATGCTTTCTCTGGAGTGTATGAGATGTTAAAGAATTTAAATAAATTAGGATGGATGCTTCTATATAGGGTTATCAAGTTACTTTATCATTTAGGTCAAGTTCCAATAGACATGTTAAAATATTAGGATCCAATCATGAAAGGTAGGAACCAACACACACCAACACATTCAAATCTTAGCCCCTTTTGGATGGATTATGGCACTAGGTGCCCTATTCCACAAAAAACTATGGTGTCATGTGCTATAGTCCACCCAAAATGGGGCATACTAAAGGTGGTTGCAAGGTGCACAAGTCAAGGACATTAGATCATGTCACCTGATGAGGATATGAAATTTGGGATGAGATATGACCATAATAGGCTAAAAAACACACACAAGGAAAGTACACTTTAAAGAAAGGGCAAAAAGGGGGTTTGAAGAATTTATAAGGGCTCATAATTTATGACACTATACCAAGAAATATAATACTGGGATAAGATATAAACCAACAAAACAGATGAGAACATAGATGTTTTAGAGACTAAAAAATGATCTATTTGCTAAAGAATTGACTTCTTTTACATTTAATTGAAATTTTTTAGAACTTCTTGAAAGTAATTTGGGGAAGTTTTGAAATTATTAATTTTAATACCCATTAAATTTTTCTAGTACAAGATCTTAAGAAGAGATTTACCAAGGGCATGATTTTATTCAATTAAAATAATGTGAGAGTTTTTGGGTCATCAACCCTAGGGCTACATGACTCCATTGGTGTTGAGATATATTTTATAGATGAGTAATAGAATCGTATTTATTTTTATTTGGCTATTTGGATAAAGTTTTTGATGCTTTTATTTATCAGGAAGTTATATGTATACTTTCCCCAATGGTGGCAGTTTGATTCTCAAGGTTAATTCTTTGACTTCAACCAAAATTGAGTTTCCATTTAGTTATTATAGCTATCCGTATAAAAACACCACCAAAAGAATTTTAACAAGGTTAGATCTTCTCATGGATGACTAGATTGAAACCTTCCCTTTACATCCCTCAGGGGCATACTAGTGTAAAATGGATCCATTCAACTTTATCAACAACTATGAGATGGAAGGGGAGCTAAAGTTACTTTAGTCTTTTTCTCTCTAGGAGACACAAAAATAGTAATCATGCATATTTGTTACATTCACCGCAATTTCTTCCTTTCCGACCTTATGCAACATTTTAAGATTCCTAACATATACATATCCACCACTTAATTTTAGTACCAGTTTTGCATCATACAAAATTATTATTAGTCTTATGTTAGCACTGAAAATTAAATTCGTATTGCACTCGTTGCAATTCATCTTCTGTCAAGCAGTGTAAATTGTCTTGCATGCTTTTTGAAGATCTCTGAAAAAATATTTATCATCATAGTCATGAAGCAGGACATCTACTATTATTTTTAATAAGGCTTCCCAATATCTGGATTTTGGCATGTATTGTTATTAGCACTCTTAATCTGCAGTTTTATTTGCATGATAAGTCAAAGATAATACATCACAAGAAACCACAAATGTATAAAAAATATAAAAAAAATCTATAAAGAATCACAAGCAACTGCTAGACACTTGATCTTTGCAGGGTGATCCCCGCCTATTATTGTCGTTGACACACTTACAAATGGGATGGAATTATGAGCTAGCTAATATGATCCATATTGTTGAACAAACATACAGAAGAGGCAAATATCTACACCTTTGATTTTCTAAAATAAGAGGACCTGTAACCACATACCATGGAATAACAATTAGAAAAGCTTATCATTTCTAGCAATTATTTTTCGTAAAAAATTAAAACAACAATGAATAAACATATCATGTTTTGAACCTTTGATTTATATGGAAATGTTGATGGAATATCTTTAATCTTTACGATTTGTGAGAATTGCTTCTTTATTTGTACAATACTTTATCAATTGATGTTACTAATATCACAAAAAGTTCTTCTGTGCCTGGTACCTGACAAAGATCAACAAACAAAATGCATATTTAGTTTGTAATTACGAAATGAAAGCTTATTTAAAGATTGATAAATGTAGTCAAAGATTCATTTATAGATTTCAAATTTTAGATCAACTTTTAATTCTATTAATCTATTTTGAAAGTTAATAGTATTCAAATCTATTAATCCATTTTCCATTCTTCAAAAAATTTCAACATGGATGACCAAGTAAGATAAAAGGTACCTAAGCATTATACATTATAACTCCTGCAATCACAACCGAGAATCCAAACAAAGAATCTGAGAACCCCCTAGGTTGGAAACCACATATATTAGAGATGCACAACTTAATTATTTTATTCTGAAATAGTAAAATATTTAGATACATAACTTACCACCTCTAAACCAATAGCATTTGCAATGGCCACAACACTTTGCAATTCACAAAACCATATCTCAAATCAAAACCCTTTGAAGCAATAAAAATTGAAAATCACGCAAAGAAACTTACAACATTCTTAGATGAATAATTGTGTTACAAAAGAATGGCTGGAAGGCATGCCGTCAGAAGTTAAAGCCAAATCCCAATTGAGACCTCTTTCCAACACAATGGGCACAAACGGTTTCAATAGCTGACTGCCCAAACTAGCCACAGTTGTAGATACTAATACCTTCAATTACAATATATATTTGTAGTCATTGACTTAATACATGAACATCTTAAATCAAGTAACTCAAACACAACTTAAGCTTATAATATTTGAACAAAACAATAGTATAAAATTATCTATACAAGTAAGCACAATTTGCTAGGTACTGCATCAATTTGGCCTATAGAGGACATTAAAAGCTATCTGATTTATTTGACATCCACGTTCACAAATCTGCAACTCAAATCACTTTTTCGTACCCAAATTTACAGTTTGAATGTCCACGTGCAAATTTTTGTACACATATTCACAATTCCAATAGCCACATGAAAAAAAAGTTAACTACTATTCCCATTTGAAACTTTAAAATTTTGACACCCATATTCACAACTTCGATACCCAGATTCAATATATTGGTACAATACATACCCGCAACATTGTTACTATAAATTTCATACAATTTTGACAGTCATCTGGTTATGATTTATGAATAATTTCTTCTAGTCCATCTTTGATTCTTCGTCTTCTTCTTAGAAAAGAATATTCTGGTACATCATTATGTTTTGAGTGGCTGAAATGAATATTTCAGTACAATTTATTAAGGAAGGACAGAATGTAAAGATTGGTATCTCAAACACGCTATGAGCAATATAAGAAAACCCAAATAGGATTGTGTACCTTTTGATGAAATTATGCACAAAGGAAAGTTGAGGACCTGATTCGCCAGAAAAACTATGCACAAATGCAAATTGAGGACCTTCTACAGAGGATTGGAAGTAACCAACCTATAAATAGACAGATAATTTATCAATTTTTTCTCCACTCTATGTAGGCCTTTTGTGTCTATTACCAGTGATTAAGAACTTTTCTTGGCCCTCATACCTCTAATTTGAGGACTCCATTAGCATGATCAACTCATCTGTTCAGACAATGTATTCAAGTGGAGAAGATAAATATCTAGCACGAGAACCATTTGGAATTGGTCGTAATTTGATATCCAATGAATTGCATTGTTCTTCATAACATTACTACAATGATGAAGAAAAGAAGGCAAGCAGTGAGACCCATTATTGGAAAAAGCCAGAAAAGAAATTGATTAGGATGCATTTCGGGGGTTAGAAGAATTTCAACAGTATTGTTCCTCTACACCTAAGACACCATCTAGTAAGGAAGCTTCATTGAGTCCTCTAACACTGGTCCATGAAATCAAGAAGTTAAAAGGTTTTGCAAGAAAAACTTGGGAAGGATGCTAGTAAAGATTTCGAGGCTCTTTAAGAACAAGTACAATGCCTTCATCTACCAAAGTCTGGGACAAACGAGGATACTGTATCTGTCTTAACAGAGTTAAGAGGGGAAATTAGAGCCTTGCACTTGAAAGAAGAAAATTCAAAATCACAAGACAAAATCCCTTTGAAAAGCATAAATATGACACTTGGGGAAGATATTTCAATACTTAATGGCTCGAGAGATATCATCAAATGTACTGATATAGATTGAATGATTGCTGCATTCGAAAAAAAGCTTCAAAATGTGCAAGATTCCTTTGAAAATCTAAAGTCCTGAATGGGAAGGCGCACAGGATATGTCTGTTGAGACGTAACCCACAAATCTATCATTAAAAGACATTAATAGCCATTTCTTGTAAAAACTAAAATACATTTAGCAAATTACATCAAGCCAGTAATCAAATAGGGGATTAAAAATGTTAGTTGATATTCTATACTACTAGAAACACTAGTTCTATGTTTTGTTGATTTTTCTTATTCTACATCCCTCATGATTCCAAAATATATAGATTTTGACAAACAAAAACATGTTAATCAAACAAGATTTTTAATAAAAATAAAATTTTCTCACTTAGCTTAGATTATGAAGTCTTATCTCGCTTACCTTAGGTGCCTTCCTTGATTATTATGTTAA